>JAUPFP010000004.1:4950645-5490811 GCA_036925085.1 Brachycybe producta
GTTCAAGTGTAGAAAAGTGAATGAATGTGATAAGAGTGACAGGTAAACTTTTTTTTTAAAATTAAGAGAGAAACTAACTCTCAAGATGCTCTGATAGTCAAACTCTTGTAAACACCTCTAGTGGAGGGAGGGGGGGGGAGTGGGGATCAGCACCATTAAATTAATGAGTACACTTGGATCATTTCCAACAAACAGAAAATGATTGGACACCTCTGAAGCAGATGAACATTGGGAATTGAAAGTTCTGTCAACCAGTAATTATAACCTTAACCCACCCTTCCATTCCAGAGGCCTCTCTCTCTCTCTCTCTCTCTCTCTTATAATGTCTCTAAAACCTCCCGCAAAAAAATTAATTTTGCTTAAGTGGAGATAAGAACTTAAATATATTAAAACCCTTGAAAAGCCAGCGAATTAGAAGAATCCCTCTTTTTATAATAATAATAATAACAGGCAAAGTGAATGTCAAGGTGACATTTGCGCCACTAAATGAACACTAATAAGACATTCTAGCAGCTACAGACACCAAGAGCACTTTTTTTCTACAGAAAGTACACTTGCCTGCGCACATAAGTGCAATCACAGTTTGTGTCAAGTTTGTCATTATGCAAACATGACAACACACATGCCTATATACATACATACCTACAAAAGACAGAGTATGTCCACTTTGATGATTGATTCCCTATATAAGAATATTTATATATATAAATTACTCACAGTAGAAAAAGGTGTCTTGTTACCAGATGTTGTTTTTAAAGACCATCACCCAAAAATGTGGCATCATCATCATGAGTAGCATGAGCAACAGCAGTAGCACAACCACAGCACACCGCCGCCGCCACCACCACCAAACACCACCTTGACCATAAATATGATCAGTTCAATCCCATATGTATCACACACACATATAAACACCCAAAAACCATCCAAAGAGGAGAGTAATCTTCAAGTGAGAAAAGAGTGTGAACAAAACCATGTGTGATCAAAAAGAACACAAGCTCAGAAATGACAGCCTCAAACCCGGCCTCCTCCTCCTTCAATAGCAAAAATAAGAAGAAGAAAAAAAAAAATCTCATTTTGAAGGTGGTAAGAAGGAGGTGACATCAATTTTGACGACATTCTACGCATGCGTCTTATCCATTTGGCCATGCGCCAAAGAAATTTTTTTTCAAAGCCGGTATACATATGAGATGATAAAAAAAGAATGCAAGCCACGCATGCGCAATTGATGTTGATGATGGAACATCCCGGGCAACCACCCACGCGTACAACATCAAAGATTGTTTAAGGCTACATACATACAGCCTCAACCAACTACTACTATATATATATAAATGCATTATACATTGTCGTTGCCACGACAACGACGACAACGAAGACTGTAAAGGAAGACTAGAATATGCATACATTCATTCACCCAACCAAAATGTGCTTTGCTTTTTCGCAAAAGTGAGAGACAATGCAATGCAAAACGTTCACCAACCCCCCCCCCCCCCTCCCCTCCCCCACACACAAAAACCTCCTTACCCCCTCCTGTAATTTTTTTCTTCTTCTTTTATTGACTAAAATCCTATATGTATATACATATTGGATTTGCTTACGAAAAACCAGTCACTAAACTTTAAATAATGGAGAAAAAGCACAGATATTTTATTTCCTTACAATCCTTAGACTTGAGGAGACAAATAAAAAAAAAACATCTTCATTCCCATAAAGTGGACTTTTTTTTGCTTTCTTTTATCCATCATTATTTAAAATGGCTTCCACATTAGTGTTTTATGATCCTTTTCCTTGTTTTTTTCTTTTTTTTTGTTGCAATGTTCTACCCACCTGTTTGGGTATAAAAAAAACCTTCACACATCAGTGACCCTTAAAAATTGTTTTGAACTGTGTCAACTACAAAACAAAAATAAGAGAATTTGTTCAAAACTAATCCTTTTGAATACCAAAAATTATAAACTAATTTATTTTACAATTTCTACAAGGGTCTTTTTTTTTCTTTCTTAAAACTGTTTTGAACATGGTAACAAAAGAGAAATTATACATATTATATATTATAAAAAAAGAACCACTGTGAATTGTAATAATGTGCATCTTTGTGAAACTAATAGTACGTGACAAAGAAATAATTTGAATCTTCAATGAGAGACATCTTAAAAAGAAAGATAATGTAAATTCAGCATGCCTACCCCTGAATGTTAAACATTGCCATCCCTTAAAGACGGCAATCACTGTTAACATCGCCATCCCTTAAAGACGGCAATAACTCCTGTTAACATTGCCATCCCTTACAGATGGCAATCACTGTTAACATTGCCATCCCTTAAAAGCGGCAATCACTGTTAACATTGCCATCCCTTACAAATGGCAATCACTGTTAACATTGCCATCCCTTAAAGACGGCAATCACTGTTAACATTGTCATCCCTTACAGACGGCAATCACTGTTAACATTACCATCCCTTAAAAGACGGCAATCACTGCCAACAACATCTACTCCAATAAGTGTGGCAATCATTACGAACATCACTACCCCTAAAAGACCGCAAAAAAATTGCATAAAAAAGATTTTTCTCCCTTTCTTTAAGTTCTTATATTACAAACGACTCGTATTCCAACTACATCATCAGTTATTATAATTATTAGCATTAGGAAATGCGTCTATTCAATAAAAGAATGCTCAACAAAAGCGGTTTTTTTTTGCTCACAGACGCAATTATTTTTGCAGCGGTGACAGTCTGACTCTCGACAACAACAAAAAATGTATCTTCCTTTTTTAATGCTGTTTTCTTATCTTAGGTGGCAACTATTGCATTGAAGTAATCCTTTTCTCAATCAATAGATCCTGATCGAACGTTTAAATTCAATTAAGACCAACTTCTTTTATTGTTCTTTATTTGTTATTATAGGCCTACTTGCAATAAAAACGATTAACTGTAAACAAATTCAAAATTTACATATAAATTAATTATTAAAAAAAATCGAAATTAACATTATAAAAAAAATTAATAAACAAAAATAAAATCACACGCACGTAAAAAAAAATAATTAGATATTCATTTAAAAAAAAGTTCTCTCAGATAATTAGATTCACTTTTGCACTTTTGCATGCCAACACATGATGAATAGATTTTCTTTTTTTCTTCTCAACATGAGGTGGATGTGTCTCCTGACTGACTGTCTGACTCCCTGTGGAAGAGACCACCTCTCTCCATAATCCCTCTCTCCACCTCCCCCATTCTCCATTCGAACCCATGAGCAAAAACAAATTTGCTTTTCTATCTATCTATATATAGGCTTAATGTTCATTTCCATCTTCTATGTCGTTAGATGCTCATTAAGATCCTAATAAAGAACGCTAACCTAATCAAATTAGAAAAACACACACATATATACAAATCCCTTTTACAAACACATACAAATGACATTACATTGCCATTTTTAGTGCAGTTGGACTGACTTGTCATTGTACAGGGTGACCACAATTTCTTGTTAACACCATGTAGAAATTACTTACATTGCTGTTACTCTTACAATTTGCTGCACTCTTTGGCATCATTAAACACTTTATATATTTTATAATGTATGGCCAACAACCCACAATTGTCCAGTAGATCCGTTTGTGCTCCATCATTTACGAGAAAAGAAAATTATATAAATACCCTTTATAGAGGTCATATATCGCGACCATGTTCTCACTGATTTGTATATATCTTGAATAAAAAAAAAATCATAGCCAAATGTCAACCATAAACGCAGCATAATTCTATGCAATGATCTGTAAAACATATTCTTGAGCATTCATGTAGAGTAAAACAAAAACAAAGCAAAAAGAAATATGCTTTTTGCAACCAAAAACATTGGTTAGAGGCTACAGTTTAGTAAAACAACTCTAATTCACCTTTGTTTTAATTCTACAAGAAATTGTAGCCTCTAACTAGCTTCTTGATTGTAAAAAGCTTAATTTATTTTGTCTAAATCATGTGTCTTCAGTGGTCTAGTAGTGCTAATGCAGTATACATTTGGCTATGAGGGAGGGGTAACAAGCACAGGCGCCCGCACATATATTGGGCAAGAGGGGGCACTTGCCCCCCCCCCCCTGGAAAATTAATATCTAATTTTTTTTACCTACTACTTTTGGTTTTTAACCTGGATGAAAAATAATTCCCTTGTTCTTAATTTCCTGTTTTGCATTTTTCGAGCTCTTGCTAAAAAATCCCATGTTGACGAGAGATTGTGATCACCCTGTACAACATTCTCCCCGATTGTTACCTTACAATTGAGAAATATCATTGTGTGACAATAAAAAAACTAGAAGTTTCAATAAAAAAACTCAGGATTATGGGACCAAAAAATTCTAACCACACACCAAAGTTTCAATAATGATTATTTTTCGTTTTCTTTTAAAAATCGCAATTTTAAAAAAACACAATTACAATCATCATGTGTTTTGTTTGTGTTAGTAAGAAACAAAAATAATAATCGATGTTCAATCTCACAGTTGAACAAAAACAAACAAAATAAATAGAGTGGATCTATTTTTTGTGTGATATCTCTCTCTCACTCTCTCATAAGAAAACATATCGACCACTTAAAAAAATATACAACTTGATTCACACACACTACACCTATTTGGTTTCAAACACGTTAAAATAAAACCACATGAAAAACTGAAACCGAATATCTTGTTGCTACTTTTGGTGTTAATTCCCAAAAGTAATATACGAGGATCTGTGTGGAAGAAGACAAATCGAGAAAATCATCTCTTTTCTTGGCCTTAAGGTTAAAAGCCTCGAAAAATCTCCACCACCCCCCCCCCCCCAACCTCCCATTTCCCCCCAAAAAACTTCTTTCTTTGTAGTTTAGCAACGCCCAAACACATGACACAGAGCAGTCAACACTCTCACTTGTGTCACTCTCGCATAAAACTACATCTCAACTTTTTCAATGAAATCAATCTCGACATTCACTCTTAGAAAACACTTTCATATACTTAGGTTTTTCTTAGAAGTGTAGAATTTTAAGGCTATTTAATTTAGGGGCAGAATTTCCAACCACAGGGATTTGCTAAGTACAAAATGTGTCGCTAGTTTGTTGCAACAATTGAATACCCTTTAAAAAAAAACTTTTTCTATGCGAGAACCCTTCTTAGATTGTTCAAGTTGACATTAAACTTCTTAAATTTCAGTTTTAGCTTTCGCACATTTAATTCAACATATTCAGTTAATATCCATAGGCTTGGTTTGTACTCCGTTGCTAAGCGACAATGCAGCCTGCAAAAGCTTCAAAAACGATGTCAGAGCTTCAGATTTGTTGCCTTCGCCGGAACACAAAGCTCGCAAAGCTCGCTTTGAAGCTTAGCAACTTAAAGCACCAATCATGAAACGGATACACAAATTTGAAAAATGAAGCGACTACAGCAACTTGCTATACAGCTATACAAGCTATAAAGCAACTAATGAGATAGTGTAACAAATATTAATTTAGTATTTCAATACGGGGGGGGGGGGGGTGCAGACCCCAGAATGTAAAAAAAAGTGTAGGCCACTGAGAGACCCACAGTTCTTCTCCAAATAGCTATCTCAAAGTGTAGGTCACCTAGTGATGTACAATTAGTATGTCCCTTAAGTTTTTCAGGTTCGTAACAGAATTCCTTATAATTCAACTAAACGCAATTAACTTGTATGTATTTAGAGCTAATTGTATAATACCTTGTACACACATGAGTTAAATGAATTCAAATTAAATGTGTTTAGGTGAATTATACACGGAATCCAGTTAAGAACATGAACACCAAATAAAAATTAACTTTATTATTAATATTTTAAATTGAAATACTAAATTAATATTTTGTCAATATAGTTTATATTATTATATTTAAGTATTAACTCAATATTTTCAGGTTATTAACTGAATAAATTTAATTCGACATATTGTTGTTTGCCCTTCACAGAGGGCTCTGTAGCACACGTTTATTATTTAAATGCAGTTAAATTATCAGGTGTGTACTAGGTATAAAGCTACTATTTGATAAAACACATTAAATTTCTTCTTGATGAAGTTGCTTCTAAAATGCTGCAATAAAGAAGATATCATTGACTAAGTGTTCATAAGAACACCCTTTAATCTAACATGACCTAATCTCCTCCTCCTCCCTTTCTCTAAATGTTTGCAATTTTTTGACAAAATTGGCCATGATTATCATTTGTCCTGCCATTCATGAATAATATAGATATATCACATAAAGAAGAAAAAAGAAAGAAAGAAAGAAAGAAAGAAAGAAAGAAAAAAACGCCAAGTAAGATTTTTCTCCCAATTTTCAATTCGTTTCATCACTTGGCGCAAAATCATATCAATGGAAACAATAAAGACTGACAAAACGCTAAACCATTTTCAACCTCTATAAGTCGTCTATACACAATATAACTTGGGGTATATATATCACAAAAAATACAAGAAACTAATGAAGATTTTCTTTCATTGTATATCGTGTTTCATTGTATGTTGTGTTGTGTCTTGTGTGTTATTCTCTTTTCCTTCATCTATTGTTCTATGACTTTCTTTTTTTTATTATGGATCTCCACTGAGGTTTTTCTCTCTATGAAAAACAAAAGAATTTTCTCTCTCATTTCTTCTCTTCAACTTTTATATTCTTTCATGGTAAAGAAGAAAAAAAAAAGAGAGAAAGAAACCAAGTTATACACAAAAACAAAATCAATTTAGTTATTCCCATGTAGCATATTCTTTTTTCAAACCACCTACACTTTAGGTAGTAACCCTCTATAGAAAACAGGGTTTTTTTTCTTGTTCTTTCTCTTGAAAAAAAAAACAACATCTAAACAACAACAACAACATATGAAGCCATCCAAAAACTTTTACATTAAAAAACAAAAAATCCTCAACCGTGTTTTTATATGAGGACAACACGTGTGTTTCAGTGGAACAATAGCACGCATTTATTTCTTAACTATGTTAAGGTGTTATTACATATGCATAATTGCAACTCACTACTGCCACACAATATGCGTTTGTAATATATACGTGTCTATTGGTGGCTGGAAGCAAGAAAAATATACAA
Source organism: Brachycybe producta (assembly GCA_036925085.1). Taxonomy (NCBI): domain Eukaryota; kingdom Metazoa; phylum Arthropoda; class Diplopoda; order Playtdesmida; family Andrognathidae; genus Brachycybe; species Brachycybe producta. The sequence goes on from JAUPFP010000004.1 coordinate 4,957,724, forward strand.
ATACAATAAAAAAACAAAATTGCGAGCTGCAAGTTTCACATTTCACATTAGAAATGGCACACATACTAGACATACAGCATCTCTCTTCAACATTGTTGTCATAGAAACTGGTTTGTATAGTACACCGAAAAATCCGTTACCAACGGCGGCGGCGGTGGCAACCAGTAACTACTTTTGCGTAAACGCTTCCCAACCAATTCCTTCCACACTTAACATGTACCATAAAGGAGTGCCTATTTTTGTTGTTGTTGTTGTTGTTGTTGTGAAAATTGCATTTCTAACTGAAATTGCTAAAAATAAACCAATATCCATATCAAATATACATGCATCCATATTTATATATATATATATATATATATATATATATATATATATATATATATATATATATATATATACAGAAAATGCTGTAATGTGCAGAGATATTTTTCAATGTTGGCAAAGTCAAAAATACATGAGCTGGAATGACTTTGTGATCAATGATCTCAAGCTCATACATCATTAATGATTCATCAGAAAGAGATAGGAAGAAGAAAAAAAAAATCAAAATGCATATATTTACAACAAAATCAGTAAAATAGGCAACACACACACCCACTAACAGGCATATTGAAAGATTGGAGCTTAGTATAAAGCTTGACTCAAGCGATCAATTCTGGCTTGTCCATTCTGGCTATGTTAATCGTGGATTGTCTCTCAAAATCGACACAGATGTTTAAACCATTAACTGTCTTAATTTTTTTAGGGTTTTCTTTTGAAATTTTAATGTCGAGCCAAACGTTTTTTTTTTCTCTCTTTTTTAATTAATTGCTCATGTTCTCATAATTACAAAGCGTTAAGATTTGAACAACTGCTTTACGGTTCCCATGTTGCATGGCTTATCAATCAACCGTCACACATCATCCAGTTTCCTTCAATTCAATCCGAAAATTGAATTGAATATTTGGCTAAGCAGATCGTTCGAAGCAAGATTGAAAGGTAATAAAAGGCTGGATTGAGACGAGCCAGAGTTCATCGTCTGCACCCAGCTGAAGAAAAAAAAAAAGTATCAAGAAATAAAAACTACTCTTGTTTGAATAAAACATTGCTAAGGAATATATATACCTGTTGACATCATCAATTCTAACCGACAACTTGGCACTTCAAAACTGGTTTCAAAAACATGAACATTTTGACAAAATGTCAACATAAAAAAATCTGTAATCAAATGTAAACATTAAATAATACAGAATCTTTTTTTTTATGTTAAACACTATTAGACCTTTTTTATTTTCAAGTGTCAGAAATTGTTTATTTTGAAAGATATAATTAAAATTGACTTTTACATGATTTCTTTTACTTTTCTAGTTTCGAACAAACTTTGAATTTCTTTAAAAAAAAAACCACCTCTCAAATCAATAATACTAGAGGTGGGACGAATCCTAAATTTTCTCGAATCCGAATCCTAAAAGGTTCTCGAATCCCTCTCTCGAAACTTTCATATAAGAATCTTCAATTATTCATTAAGAAAATACAAATAAATGAAATAATATTAAATTATTAATAATAATAAAAAACTATGTGACACTCAGGATCGCCACAAGGTGATGATATTGGTGATCCAGATTGCAAGAATCGCCGGTTTTTTTTTGTTAGTGAACGCTTCTGTTGGACGTCAATGGAGTTAAAACTAATTTTACCTAAGTTTTTAACAGTTTTTTTTAAAAAAGGTTAGGATTCAGAAAGATTCGAAAGACGAAAAAAAGCGCAAAGATTCGAATTTTCGAATATTTTTTCAAGATTCGCGTGATTCGAATGGCCCATCGCTAAATAATACTTTACAGGACCTTAATTAAGGCACATAAAAAAGATCTGAACAAAATGACATTTTTTCTTTTTTGTAAACTACAAGAAAGAAAATTAGAAGAAGAAAAAAATGAATAACATAATTAAGTGACTATAATTAAATGGCGATTCCAATGAAATATGTTTAGCAGACGTTTTTTATCAACATTACAAGCTTGCACAAATAAGAATATTACATAATTGTACAACCCATAGACCATAATAATAATAATAATAATAATAATAATAATAATGTTACAGTTGTTGCTCTGCTCATAATATGTCTAAAAACAACATTTCTTTCCAAAATGTTGGATAAAACAAGTATTATTATGAGTATAGCTTCAAAAAGAAATATGGAGGGTTGGGTACATACCCTCCATTCCCCCCCCCTTTCCCTCTAAAATGCCCATGTCAATGTGAATTACTAGCTTAATTTATCAAAACTACCACCACCACCAACGCTTAATCATTTTATGAGGCTGAGACTTTTCCTTTTCCTATTTACTTCATCTATATACGAACATCCGGAAGATGCTTCTTCTCTTCTTCTGCTCAATCTTAACTTTATGATGAATAAGTTCTATGCGTATGTAGGTACAAACCTATATAATGTCATTGTGTACACATTATAATTGTAGAAATGCATCTTTGTAAAAGGGAGAGGGAGGGTTTATGAGAAAAGAAAGAAAAAAATGAAAATAACGGAGAAGACTTCTAAGTCAATTTCAGCTTTCAGCTTCAAGTTTAACTTCTTAAGACATGTGTATTATTAGTTACAATGCTTTTCTAGATTTTTTTTTTAGCTTAGCATTATAAACAAAATTACATTATTTTTTTTTTCTTTTCTGTAATTTTATTTTATGAGTAAAATGGATTTTTTTTATTTTAATGTTTGGATATAATTGATTAATTTAGCACTTTTTTTTTCTTCACTGGCTTTTAAAATTTTTCTTTAACACAAGGCAACTAACTTACTGTGTTTGAACACCGTTTTTAGTTGCTGTCAAATATAAACAATATTAAGTAAGGTACACAACTTTAGGAAGGCACTGAAGATAGATTAGGAAGGCACGCTAAAATGTGTAAATCTTTTTTTTTTTTAAATTCAGAACCACTTAACTATTGGTTCAAAAATAATGTGTCGCTCCTTGTTAGGTTTCACATCATTTCAGATTAATACTACATCTTACGCTATCACTCCGTATTTCAGTCAAAAATTGAGTGCCATCATTTGCAGCTATGTTTGTTTTGTAAACCAAATTTGTGTTGAAAACAGGAAATGATGGTGTTTTAAAATAGTCACAAATATGGTTAATCACTTAAATGCAATTGAGATAACTTAATCAACTGCAAATTTAAGTATGGTTAATACAAGTAGTACCACATGTTTCCACTACAAAAAAACTAACTGTTGTCCACATGTTTCCATTAAAAGATTAACTGTGGTTATAATTTTTAATGGCAATTAACTTTCATAATAGAAACTGAGGTCCAATATTGTTGTGATTTAATGCACAGAATATATAGTTTAAAAAACCAAATATGAATGCAGCAATAAGATTTATGCCAATACAGTTAAGTTGACTGCAATACTTTGAAAATTTAATACCCTTCCTTCTTTATAAAAGTTAACTACAGTTAAAGAAAACCAAAGTTCTCTTTCTACCGTCGAAACAAATGTGTTAGATTAAAAAAAAATTGTTAAAACTGCCAACAATAAAGTTAACCTAAATGCATTTTTGCACAACACAATTTACCACATTATTGCATTCATGAATAAAAGAAGGTTGAACTTTAGACGAAGTAACACTTTTGTTTGTTGCTTCATCGTGAAGTGACGCAATATCAGTTAACCACATTTCAAGTGTTTAAAAATTAAAACACACTTTCAAGCTTAACGACATATCATTAAACCCTCGTTATCTAACTGCAGTTATTTTTTTTTTTCATAATTAAAACTTAAGTATACAACTGTACTATTTAATTATTTAACCCAAGTTTCCTTTTACTAATTATGTAAAAATGTACAAACAGAAAGATAAAACCTTTAAGACGCACACAAACAAACACGTGGTACATAACACAAAACGTTTCGACGCAAAAAACAAATATTGAAAAATAAAAAAAATACAAATCAAATCAATCATATTTTATTAGAAAAAAAAAATTCTTTTCACAAAAATCCATTGGGCAATAGACATGCCAAACGTATTGCCTGACAACCACTTTTATTGGTGGTCTTACTATTATAGATTTCTTATGCCCATAATTCACATTCCAACCAATATAATTCCCTAAACTAAAAGTTGTAGATTCTACCATTTTATGAATTCATTCGTTCTCATAAGAAAAGAAAGGAACCAAAAAGAGAGGAGGAGGAGGAGGAGGTTGGGTGAATTGGGCGGCGAAAAAACCGCTTTGCCTTTGTACAGAAAACGACAAATTACAAAACTCAAAATATATTACTAAAAATAATATTTGTATAGAAATATATTAAATGTCAAAGAATTCAAAAGAATCAAAAAAGAAAGAGTTATTCCCCGTTTTTAATATAATTTATTAGTCGCGTCAAAAAAAAATTTACGAAATATGTTTCGAAATCCGACAGAATTTGTAGAAATGTCTGCAGCTATAATAATACCAACAACACAGGTAAACAAAAATATCCATTCACAAAATCATGTGAATAAGCCACAAATAAAATCAACATTTTTGCAGACAAAAAAAAATTCCATTTAAATTTGGAAGAAAAGAAAAAAAGCACAAGCTGATGATTTCACAAACATCTGTACAGACAGCTTCAGAATTTCTTTGGCTCTGCCCTTTTATGAGCATCATCTTATTTCTAATTGGTTTGTAACTGGGTCTGATGTCACATGCCCCGCCCTTTTTATTTCTAATTGGTTGATATTTTGTCTGACCCTCATAAAAGGGCGGAGACAAAGAAATTCTGAAGCTGTCTACAGATGCCTGTGATGATTTCTAGCCATGTCATTCTTTGATTGGCGTAAAAAGGCAATATTGCACAGATATATATGTTGAAGAGTAATAAATATCGCTCCTTGGCTCCAAACACACCACAGGGCTGTCATTCAATTTGATGCAAAACTGCAAAAAAGCACCCTGCAGTGACCAACTGTCAAAGCCTGATGATAAAATTATTAGCTATACAAACACAATGAGGGCACACAAGTTAACACCAGACACACAAACTACGCAAACATACAGTAGACACATAAGTTGAAAACACAGATTTGATACAAACTATGAAGACACAAGTTGAAGCCAAAGGACATATAAACTGATAAGACAGATATAAAAGTTGAAGACACACACATACATAGTGAACTATTTCAAAAAATATGAAATTTATTTAAAAAAAACCTGTTCCCAAGTACTGAAACCATAAACGAAAAAAAAATGGTGATTGAAATTGGTTCATAGGAGTATTTTAAACATGTTTAATTTTACCATGTTTTTTGTTTCAAGTTTTTGGAATCTGTTTCATTTTCTTCAATCATTTTTGAATAAATGGAATTTTTTTTAATTTTCAAACACTACGTCTAATTATTCTACCATCATTAGTCACATTATGTGAGAAATAATCATATTATACCATTTGTATATAAAGTTAACGAAAACTGGATGCAATTATTTTTTTTTGATTTCATGGATTTCAACTAATTTTACAACTTTTCAATATATTTCACAACGTTTCGTTAATTTCATGAAGTATTTCAACAAAATAAATTTCATGAAATTGCCCATCATAATAGTGTGACACACAAGTTGAAGACAAAAACACACAAACTATCAAGAAACACAGACACATACAAAAGTTGCAGACACAGACGCAAACTACAGATACACGGCACACGAGTTGAAGACACAAACACATACAATGAAAACTCAGACACAAACTATGAAGACTCAGACACACGTTGAAGACACAGACAAATATTCAGGCCACAAACACAGATTAAGAGACACACAGGTATACAAGTTGAAGACGCAGACACGACAAGACACAAGACACTCAATTTGAAAACACTAACACAAAAGGGTATATCGTGTTTATTCAATTATTCAAACTGAAATCATTTTTATTACAATTTCCCACCAACCCACTCCACTCCACTCATTCAACTAAGTTTGATAACAAATAATATTTGTTTCCAATCTGCTACACAACAGAAGGAGGGAGAAAGAAGAAGAAGAAGAAGAAACTTTGCTTATGATCTAATCAATTCAATTATCTAGGCCTGCGATGAAATCCTCAACGTGCTCAGAATTGAAACTAAGCCACAAGAGTAAAAGCTCTCCTCCATTCTAACAAATAATGAACAATAGAACGAGAGAAACATTTCTTTCTGTCTTTGTGTTCAAGAAGATATAATATAACGGAATTGCAACCAGCTAAAAAAAAAATCTTAGAAATCTAATAAAATTCAGAAACTTCAAATATTACGCTTAAGGCCAAAACTAAAAAAAAAAAAAAAACATCATCACTTGAACTTCAACTTGAACTCTCTGAAAGGAGTCTGAACACGGTTTTAAAATAAGAGAAACCCCTGTTTTTTTATTTCTCCCACTTGAAAATATTCTGTTTTGAATGCTGTCGAGAGAGTTCAAAAGTTGACAATCAAGTGCTAAGTTTTCATTATTAATTTGGTCCTTAAGTAGCAGCCAATACTTGAAAAAGTTCAAACTCATAACTAAATGTAGACATTTCTTTCAGTGATAGGGACTCCCTCTCCCTAAAGTTCCATTAGGAATGCAGCATTTTTGGAGTGGATCTCATAAACCCAGAGCCAAATGACCGCAACAGAACATACACACGCATTGTTTGATGTTGTTGTTGGTGGTGATGATGCTGATTAAACTCACCTTGTAAAGAGAAAAAAAAAAGATCTGAATAGCCAGCCACAAGAACAAATGACTCCGATCCAATTTAGCAATCCAACTAATTGAAATGAAGCCTATGTTCATTGGGATCATTGTTGTTGATTGCCACTGCCACTGGTGCACTACTATTCTGAGTATTCTCAATACGCCACTTGCAACATTTGTTCTCCAAATTCAGTGTCTAATAATTACCCTTTTTTTTCTCTCCCTCTCTTTCACTTTTTAGTGTCTTTTTAAACACAGTTTCCATTTGACAATCATTTTCATTCGAACAAAAGAAGGGGGGAAAAAAAACAGTTCTCGATAAAATTCTCCAAGCAAATTGGAATTCCACAATTGGATGACTGAGAAACAACCATTAAAGTGCTTTCCAGTGGGGCTTATAATCGTGACCACCTCTGACTTTAAATGTCCAGGTCGGTTTAATAGCAGGGTAGCAAATTAACTATCATTGGTTGTGTCCGAAAGCTAAAGACAAAGATATTATCATCCGTAAAGATAACAAAAAAGTAGCATCCGGAAACAACATGTTAGACAGGGTAGGGTGTCTTTAAAGAGAAAAAAAAAATGTCGGGGGGGGGGGGGGGGGGAACTTACAATTTTCAAAAAACAGCCCTCTAATGCACATTTATCATTTCCAGAGAAGATTGAATCGAATAAGGCGATCCTTCTAGTCTTTAGAGCACAAAGAAAAGCTTCCGAACACAGCCAATATTAGAAAAAATTCTCACTTTGTCAGTATACTTTCACTGGAGTTAAGACAAATCTAATGTTGACCTCACTAACGAATATCAATGTGACACTACTGCACTTAATGGTATTTTTAAAATGTTTTTATTTACAGTTTTGTATTTTAATACCATTTGTATGTGTCAACTGCATATTTTCAGTGGCGCGTTAAGGTTTTCTGGGCGTTGCGTGACTTAAGGGACCCTGGTGACAAATGTATAGTTGCATCAAAAACATACTTTTAAGAGGGCTGACTACTTTAGGTATCGTGGGGTGTAGCAAACCGTTCATCATGTTAGGTTTGAATTTATGCTCCTTGGTACAACAAGACCACTTTCTGAATACTTTCAGACTGCAAAATGATGAAGTCTTGTCCTCGCCAAAAGCGACCACCTTAAGTCTTTCTATAGAAAATACATTGCAACCACAGCCGAACCACTTTCGACCTCATTTTGCAGTCAAAAAGTGATCCGTGTATTCCAACCCTATGTTACGAGACACATTCGAAACTAGAATATTTTTTAAAATAAAACTTTTTATGATGGAATTTTTTAAACTTCTTGGGTTAAAAATGGATAGAAAGTGGGTGTTTACCATAAAAAGTTTATATCTAAACATTCAAGTTTGGCGTTTGTTCAACTTGGAAGCTTTAACCAGTCAAATCTTTTGGTCTCCTAGTAACATGTGTTTAACAACTGTGAATTTCTGTAGAAAAAAAAAACATACTTCTGACTTTTGGCGTCCTATAGGCGTACCTAGATAGATATACGCCACTACGGGTTTTCTGTGCGTCCCTTTAGGTATGCATGCATGCATGTGTCCGCATGTGAGGAATAGACACACACTCTTGTGCATACAAATAAGCCTCGAAAAAAAATGCGTGGTCAACAAGTTTTAAAATATTTCTTTGACACTTGAATAGGGCTAATGCAGCAATTTCTCATGCACGCGCGCATCCAGCCAGCCACCTGCAAAATCCAAAATAAAAATCCCCCTTCTAAATGCCACCAATCGATCATTGGCAGAGAAGAATTACAACAAGCATCTCTCTCTCTCTCTCTTTCTCTCTCTCTACCTTTTCTGTCTAATTTGGCGAAACCTTTTTGTACATGCTCAAAGCATCCACCATCACCACCACCACCGAACAGTAAAAGTAGATCGACAGACTGGCAGTTATGGATTGATATGTGGGCCATTATAACCTACTACCCCCTCTCCTATCCTCTCTCTCTCTCTCTCTTTCTACAAAATGCCACACTGTTAATTGAAAAGCATCAAAGGATAACATTAAAAAAATGTACACGCTTGTAGAATAAAGATTTTTTTTTTTGACAATTCCAACAACCTTTTGTATAAGAGGTTCTGGCGTGTGTATATGTATGTCTTATGTGTGTGGTGTTAAAGACAGAACCTCAAACGTAATCCCAATGAGAAACTAGGGAGAGAAAGAAAGAAAAATACTGAAAATTGGAAGCGATATAATAAAATTGATAACCCTTATACAGTTTCTTTTATTTTTTTAGTATACTACTAAAACAAAACAAAAAAAAGACACAAAAAAAAATAATCTCAGATATCAGTTATTTACACAAAACACTTCAATAATAAGGCATAAAATGATTGTGTTTTTTTTCTTCTTCTTTCTTTTCCCTCTTTGTGGTGTTTCAAAACGCAGTGTATCCAGATACATTAGATAAGAAAAAACAAAATTGTTTCTAAACTTTTGGTATCAACCTCGGTAAAAAAGGTACATTTGAAACTAGTTGAAAAACGATTCTTAAGATACAAAAGGTTTTCGATTATGTACAAGCAAAGTGGTCTCGGAAGTCATTTTCTAACATCATGACAAGAATCTCAAAGGAACTTTTTTTTTTCCCTTTTGTTTGATGGAAATAGATTTCAACATCATCTACCAAAAAATATATATATATATTTTTGTCATCCAAATAGAAAAGAAAAAGAAATTTGGTTATATATACTACTTGTATAAGGTGTTTTATTACACGACGTGTATGTGTATGATGATATATACAGTATATTTGTATAGGCCCCCCCCCCCATATAGGTATATATTGCAACGACAGTATCAGTGTCATCATCACAGCATCTATATATTATGCATACAGCAATATATATACTGAAGGCATCAATTGCACAAGTGATGAAAGATGCAAACAAAAAATATTGGGGGGGGGGGAAGAAGAAATATAAAACTCTGAGTTTTATTTGTCTTTTTAGCTCGCATATAAAAGGTGTAAAAATCCATACAAATTCAGAAACAGAAGAAACATTTTTTCTTCTCTCTCTCTTTCTATCTTCTTATGCTTATAAGTTTAAGAAACAAAAGAATATTCTTCTTCTTCTAACAAAAATCATCTCTTAAATTGTAAAATAGCTTCTTCTTTCCTTTCCATTTTAGTGAAAGTTCTTTTTTACTATCTTTTTTTTTCTCCGTATAGTGTGGAGGGGGAAGCTGCTATCTAGCATTTTATTTGGAGATGTTTGAATGGTATCAAGTTGAATAATGCCTCCAAAACAGCAGCATATGAAAAAAATGTAACCCAAAATTCAGTAGCTTGGTTTGTAAGGACCTGTTTTCACTTGAAGGGAAATTGTTAAACTGTGAAAATTTCAACTGGAGAATTCTGGCAGTTTGCATCTCTAGGCAAAATAAGCTAATGGATTTCCATTAGTTGGGCAAAATAATATCACTATTAGGTGAACAAGAATACTACATGAGAGTACAAATGTGGACCACCTGATCACTATAATGGTTTGCTTTATTATGTTAGGTCAATTGAGCTAAGAAAACCCCATATGGGCCCTACCCCCTTTAACTCAACCATAAATTGCCGTTTTTTATGCTGAATAATTGAAGATAAAGCTAAATTAAAAAGAAATTGAACAATGGCGACCAGAATAACCCCCATCACAAGTTGAAAAGTTGTAATTACTTAAATTTACTTTAAACCTACTTTTTGGACAATTATTTGTGCTTTTATCCAGTTTAAATCGCATTTCACCCACATTCTAGTGAAGTGGAAACAGGGTCTTAAAGTTACAAAGTAAAAGTTCTCTTCTTTTTTGTGTGAAATACAGCCATATTTTAAGTGTCGATTTTTAACGGAAAAAAAGTCTTGTCAGAAATAGGTCAGGATATTCTTCAAGTTTATCTAAACACACTTCATATAGAACAAGATTGACAGTGTAACTGGTCATTGGTCACTAACTTCCCATTGATCATTGAAGAGGATGTCAGTTAAAGGATTACAAAATGAGAGGATCATCTTAGAAGTGTGTAGGCTTTTGGAAATGTGAATTTCAAACCAGATTTCATTTTGTATATATGGCAAAAATAAATTGGTTTAAAATCCTGAATGATAATCAACTTATGAAACATAACTACCTCAAATTTTATATTGATATATAACCTTACATGTAAAGAGCCCGTTGCAGTTTAAGTTTATTAGGAACTAAGTAGCTAAACTGTAGACCATTATACAGCAGTAAAATTGCTTTCTTAAGCTGCTCTTAAAATGAAAACATCTCTTGAACTCTCGTTATTTCGTCTTTCAAGAATAAAATTAAGAAAAACCTGAAAGTGTTTAAGAAACTAGAAAGGTAACTTGATTCCTTTACTGGTATTTTCATGTTGATATATTTTAAAATAAGCTTTTAATGTCAGTTTGAAACCGATATGTTTTACGTTTTGTCCAGCTACAGCCCTGGTTTCCAACATATTAGAAGACCACAAAGCCCAGCCAACTTCGACAACATTTTGCAGTAAAACTCGAGCACGGAAAAGTGATCCGCATGCCAAGGAACTAAGGAATCCACCAGAAAAGCGAAGAAGAAAAAAATAATAAATTTCACGACGTAAAAAAAAAATACATATTAAATAAATTAATTATAATAGCTTACCCGAAAAGCTTACCTATTAATTTTATCCAAATCCATTTTTCTGTTATTTTTCTAGTTCCGTAAAAATACTATTGTTTTTTTTTTAAAAATTAATAAAAGGATTCCAAAGCCAAATAAAAAAATTGGAGTAATTTTTCAAATTAAAATAATTGGCTTATATTTTAACCCCTCTATAATGGCCAAGTTTTTTTTTTCTTCTTCTCACCATCAGCAGCAACTTAATCTTATATAACCTAACAAAAGAAACAATTTGGACGCATCACATTAAAAGCCAAAAAAAAAGCTAATATCTCCACCTACAAAAGTAGATTTAATGCCAAAATAGATGGAACCAGGCCAAATAAAAAAATAAATATATACAGAGTGACATATAACCATTTTCGAAGGGTCTGTGGGGTGTGTGTGCTGAAGATTTTAAAGCGATTCTAAAGGATGCTGTTGAGTCGCTGATGATCCAAAAGAACAAGATGCCAATAGGCATTCCCAACACACGTTGCGAGCACTACGCTCTCGTATCCTAAAAGACTGCGTGCTGTTCTGTTCGCGACACTGGAGGTGGTGGACACACCAAATACTAATATTATAATATGTAGAAATGATTAATAAACATTGTTATTATTAACCAGAGAACTTAAGTGTGCATTTATTTTTCCCACAGGCCCATGGAAAATGGTTATGTGGCCCCCCCTTGTATATATGTCGTCACTATATTACTAAAAACTAAAATAAAAAAAATAGGGACTTGAAGAAAATAAGTGTTAAATTTGAATTTTGTGTACACAATGTGTAACCATTATATATACATAGACAGAAAGAAAGAAAGAAAGAAAAACTTTTTATCTTTCTTGACACAGATTTAGCTAATATCAGTTTCAGAAATGCTCATCACAAGTTAAAGTGAAGGACCCCATCATCTCTTCACATTTCAAGTCTTGGAAAAACCAATGTAAAAAAAAAACATGAGAAGAGAGAGAGAGAAAAAAAAGACAGAAAACCGGGTTTTTTCTTTCTTTCTCAAGACAGTTTTGGCAGCTTTACAGATTATATAGAGAGACCTATCACCCACATCCCCACCTCTTTTCTATGTGATCCTCATAATCATCATCACTGGTTATATATATTGATCAATGATCAATGGCGAGAGCCTTTCGAAAATAGAATAGAAAAAAAACACACCCACCTTAAAAGGAAACGGGCAAAAAAAAAAACTGAGTGCAAGAGGAAAAAGAGGAGGACCCTTGTTTTTCATCCAGAAAAAAAGTCGAAAATGGACAGTTAAGAAAAGTGTTTGTTATATATAGGCCGAAATATAAAGCCACTTTTAAGTAAAAGCAATCGATGAACGCATTTTTTGTTGCTTGTTTGAGGATTGTTTTTAAACGTTAACGTGAACTTAAGATTAAGATGTAACCAAAGGAATTTTTATTTAACACAGTTTAGCCACAAATCTAGAAGTAATTTTTGTTTTAGAAAAAAAAAAGTAAGATTTTTTTAGAACGAATTCAAATGTTTATTTAAGACTAGAACAGTCATTTTGAGGTTCACAACTTCCATAAAATTTTATTTCAAAAGATATTGGATGTGAAAAAATACCACTATTGCATGAATTTGCATTTATGAACAAGCTGATTTCTGATCCCTGGTTAATCTGGTTAATCATTAAAGCGCAACAATAAAAAATATATTGAAAATGTGAAAGAAACTAGACGGGTAGCAGAATCACTCAATAGTGCTGTATTTTCATGCTAGAAACTTTTAAAATAAACTTTTTATAGAGACAAAAAATGTGAGAAAAGATGTGTCATTTTCAAAGTCACATAAAAAGTTTATTTTAAAAAAATATTATTCCGCTACCGTTCTAGTTTCTAAAACATTTTCACGTCTCTTCTTAATATTACTCCTGAAAGACAAAATAAAACCAAACCACCTTAATATTGGTTCTGATAAATACTTTACATTCGCTTTTGTACACCTTTTTTTATTTTGTCTTTTTAGGAGACACAATTCTTAAAACTTGAGTTTGGATTTAAATATTAAAAAATTCATCTTCAACAGGAAAACTAAAGAAAAGATTTCTCTAAGTGAAATCCCTCTGTTGTGAACTTCGGTGCGTTGTTTACTTAAAAAAAAAAGTATGATCATTCAAGTATTGAAAGTTACCACCAAGGGAGTAGAAAGAGCATCAGCTGTTTATTTTCAGAACCCCAAAACACCACCAACATAATTTCTATTGTTATTACTGTGATTCCACAATAGACTGTACTTCATATACTGAAAGAGAAAGAGAGAGAGAAAGAGACTCAGAGTGACCAAACCATTCGCCTATGAATTTTTATGCATTCTTCAATAACAAAAAAACGAGAAACCCTGCCAAGTGCATGTCCAGAAACACGAAAAACACACACACATATAGAGACACAAACAACACCCACGACAAACAATCTCATTTCCAGCCTTTAAAGTTTTGTTTGCTTGCTTTTTTTTTTGGTATGTTTCTTATGAATTCACACAAACATGGAAGTGACAGGCACATCATACAATTGTCCAAAAACAACAACAACAAAAAAAACACATCATGAGATGGTGTTTTTGACAAGTATATGATGATGATGTGGATGTCACTTGTACGCCTTCAATTTTTTTTTCTTCTTTCTATTGCTTGACCAATGCCTAGCTATACGGTATATACAGTATAGTAGGCTTACTACACAGATCTGTGAAGATGAGAAAAATCATAAATTTGTAGCAGCAGTAGCAGCGGTACAAATGTCCTAAAATTATGGTACAGAAACCATAAAAACGTTGAAATACGTAATATTCGCGTTTACTTTAAGTATAATAAAAAATCCTTTTTGTTTGAATTTCGAATTGGACCTCAAGTTCTCAACACAAACATTTCTATTTTTCTTTTCTTTCCAAACGAAAATAGAAGTACCATTATTTATTTATACAAAAGTACACACATATTTGTTTTGTTAATTCCTTAGACATTGATTGTATCTTTTAGTAATAACAAAAAGGAAGGAAAGATATTTTTATTTAAGACTTTTTTTTCTCCCTCTCTTTATTTTGCCTTCTTCGAGAGATCAGACTTTATTTGCATATGTTCAAAGTCAACATAAGTACGACAAAGAAAAGAAAAAAGCAAATCTTCTTATGATTGTTAGTGAGAAATTCATTTTCGACAAAAATGACAATGCAAAAGTAGTCCTTCCATAATAAGAGCACTCACTCACTCTTTTTCTTCAAATTGTATTTCTTCCTGCTTTTGTTATAGGTCTTCTAAAGCTGCATCATTTCCAAAGAAAAAATTTAACAAAAGATTTACTGAATATCACAGAATATATTCAAAATAGCACAAAAGGGAAGAGAAAAAAAAATTCTGTTTACTTGTATACAATTTTGTATTTTGATGTCATGAGTCCGCATTCGTGTTATGAGATGAATGTGATCATTGTGACTGCCACACAAGGGATGAAAAAAAAAACGCCTTGTTAGAAAAACTTTCAACTCTTGACAAAACTAAAATCTAAAGTTGAAGTGTCGATTTGCATTGAAGTTTCTTGAAATGTTTTGAAGCATGCTGAAGTGTACTGAATGCGCGCTTTCAAGCGTCCTGCTGTGCGTCCCAGTAATCTTCATGTGCCTTGAAATGTCTCAAAACGTTTTTAAATATCTTAAGTGTCTTAAAATGTCCTAATGTGTTTTGAAATGCATTTAAATGTCTCGAAATGTCTACATGCCTTGCAATGTCGTGAAGTAATTTAAAGGGCCTTGATGCATTTTTAAATGTTTTGCAATTGTTTAAGTGTCTTGCAATATTTTAAAGTGTCTTGTTATATTTTATAGGGTCTGGGCAATGTTTTAAGTGTCTGGCAATGTTTTAAGCACCTTGCAATGTTTTTATATGTCTTGCAGTATTTTGAATTGTCTTGCAATGTTTTATGTGTCCCGCACTGTTTTTAGTGTCACAATATTTTTAAGTGTGTCACAATATTTTCAAGTGTGTCACAATATTTTCAAGTGTCTAATAATATATTTAAGTGTCTTGAAATACAGTACATTAAATGTTTTTAAATGCCTTAAAAATATTTTTGAAATGCGTTAAAATGTTTTCGAAATGGAAGCAAACATCCTCCACATTCCTAAAAAAAAGTTCATAAATTCGAAAATCGAAATGTCTTTTTCACAACTTTAATAAATAATAGCATTCAAGTAATAAAAGTAGATCGAATTTCTCGTTCAGATTTGTCCAGCGTTTTTTTTTTTTTTCTTCACGAAAAAAACATGTGTAACCATAATTTTTTTTAAAAAATATCTTTAATATAGTTAACAATAACAGAAAAAAACAGGATGGTTATGAGTAGGGCTCCAATTTTGATGCAATATCAACCGGAATGTTTCACAATTTGTGGCCCAAATGCCAATTATGACGTAATCATCATTATCATCATTAGAGCAACTGCAATTGTTTTGTTTTTTTTTTCTAATAAAAAAAAAACGGTTAGAGAGGCTAGATATCTGGTTACTATCAGTTGTCAATTAAAGTTCTAACCTCTAACCATTGTTTTGTTTTAATTAGAAGAAACAATTTTTTGTTATCAAAACGAGATTGTTACTACCCAATTGGCACTTGGGCCACATATTGAGAAACATTCCGGTTGATATTGCATCAAAATCCGAGCCCTAGTTATGAGAGATCTTGTTGATAAGAGAATTTATAAACAGGAAATTAAAAACAAACTTCAAAACACTTTTTTTTTTTAAAAAAAAAGGTCATTTTTAGTAATAATATCAGCAAAAACACATCAATCTTCATCATCAGAAAAAAATACATTTGAAAAAAAAGAAGAAAAATTTCTATAAAAAGTATCTTCTCAAACGCAATGAAAAAAAAAATACTTCTAGTAATGTTATCCTAGAAAATAAGAAAAACAAAAATTTGAATAAAAAAAAAACTCCAGTTATTTATCAAAGCGTGAAATAATTAAGCTACCACATAGACACATACACAACATGAAGGGAAGAAAAAAAAAATCCACCCCATGATTTGAAAATTGAAAATCTTATACATAAAATAATAATCAACCTAAGATGAGTTACAAATAAGCTGTTTACAAAGTTGCTTTTTTTTCCTTTGCTAAAATATTTCTAGTCAATGTGGCAAGAGAACATAAAAATTTCCAATAATAATGTTCAGTTAATGAACTTTTACTTGCTCATTATAAGAAAGAATAAAAAAAAAAGATAAGTGAAAGGAAAGAATACAAAAAAAATCTCATTTGTTATAAGAAGCATAATTATTATCACAAGCAACGACGTTTTTAGTCTTCAACCATAACATAAAAGGAAGAAAATGGAAAGTGTGGAGGAGGAGGAGGTGTGCGCAACCCCCATTATTATATGGTGTAACTTGTCAGAAACACAACAATCCAATGAACAGTTATTGATTTTCTACAATATGTGTCTATAATATATACATGTATAAATTGTATACTAAAAAGACCAAACTGCAGCATATTGTGCTGCTGCTTGCTCTCTTTGTTACTTTGTATATATGAAAATGTGCATCTAAAGTATGTAAATGTATTGAGCAGTGGTGGAGGAGAGGGTGGGGTGGGGGTGGGGGTGGAGGGGGATCTCATAATCTCATGTAAACTAAATTCCATATAATTAGAAAGAGCCTACTAATTTCCCGCCATACAAGTTTTTAATTGCTCTTAAATACGTTTTCATTTCACCTAAACAAAACTCTTCTGAACTTTTTATAGGATCTAAACAAAACTATTTTCAAAAGACCTCTAACTGAAATATAGGTGTTACTATGGTAACAAATACAGCTGCATCAGCAGCAGCAGCAAAAAACCAGCCCTTTACAAACACAAACAACTTATTCGGATGCAGAGATTTTGAAACAGAGAGATTGAACTGGAAAAAAAAATCACAATTTTCCATATTTTTCTTTATTGAACTCAAGTTAAATTTAATTAATGTATTTATTAATTTGATAATGTCTATTTAAAAAAATACTTCTATATTGACTTAAGGTGGTTTTAAAGTGTAGACAGACTTCTTCTGTCATTCAAATGCAAAATAAAGATAAACTTGAATGTGTTTTAGAAAGTAGAAAGGTTGCTGAATTACTTAATACCTAGTACACACCTGTTAATTTAATTGCATTTAAATAATAAATATGTTCTACAGAGCCCTCTGTGAAGGGCAAACAAACAATATGTCAAATTCAATTTATTCAGTTAATAATCTGAAAATATTGAGTTAATACTTAAATCTAATATCTAAACTATTGACGACAAAATATTGATTTAGTATTTCAATTTAAAATATTAATAATAAAGTCAGTTTTTATTTGGTTCATGTCCTTAACTGGATTCCGTATAATTCACCTAAACACATTTAATTTGAATTCATTTAACTCATATGTCAATTTGAAAATACCCACATTTAAGCCAACGATATTTTGTAATTTTAATTTATAAAATTTTTTGAAAAATATCAACATGAAAATACCGTTCAGTGATTGAGCTACCATTCAGTAATACCTTGTACACACATGAGTTAAATGAATTTAAATTAAATGTGTTTAGGTGAATTATACGGAATCCAGTTAAGGACATGAACACCAAATAAAAATTCACTTTAATTATTATTATTTAAAATTGAAATACTAAATCAATATTTTGTCGTCAATAGTTTAGATATTAGATTTAAGTATTAACTCAATATTTTCAGATTTATTAACTGAATAAATTGAATTCGACGACATATTGTTTGTTTGCTCTTCACAGAGGGCTCTGTAGAACACGTTTATTATTTAAATGCATTTAAATTATCAGGTATGTACTAGGTATTAGGTTTCTAAAACACTTTCTAAAACACAACAGTCTCTATAATATATATACGTGTTGTGTAGACTGAAAGTCTGGTATGAATTCACTTAAGGATGGTTTATGAACAGCTGATTTTAGAATTCTTTGATTATTTTGTTTTTTTATGAACAAAAATTATGAGAAACTAATCTCATAATTTTTGTTCATAAAAAAAACAAAATAATCAAAGAATTCTAAAATCAGCTGTTCATAAACCATCCTTAAGTGAATTCATACCAGACTTTCAGTCTACACAACACGTATATATATTATAGAGACTGCTAGATGTTTAAGATGTAATCTCATACATACTGTATGTATAAATTATACCGTGTAAGTATGCTGTATTCATTTTCAATTGTTATTCAATTTTATACCCCATCCCCCCCTCAAAAAATAAGTAATGAAAACAATAGAAATATAAAAAAATAATAATGAATGATGCTCCAATTTGGATGAGTCATATTGGAGAAAAACTACAAATAATGATAAGGTGTGTACGTATGACAGGATATTATTATCACAGTATAATTGATGAAGCTCATGAAAATCTTAATAACCTATTAAATGAGAGACATTGGTCACAATTTATGACATTGAGAGAAATACGTGTGATAGGTTTTATCACACACACACACACACAGAAAATAATGTGTGGAATAATAATTAATTGTCAATTAAGACTAGACGCGGAAGCTCGACATATGTTTTAAAAAGTTATTACAACCGTGTATAACCATCAAATTGGAATTATGAATCTTTTATACATGTACATTACATCATCATGGAAAAATCTAATTTTTATGAACCACTTTTAGACAATAATGGCAACAACTGGACAATGAATGTCCATTATATTTCTCTATTTCGACACCTGGTCACCACCACCACCACCACCACCAATAGTTTAATTTATCTCTAGTAGCAGCATTTTGGGTTAACCACCACATTAACCAGTATAAATATTATTATAACTATGCACAAACAGAACCACATTATTATTAGGATTCAGATTTTCATGCAAAAATCAAACAAATGTTTCTCAGTCTGTGGCCCAAGTGCCAATTGTCAAGTAATCAACTGATCATCATCAGTAGAACAACTGCAATTATAATTTTTTTTTCTAATCAAGGTTGGTTTTGAGGCTAGATGTCCGGTTACTATCAGTTGTCGACTAGAACGTTCTAGCCTCTAACCAGTGTTTTTAATTGAAAAAAAAATCATAATAGTTGGTTCATTTCTAAACGTGAGATTGTGACTTTACAGTTGGCTCTTGGGCCACAGATTGAGAAACACTTAGCTTGATATTGCATGAAAATTCCAACCCTAATTATTATATCTTCCAGGTGATTTCGGGAAAAAAAATCATTCTGTACAATTATTAGGCAATGTGCAAAACCACCAAGTCACTAATAAATCTGCAAAACATCAATAACATTTTTAAGCAAATAATTTATTCCTGCATAATGTAGAAATGCTTTTACAGTGCCTAAAAATACTGATTTTTTTTGCATAATGTCTAGTGTGATTCAGACAACAAAAAATGCCTTATATTTCACTTTGACAACAACATATACCATAACACATGTAAAATATATAAATCTTCTATTCTCTTTTTGTCTGAAATATTTCATTCATATTCAGAAATAACATTTTTTGTTTTGTTTTAAGGGAATATAGAAATATATTTTTGGTTTTGTGTGTGTGTGAGAGAGAGAGAGAGATAGAAAGACAGAGAAAGAGAAAGAAAGAGAGAGAGAGAAAGACAGAGAAAGAGAGAGAGAGAAAGACAGAGAAAGAGAAAGACAGAGAAAGAGAGAGAGAGAAAGACAGAGAAAGAGAGAGAGAGAAAGAGAGAGAAAGAGAGAGAGAGAGAAAGAGAGAGAGAGCGCGCGTTCTACTTAGACTGTGTCTTCCATTGATTTTCTGCGTGGATTATGAGTCACAAAGAACAAAGTCTTTTACTCTCCCTTCTTTTCCTCCCTCCTCTCTCTTCAAGCATTACCAGTAAAGAATTAATGAAAACCCTTCTTTCTGAAGTTCGGAACCTTTATTTCCAGCTGCTAAAAGCCACTGTATATAATACAATAATGCAGCAGCAGCAGCATCACTTATCTCGAAAAAGACAATAAAAAACACCACTCTTTTTATTCTTCTTCTTAACAAAAATATCTTCTTACAGTTTTTTTCTTCTTCCTTTTTCTTCTTTCTTCCTAACACATAAGTTGAGAAAGTGAACTAAATACATTAAGGACTTATGATAGAATACCACACTTATATTTTCTTATGTCATTTGTCAAGATATCTTCACACAAAAAATGGATAAAAAAAGAAACACTTTTTAGCGCCACAAATTATAACTTTATTAAGTTTTAAATTAATTTCTGTTATTAAAATAAGGGGGTTTAAGTTTTCATTAAAGCAAAATGTGACGTACATTCATTTTGAATAAAAATAGTGGCCGTTATTTTAAAATTGTTGCTTAAGTCAAAGAGCTAAGTTTAAACAAAAGTTTTAAACAATACACCTTTTACGTAGACTTCCTAAAAAATTTTTTTTGTTTTGTGTGTTGGTGTTTTAAGCTTAATTCATTTTTAATAACATTTTAGAATGCGATATGCGATCACACATAGTATGGTTTAGAATTTAGATGTTGTTATTCAAATATTTCTTCTATGTCACAATTGAAAACAATGCCTTGCGAAGTCCCCTTGTAGACGGCAATCACTCACAACAAACTTAACGTCCTTTTTCCCCTTCGTTTATTTAAATATGAAAGCAATAAGTGAATTCAATTTATGCTATATAATACACTAACATTTGCAACACATTTTATTGCAAAATAGCGGTAAATTGCAACTGGTGTGAGCATTATGACATAAGCTGTGTGCCACACACACAAAAAAAAGAACAGCTTTTCCATTTGCTGAATTGTAGCAAATTATCAAAATCAACCAAAATATATATATATGCAATTCAAATTAAAGAAAGTTGTTTGTGATACTTTGAAAATATTTATAGACTCGGAGAAAGTTCTAAGAGACTTCAAAGTTTGATAAACTTCGTGGAAGTCTTCTGAGATACTTCAAGAGACTTCGAGAAACTTCAAGGGACATCGAGAAACTTCAAGGAACATCGAGAAACTTCAAGGGACTTCGAGAAACTTCAAGGGACTTCGAGAAACTTCAAGGGACTTCGAGAAACTTCAAGGGACTTCGAGAAACTTCAAGGGACTTCGAGAAACTTCAAGAGAATTCGAGAAACTTAGAAAACTAACCGTTTTAGAGAAACTTCGAGATACTACGAGAAAACTGAAACAAATTCGACGGCCTTTCAGCGTGTTTGAAGAGGTTCAAGAGATTTTAAGAGACATTGACATTTTCAAAAGAGGTTGAGTGAAACTGCAAAGGACTTCCAAAGAGTTTGAGACTTGATAAACCGGTACTTAAATTCACATTGTCAATTACAGGGTTTAAATACATTAAATCGTGATTTTATTTTTTAAAAAAATCGCTAATTTCTTTATTTAAATCAGATTATTTTCATATTTATTTAAATTTCTTAAAAAAAATCACTTGTTTATAGATAAAAAGAAAAATTATAAACAAACATTTTAAAATGTGATTTAAATCACGTACTTTTCACGTTGTTGCTAATTTCTTTTAATTAAATCGTTATTTATGTCACGCTGATTTTAATGAAAAAAAAAACAATTGATTCAAATCGCGATTTAAATTAGTAATTTAAAACCAATATACCCTGGTCCAGTTCGATTTTATTACATCTTGAAATAGTCAATGGCCAGTAGTTGTGCAAAAAAAAAACATTTTTGCCTAAATTAGCTAAATTCTAGCACAGACATATGAGAATTTCATCCAATTTGCATTGCAAATTTGTGACAATTGTTTTGTCTTTTTTTATTATCACATTATAAACCTACACAACACACACCTACCCAACTCGCAACCAAAATCAATATTCAATTTCCTTCAGAGACAAATAAAAGATACCTGAAAACAAACAACAAACGTTTTCTTTTAAAGTTGCTTACATTCTACATAGTAGTACAATTGTAATATGTGAAGTATTTATTATTCATAGACCACACACACAAAACACACAACTGGTTTTATTCTGACTTTCGATTTCTGTAGGCTCAAATCAAACTTTCATGAGAAGTAGTTTCTCAACATTGAATAAACACTGTATAATGTACAGGGTGAGTCAACAGTCGCACACTACAAAATAATTTACTAAAATTCATATTTGTCTGTTTGTCAGCTAAAAAAAATGACTTGACAAATAACCGAATGTGATAAGATTTCAAAAAAAAAAAAAAATTCACACATACGTGCTAATTCTTCCTTCACACGAATGTAATAATAATAATTATTTATTGTCATAAAGGTGAAAAATGAAACATTATAACTTACATGGGAGAAACACATATACAATCTTAAATAAAATATAAAACAACAATCAATAAAAAACAATCACTCTGAGGATAATCAGATAGTTTTAACCAATAAATCCTTTTTCTTAAAAATACAAAAAGATTCTGAATTGACAATGTTAGAAGGAAGAGCATTCCCCACATGGGAATACAATTTTCTTCTATTTACCTTTTGAGATCTCAGAATAACTCATATTATGACTCCGTGTACTTAAAGGCAAAAATTGTATACATGATAAAAATCCATCTGAACAATAAGAAATTATAAAAATAATTTAAAAAAAATAAACATAAAAATGCATAAATTCGGCATTCTCGAAATAATTGAAGATTTGACGTTATACTAAACTAATTTATTCAGTCGTGCACAACTTTTAACTCACTCTGTACGTTCATATCTACCTTAAAAATCCTCACGCGTGAACTTACAGTACTATCGCGTACCCTTCTTATGTAAACTGATGTATATATGTTACTGTCAATCTGCAGAATCAGCCAATCTGCAAAACAACCAACCTTGCTAGTGAATCTGCAAAATTCAACACCTAAAATGTATTGAATTTTGGAGATTCCCTAGCAGTTTGGTGGCTTTGCAGATTGCCTAGGCAATATGCAGATTGACTGATTCAGTAGATTGGCAGTAACGTAAATATTTGATCTCTCTTTTATTGCATGCATTATACTTTGAACGCAACGTGCAACCTTTTCAGATGTTTTAAGTTTTTGAAAACAAGTTAAATAACTAAAGAGACTAGAGATAGACAGGAAGCAAAAGATAGGAAAAACGAAGAAGGTTGATTGAAAAGGTGGCCACAAAAAAGTGTTCTTCTGCCACTTCTGGTTATTGTGGTCAGTTGAAGCTGTCAACCGAATCTAAACAACCATAACACACAAGTGGAGAGAAAAGCTGAATTTGTCCTTTGTGAAGTTTCTAAACTACTGCGTTAATGATGCCCAAATGAATGAATGAATTAAAGGTGGCTTTATATCTAGATATTCATTTTGCTTTCTTCCTCCCCCCCCCAACCCTTTACGGCGCAAATGTAGTCGCTAATGCTATGGAGCATAGACAGTTTTTCTAAAATTATGAATAAATTCCGATTGTTTTCAAAACTAGAATGGTAAAAGATTAAATTAAAAGTGTTTTCATGATAAGTGTCACGAACAGACAGACACACATCCAATCAAAATGTTGCTATTTCAAAATCAAATAATAAAATACGTATAAAAAAAACACAACATTCCCATAGTATTTTCTGACATCTTCATTACACCAGAAAGGAATTTAAATGAACATAAAAAAGTGGTTATGTTTTTCTTTCTTCATTTGCATCTTTTACCAATATTTCATTAAATTCCACGCAATAATATATTTAGTGAGTTCTAACATAAGGGAATTTAGACAGAAGAGTAGAAACTTGATCACAACAAACATTCATCATCATCATCATCATCATCATCATTTTGAGTAAACACTCAAAATGATGAGAAGACTGAACTTGAGAAGCGACCAATATCATCCCTCATCCTCTTCCCTCTTATATTCTAATAATCTAAGGATCTTTTATTAACAAACATGTCAATTGCACCAAAAAGCAAACAACACTCGAATATTTAAAAGCTGCAGCTGAGGAGGGAAGGAGGAAGGAGGCTAGTAGCTCTCATAAGCAAAATAATTTCATTTTTTCTTAATATGATGCTACGTTTTTTGGAGGGATGTAATTTGCAATGGCTCTCAAATATCTCTCTGGTATGGTTTTTAGGTACATGATGATGATTTTGACATGGCAACTTCACTTTCTTAAAATCAATGTGGTCCTATAATGTAATCTCTATGTAGAGACAGCTGTTTACTTTGATCATCTAATGGAAAGAGAGCGAGCGAGCGAGAGAGAGAGAGAGAGAGGTTTACTATAGGTATACATTATTATTGACTGGTGATCAACCACCTCTTTTTTTACTTTCGATTAACTCTGTAATGGAGTATTAAAGTTTGAGTCGTTAGGTCGACAGATGCTCTAGTCAACAGCCATAAACAAAAGTAGTGAAAACTTTTAGTGCAACTCACACATATATAGGCTTATATATAAGGAAACCATTTTATAAGTAAAGCTTAATGTGTACATGTACAAGGAATCGTAATAAGGCTTAGAGAAAATGTTATAAATCATTAAACTCGTGGCACTGATCGATTATCAAACATCAAAAGCTATGAGAGAGAGAGAGACAGAAAGACACATATAAGAATACCATAAATTCCTTCATAAATATAAATATATGACAGAATTAATGGGGCAAACGCAATATATTGTAATAACGACGCCCAAATTCTGTGGTATCACATGGTCCATCAATTATTATTTTTTTTTATATAACCAATTGTTGCAAATCGCGAAACAACACACACATCTAGTTAATACAGTTCTATTAGTTATTGAGGTTTATAAAATTGACAAACTATTTCAAAAGCAAACTTCTGAATGAAACTCAAAGTTTACTAGAAACTAGACTAGTAGCTGACTTTTCTAAAAAGTATTTTTTTCTGATGAAATCTTTAAAAGTTTAAACGTTTTACGATAGTAAACAAAGGTGATTTTAAATCAAACTTAGTTATGATCGTATTTTGGCCTTTCAGAAGGCAAACTTGAAAGTGTTTTGGAAACTAGAAGGGGTAGAGATCAATCCCATTAAGGATATTTTCATGTCGATATCTTTGAAAATAAGCTTTTAAACATAATTTGAAAAAATGACCCAGTTTTAAGTAGACAATATTTTTTTACATTTTCTGTATAAAACGTTTATTTTGAAAGATAGTTGAATAGATAGTTTCTAACACTCTTGGATTTTTTTTCTTCAAATTTTCACGCAACTTTTACCCTCCAACTCGTACCCTTCTTTCTCCAAGTGATTCATTTACTCTTCTAGTCTCGAAAACATTTTAAACTTCTTTATAATGTTGCTTCTCTTGTTTAAATTGCCCCAAAAAGTTATTTTAAAGCCCATATTTGCTTACTAAGTTTCTAAAAAAAAATTAAAATTTTATTTATAAATTCTTTCTAAGAAATGACATCAACTATTTAAATCTTTGTCTAGACTGCGTTCGCTGCTAAAAAAATCTACTGCATTTTACTGCATTTTTTTTTTTTGCAAGAATAAAATATTAAGATCACATCCAAAAGTACAGTCTTTTTTGTTGAATTATGGCCACATTTAAAAAAAAACTTAGGACTTGAACTTCAAACAATAACACTCAACTTCCAACACAGAAAAACCTTGTTTTAAGGTGGCTTTATAAAGATTTATTTTGTTTTTGTCCTCCCAGATGGCGAGCCTGTGTGTCTATTATGTCCTATAGGAGAGGTCTCTTCACTCTACCTGCAATTTTGAGATTTTCAGGAGAAACATATAACAAAAAAAAAAACTTCGAAGTGTTTTCGTAACTCGAATAGTTGGTGATAAATGTTAACAATTTTTTTAATCTTTAAGAGAAAACTTTTAATAACAAGTTTTAAAAAGGCGAAAATAGTTTTTCAATGGAAAATCCAAACTTAATGTAATCTTTTAACATTCTAGTGTTGAAACCCTAACCTTTGTTCTATGTTCGAACCCTGACCAGCAGAGACGTACTGGGTACACCATTTTTGGTGGGCTTTTCTGGCCCTCAGAAGTCTCTTGGACCCTCCTGAGTTTATTTCAGTGCTTTTAAGGGCATCTAGAAGACTTTGAATTTTCTTACATTTTTTACTTTTTTTTAGAAGGTTTTAGTTTGTTTTAGTTTATTAAATATACATATTATAAATCCATCTAAACTTCACAATCAATAAAATCAATAAAAAAATTTTTTTTGCGAAAATTTAAAAACAAAAACGTTTTTTTTTTCGAAAAAATAAAATCGGCGCCAAAACGAAATCAGAGGGGGACGAAAGTTAAAAATCAAGCGTCTAAGTTACCTTTTTAAATATGGTCTGTGTAGTTCAGTGTCAATTTTAAATACCTAGTGTACCTATTGATAAATAATCTTACGTGATTAATGATTAAAATAATATTGAAATTGATGCCAGAAATATACGAATGCTGTTGTTTCTCATCCGTGCCTTAATTAAAAGATAAACAACTTTAGCAAACTAATTTATCTTTTTTCTTCTTCTTCTTCTTCTTCTTCTTCTTTCAAATGTTGCAATGCAAATCAGGTTGCAATTCGCACATGCGCCACACAATCTTGATCCAGATATACATAATCCAGAAGACAATATAAAATTAGAATTGTTTATCTTTGAAAATTAGTCACGTGGAATGAATAGCAGCTACAAGGCTGTTGATATCAACGATTAAGCTCCCAAAAAAAAATATATGAGCAGAAAAAAAAATACAGAAGAAACGTTGAAAAATATCACATAAAAGAAAGCAAAAAAAAAAAATGGAGACAAAGAAAAATCTACAGAATGAGGAAGAAATATATATGCATATACACACACATTATATAATCAAACGAGAAACAAATTAGCTTGAAAAACAAATAGGGCAAAATCGCAAAACTTATCATTAGCGTGCATTCAACTGAGTTAAAAAGCACCACAGTTTAAAAGCCATAGGAAAACTCAGCACACACACACACACACACACAAAAAAAAAAGAAGTGATTTAAGCTTAAACAAGCATAAACGTTTTATTAACTCATGACACAAGAGGGTTAAATAACACAAATATTTTTTTTTTAAAAGTTCTATCATATAATAAAGAGACTGAGAAAATAAATAAATGGAATCAGAATCTGAATGGAAACCGTTAATTAACTAATTGATACACGAAGTTGGGTATTCAGCCAAAAAAAGCAAGCAAGAGCAAACACTTGCTCGTGCTCACCGAGATTTGCTCGAGTTCTCCTTTGAATTTGCTCACCTTGCATCCCTATCGGAACGAATACATGATCTTGTTCGTAGTTGATCCATCATTTTACAGCGAGCACTTTTAAGCACTCTAATTTGCACCAAAAGCATTTCAATAATACAATAATCACCGTCCACACTAAACAAGCACGAACAAGGCTTTTATTTGATGCACCGCCATCCATCCGATCTTTTTGTTTTAAGAAGAGCGAGCGAATGTTTGCTCGGTTGCTAGCTGATACTCACCAGACAATTATTGAGTGAGAATGCTCGCTCTTTTGGTGAATACCCCCCCAGCTTAAGGTGTAATTCTGGGGAAGCAGCAAAACAATTTTAAGCTCATTTTAATTGACTTATGAAAAAATTCCAATACTTCGTTTGAAGCTAGAATAGTAAAGAAAAGTAAAAAGACAAATTCCACAATGATATCTTTTAAAATAAACTATTTGTGACTGTTTGAATATGATCTACTTTTAACGTTTTCTTTGTATTAAAACGGTGACGACCACCTTTCTAAAAAAAATTTCACAAAAAGTTTCTTTTTAAAGATGTCATCCTAAAACTATACCATGCATTTAAATATAGACAATCGAGCTAATTAAAAGGAAGTGATTCTAGATTATTAAACCTTGGCATTAATAATGAGTTCTGGCTATTTTATTAGTTAAAAATATTTGTCTATAAAAATTAACATAGAAGCTATTCGACAAAAAAATTGAAAATAATTTAAAATAATTCTGAAATATCCCCATATACACCTTTGTTTATTTTCCCTGATGAGAATAAAATTTGTTTGGTACGAAAATACACAAATAAGACGACTTCAGACTAATTTTATTATCCGAGAATTTTTTATTGGGTTTAATATGGTTACAACGCCATCTATTATCAACTTATTAATTAGCTAGATATGCTTCTCAGTTAAGGTAGAAACCGTTTCATTATTTAGGAAACGATGAAGGAAATATAATTTAATTTAAATTTATTTTTGATTAAATTAAAAACGCATTTTTCACTTTTGAAAATAACCTTTTATGTTAATTTAAATTGAAAAAAAAAACGGTAAAAGTTTCTACTTTTTCAAACTTAGAAAGTTTAAATTTTTAAAAATATTAAATAATGCACTTCTATGTTTAATCTTCTAATTTTTTTAAAAAAAATCTTGAAATTCTTTGATAAGTAGCTTTTTTTAAAAAAAAAATGTTCGCCTGGTTTCTTCGCACAATGGGCAATTAACATTTATTCAAAATGGCTGCGTCCTCATTTAAATGCCAACACAACACCAAGAGCAAAATAAAATTAAAAATCCAAGTTCTTCTTGTGTTTTTTTTTTTGAGCTGCAAAAAGCATTTATTTGCTGACGTCAAAACCTTAGTTACAAACAAAAATCAATGAATAAAATTGTTTTGATTATCGTCAGCCTCAGGATGAACACAGAGCGACACCCTGATGGAAGGCAATCACTGCAAGCTTTTTTATTCTTCTTTCAATTGAAACTTTATAAGGCAATTTGGAAACTATAATATTACGCTTTTATTGTAGTGAAATTACAAATTCAGAAGAAATTTATGAAATTAGAAACCTATACGCGACGCACGAAACAATACACAATGGTCATATAATAAAATGAAGATAAAATGACAAAAAATAGAAAGCATTAATACAATTACTAAAAAGAACACATAGAAATTGAATTCCTGATGAAAATAATTCGTCAAACAAGTAACATTTTTACCAACAGAAAGTTTTGACTTAATCCTTTTTTTATCCTTTTAGATTGTCAATCACAAATCATCAATATAATTATTGAATTTGTTAACAAAAAAAAAGTAAATAAAAAAAAGTTGAATGCAAAAATTACAATGATTAAAAAATTAGACATGTAAATGAACAACTAAGAAGTTGTTCATTTACATGTCTCATTTTTTAACATTGTAATTTTTTCGTGAAGTTTAAATTGAAATAAAGTTTATTTATCAATAATAATAACGTTAAGAAATGTTGTTATTATTGAAAAAATAAACTTTATTTCAATTTAAACTTCACAATTTTAGTTTCATTTCAAGTTAAGAGCCTCAAAAATCGCCTAATAAATTAAAAAAAACTTATAATATGGAACCTTCAATAACGTATAACGATTATATATATATATATATATATATATATATATATATATATATATATATATATATATATATATATATATATATATATTAAGCCAGGTCTGTGTGTGTGTGTGCGTGTGTGTGAATCTAACACTACAAAAACCTTGAAGCACATCGGAATTCATATAAATTTAAATGAATAAATGAACAGCTTTTTTTTTCTCAAGGTCAACTATATGTTGAACTCTTCCCATCCAAGAACCCCATGATATTAAATTGGAGAGGGGAAAAGGTTGGAAAGTGTAGATGGGGGAGGAGAGAGAAAAACGTGGAGGTGGAAAAAAGTGGGAGGGGGTGACTGAAATTGAAATGAAAGGAGTAAAAAAGAAACAAACAACGCGCATGCGCACATCAGAGAAAATGAAAAACTCATTTTCTATTTCAAATATAAAAAGGGGAGGGGATAATAGTAGCAAAATTCAACTACAGTATATCACAGGCAATTGTGCCCAGCATTAGAATTTCTTTTGCTCAGCCCTTTTATGAACGTCATCAATTTCTAATTGGTTTGTTACTTGGTCTGACATCATAAAAGGGCGGAGGAAAAGAAATTCTAATGCTGGGCACAATTGCCTGTGAATTTGGCTCCCATCATTTATGACGGGTTACCCCACAAGTACTAATATAATAAGTCCAGTTTTAATTAATTTACAAAAAAAAAAATAATTATATTCAATTGAAACTAGAAGAGTAAACAAACATGTGAAGACAGTTTTCAAAATGTTATTATTTTAAAGTCAACTTTTTACTGCAGTTTTAAAAAATGACCAAACTTTCTAATTTTTTTTTTGTTGATAAAATGACGGAAAGAAAATGGGATACAGCCTATTAAAAATGCCATAAAAAGTTTATACATTTAAATATGTCATATCATAACTAATTTTTCAACATCTAGATATGGACTACGGCCATTTAAAAAGAAATTTTAAAATTCTTGGCATTAATGAATTCAGTTAGATTTAAATTTTGTCCATGTGAATTACAATTTGAAGAAAAAAAAATTCCAAAAAGAAAATGATTCAAATAATTATGAAAAACATTCAGGCATCTTTTTCGTTTTATCTTTTCTGATTTAAAATAAAATTTGTTTGATAAAAACGAACCAAACAAAAAACAACTTCAATCAGAATTATGTAAAAAAAAATTGGTTTCGACGTCATCTAGTTTGTATCAACCAACTCTTAATTAGCTAAATATTTTCTCCCTTTAACTTTTCTAGTTTCTAAAACAATCAAGTTTTCTTCTGATATTTTCAGACCACACAAAATAAACAGAATTCTATTAACGTTTTTACTTAGAAAAATAATTCGAGTGGAAATCTATTTTAAACTAGTGGGGTAACCCGTCATAAATAACGGGAGCAAAATTCCGCCCTTTTATGACGTCAGACCAAGTAACAAACCCAATTAGAAATTGATGACATTCCTAAAAGGGCAGAGCAAAAAGGAATTCTAATGCTATGCACAATTGCCTGTGATAAATTCTAGTTTAATTTTGCTACTATTATCCCCGCCCCTATTTATATTTGAAAGAAAAAATGAGTTTTTCATTTTCTCTGGTGTGCGCATGCGCGTCGTTCCTTTTTTTACTCCTTTCATTATAATTTCAGTTTCCCCCTCCCCTTTTTTCCCCATCCACGTTTCTCTCTCCCCCACTTCTACCCTTTCCAACCTTTTTCCCTCTCCAATTTAATATCACGGGGTTCTTGGAAGGGAAGAGTGCAACATAATCTTGGCCTTGAGAAAAAAAGCGGTTCATTCATTTAAATTTATATAAATTCCAATGTTACAGGGAAAATGTTCCTTTAGGGCAAATGGCTTTAGGGCAAATGCCCAACACCCATTTATAATGAAGTATTTAAAAATTATATATTATATTACACACACACAGATGTATATGTATGTATGTATATTTTTTATATATATATATATTAACGTTTTACTTAGAAAAGTAATTCGAGTGGGGAATTTCTATTTTAAATGATTAATATCCTGCATCCCATTTTTATAAGTTTCGAACAAACCATGCAAAATCATAATGATTGCACACACACACATGTTGTGCAAAATATGAACAACAAACCTAGCGGCTCCCTTCTTTGAAAAACTAATTTCGACATGAAATCGAGTCCAGTATGTCCACTGTCCAAACACAAAAGCCAAAGGCAGTATTTTTCTCATTTTGATAAAACATACTGTAGATGTATGCTGTTTTTATTTAATTAATTAATAATTACAGATGCACACGAAGCTCAAATGAACAACCCATAAATTATCTCTGAAAAGACAAAATTTAACAACAACTCAAGAGACTCAAGTCTGATATTTATTTTAAGCTTGCTGACCCATCATGGTCAAGCTGAATGTGCTTTTATCTTGTACAGGTGGGGTTTACAACAAGTGGCAGAAAACAAAACATTCTTTAATCTTTAGATTTATGCAAAAAAGCCGACTAAGGATTAAATTGAACAAACGCTAAAACTGATTTAAATTAACACACAAAACAAAAACAAATCTAAATGATAATAATAATAATAATCCATGCACATCCTGAAAATTATTATCCTCAAAATATTAATATTATTAAAACTGATAAGAAAAAAGAAGGGAGTTAAAATTTGAAACTGATATAGACGTTATCCTACTTATTAGGAAATAATTTCTAAAAGATTTACATATTTTGAAAAAAAAAAGTAGAAGAGATAAAGAAATTCATCTAAAATTAATGTCACAAAGAAATATTTTAAATGAAACGTTTTATGACAAATTTGTAAATGGCTTATTTCCTTTTCAATATATTCGGTCAGTAAACCCATTCCAAACGGACGATGAATAAAATGAAGTATTGTTTTAAAAATAAACAAAAATAAGCAAAAAAGTAGATGCCACTTTGTAGTATATACTAAGATAATCACAATGGGTCCTATAGGCTTACTAAAATAAATGCTAGACTGGTATTATTATACTAGTGGGGTAACCCGTCATAAATGACGGGAGCAAAATTAACAGGCAATTGTGCGCATGCGCGTCGTTTTTTCCTTTTTTTACTCCTTTCATTTCAATTTTCGTCACCCATTCCCACACTTTTTTCTCTCCCCCATCTACACTTTTCAACCTTTTCCCCTCTCCAATTTAATATCATGGGGTTCTTGGATGGGAAGGGTGCAACATATAGTTGACCTTGAGAAAGAAAAAGTGGTTCATTTATTCAAATTTATATAAATTCCGATGTGCTTCAATGGTTGTACAGCGTTATCGCAGAAAGAAAGAAAGATATATACATGTAGAAAGACACACAGAGACACAGACCTGGCAAAATATATATAATTTTATTCAAATACTTCATTATAAATGACACTTTGTGTGAATATTCGTCCAGTTGTCATGAAGTAATTTGCCTTGACCGCTTGCATTTTTTTTTTCTAAGCACCTTAATATTGTTTGGGTTCTTGGATCGGGAGAGAGCAACATAAAGTTGACCATGAGAAAAAACCGGTTCATTTAAATTTAAATAAATTCCGATGTGCTCAAACGTTTTCGTCCTTGTTTGTGAATTTTTTTTTAATATTACTGCGTTCAGACTACAATCAGAATTGAATACGGCCTTCAAGTCGTAAGTACGCCACGAGTTTACTCCCTAAAGATGTAAACTTTTTACAGTCAACTTTAACACAAGGTTTTATGGAAGACGGGTGCTCAAGTTCGGTCCCGTTGCTCCATTAAAAAGCCACGGGGGCCGGATCTGGGCACCGGTTTCCGTACATCAACAAGTTTTGGACCTGTCACCACTTTTCAGTCTCGTTTTTAGCCAAAGCATTATTGGTAAAAAAAACAAAAAAAACACAAACATTCTTATTTCTGTTCA
Organism: Brachycybe producta; assembly: GCA_036925085.1. Taxonomy (NCBI): domain Eukaryota; kingdom Metazoa; phylum Arthropoda; class Diplopoda; order Playtdesmida; family Andrognathidae; genus Brachycybe; species Brachycybe producta. The sequence continues at coordinate 4,991,361 of JAUPFP010000004.1, forward strand.
TTGCCAATTTGAATTTTAGTTGGTTTTTACGTGAACCACCTTAATTCAACTCAAGTTTGCAAAGCATGCACTTCGTTTAATCACCTAAGGAGGCGGCCGAGCTATTCCAGAATTGAATACTCAATTGGTGTGTTGTTTAGACACCATACAGCAAGCATGTCAAACTAGCGACCTACAACGAATATCTTTGCAACTCAGCCAATATAACAGTATGTAACAAAAGTTTTAAGAAATGTTTCGTACTGTACTTTTCGAAATAAAACTACGTTTCTATAAAAATTGAAGTTTTTTTTTTTTTGCAGCCCACATCAACTTACGCCTTGTTTATTCGGCCCGTGTTAGCCTTTGAATTTGACATGCTTCTTGCCATACGGTATTGAATAGGGTATTCAGTACCGTATTAAGTGCCAGTCTGAACAGTGAAAACACAGCATTTGAGCCGGAGTCTACTTGATAATATTTTTTTATTAATATTCAGAAAACTAAATCCTTTAAGAGACTTTCCTAGAAAAATAAAATATTACTAAAAAGAAATCTTAAAAAAAACTTTCTATTTTATAGAAAAAGAATTTTTTTCAATGTATAAAGAGAAAGGGGACTAAAAATCTAATATATAAATTTAATCTCTTCTAAAAAAAATATGATGATTTCGTATTCCAGTTTCACTTCCAATAATATCATCGGCATAATAATAATAATATTTTCAATGAACCCTATAAAAAGCAATATATTACATGATGTCTTTCGTCGTCAAAAACGAACAAAAAAAAAACGTTTCAAAAAATAGTAAAAAAAAAAATTGCATCGAAATGTTTTTGCCAAAATTTTTTTTTGACAATCTCCGAAAAATAAAAAAAAGAGAGAAAACCCCTGACTCCCATGTTGTTTCCATTTGCATTGAAATTTCTATTTCATGCAAATGTTCTAATATAATGAAAGAAAATGTTGTATTCCTCTCCTATTCGCCTAAACCTCCTCCTCCCCCCCCCCAAATCTTAAGGCTAACAGACATAATTTGACGAAATATATTTCCATAAAAAAAAGAAAGTGTAGATAGAAGAAAAAAAAGGGTGTTGAAAATGAGGAGAGTTTTATTTTTAAAAGTTTGGAAACATTTCTGAAAAAGAAAAAAAAAACCTCAAGAATATTTTCACGTTATCAATTGATGATAACAGAAAAAAAAGAGAGAGAATTCAAAAAGAAAAGAGAAAAAAAAGACAATGAAACAAGTTTAACAAAAAGAGGGGATTGAGAAATAAAGAGAGAAGAAATAAATAAAAGGATCCATTTTTATGACAAAAAATGTTATATACGTGAAAATTATGTAAACTCATGAAGTTCAGAAAAAGAAAAAAAAAGAGGGGTTAAAAGAAGAAAAAAGGGGTTGAAGATGGCGGAAGAAGAAGAAACTGTCAAAAATTTACCATCAATTTCGTCTTTTTTTAAGAAAATAAACTATCAAACGCTTCATATATTACGGAGCCCTGTAAAGGACAAGCGAGATTTTTTTTTATATCTCGACATATCGACTTTTAATCTCGACATTTCGACTTTTAATCTCGACATTTCAACTTTTAATCTCGACATTTCGACTTTTAATCTCGACATTTCAACTTTTAATCTCGACATTTCGACTTTTAATCTCGACATGACGAATTTTAATCTCGACATGTCGACTTTTAATCTGTTTTATTCGGCCATGTCAATTATGCCATGTTGTGCACACAGTGCTCATCATCCTCTAATAATTAAATTATTGCTGCTACAAGAAGGCGCTTGCAATAATTTAATTATTAGAGTATGGTGTGCGCAACATGGCATAATTACCATGGCCAAAATAAAAGAGAATAAAAGTCGAGATTAAAGTCGACATGTCGAGATTTAAAAATAAAATCTCGCATGTCCTTTACAGTGCTCCGTAATATATGGTCATGACAAAATAATATTTTTTTCTCAAGAAAGTTCATCTAAAGCTTACACATTTTTCCTCCCTTTTTTTTACTATTTTTGAATAATGTATTAGAATAAGATTACGACTCATTCAGTGCCCGAGAGGAAATACGGAATTCGTATTAAAGCAAGAAAAAAAAAAGATATATATATATAATATTAAAAGAATGAAGTTGTTGCCAGAAAAACATAGAATATCACATGGGAGAAACAAAAGTCATTTGTCAAAAGAAAAGAAAAAGTTGTATATTACGGTAATATACACCCCCTTCTAACATGTACACATTTTAACATTGTAGTTCTCTTCTTAAGATGAACAACCTATTAGAGATAGTGAGCCGCCACACTATTTAAAGTAAAATAAGATTTTATCTAATCTTAAGAGCAAAGAAAGAAGAAAAAAAATCTCTCTCACACAAGTTAGACTCGATTCGAGATAGTAGTGGTGAGAGTGTCAATGACTCTCAAGAGACCTCTCAAATACACTAAATTTATCAATTTTAACTCTCGAGAAAAAAAAACATTGGAGGCAAGAGAGCTACCTAAGTTCTCTCTAGATAGCTAATATTTCTACAATCAAATTCGCAATTCTCTCCGGAGTTAAAGACCCAAATTCAAGAAAGAACTTTGGCTTTTTTTTTTTTTAAAAAAACTCCAACATGAAAAAATAATTCCAATAAAGAAAACCCCTATTTAAGTGTATTATATAATATACAATATATATATATAATAATTTATAAGCCTGTTTTGAGGGTGCAATTTGAAGCTCAAGTGCGCTTCAAGTTTCCTTTTTGAATTTGGGCCTATTGCGCTTCTTGAAAGTAAATTTGAATTTCTCGAGTAATAAGGCTCCGAGCCAAAAAGAAAAAGAAAAGTTGGACACACACACACACAAAAGAGTTTTAAGACCCTCGAACTCACCCCCCCCCCCCCCCCAATTTGTAATAAGGAAGCTACATTTTTTATTCTATGAGTTTTATTCGAAGTTATTACTCATGTATAAAGACTATAACTATTCATAAATGTCACCATTCTTTCATTTTAAATCGCAATTTAACTACAATCAAATATAGGGTTTAATATCATGTACTCCAACCTATCATAAAAACAAAAATTCATTTTATTTTAAGTCATACTTGTAAGTAAAATGTCAACTGAACCAACTCTATACATTCTGAGTTTTGATACAAAAAAAAAAGATTAGGCTTAATTCCCACATGCAGAAAAAAACAAAAAAAACAACAGAAAATGTGAATGAAAACAGAATTTGTCTAAATAAAATTTTTTTATTTTATTTTATTCTTTTTATGCGACAGAAAGTCGGCACAAAAATGGATTTTTTCTTCTTCTTACTAGCCAATAGAAAGGCCATCAGTTCAATCGCCATCATTCCACATGGCTCTTCTTTCTCCCTTCTCTTCTAAATAGTCACAGTTTTTAACATTTCTGAAAAATTTTCAAGAATTCTAAAACTATACCTTATTTAAAACAATTTATTTTAAAATTATATAATTTTAAAATTAAAAAAATTGTTTTAAATAAGAGATGGTTTTTAGTATTCTTGAAAAATTTTTAAGAAATTTTAAAAACTGTGACTATTTAGAAGAAGTAATTATTAATTTATAAGTATACGTTTTTAAGGACACAAAAAATAATGACCAAAACCTATTGACAACCTGAAAAATTAAATTATACTTTGAAAAAAAAAAGTGTTACTGCAATTTACAGAATAAATTATAATAAATTAAATTAGTTTATAAAATGCTAAAATTATTAAAAATAAAATTTTCTTTTGCCTTTCCATGACTTTTTTTAATGGGAGTTCAACTATATTATGAACTTTTGATAATTATCAGAACTAAGCATGTCCGACATTAGTTCCGATAATGGAAGTAGTTCTAACTGTAACACAATTTAGATTGCAATTATTATTATACTGTACTTGTATTGTAATATATTTTGTGATGTTAATATAATAATATTCATATTTTGCTGTCATCATTTTTTGTTTGTTAGATATATTTTTCTCGTAAACACATTATAAAGCAGCAAAAAAACAAACGCCAAATGATTTCCATTTGAAAGCATAAAGGGTGCCAAAAGCCTAGGACAAGGGGTTTAAGCAGCTCAAGGAAGATTTGTTTAAGGGTCTAACATTGAGCAATGTGGGAGTGAAAGTGGAGTTGCGATGATGATGATGACGATGACGACGACGACGATGATGATGCTCAAGGTACAAAACACAGGGGTAAACACTTATGAGCATAAATAAACCGTTAAGCAATAATTCAAGACAGGGCTAAGCCGTTCCGCGTCAATCATATTTATAAGAAGATCCTCTCACCCTCACACTTAGACACACACAAAACGTTACAACCACAAATTCCATACTTTCTTAAATCATTTTTTTTTTCTCACTTAAAAAAAAAGTTCAAAAACAACCAGAAATAAATAATAAAAAAAGAACGCTTAAACCCATATAATGTTCCCACAAAATCATTTTTTTTTCTTCCTTAAATCCAACATTGTAATTTATAGCGCCATATTAAATTTCCGTTTACGAAAACATATGCACTAAATTCTGATAATAGCTTTCGTGAACAAAACACGTTCAAAATGTAGAAAGAACTATAATACTAAAGAGGTGACAGGGCAGGAAATTAAATATCGTTTTGCTGGCTGTTTAGCACATTATTTACAGTTGTTTATATAAAAAAAAAATATGAAACATGTGAACATGGGAGTCCTACTTTGATAAATATACACTGGGGCAATTGCATTGAGGTTTCATAAAAATAATCTTAAAATATCTCTTCTATACTTATTATTCAACACTACAAGTGTTTCCCATTGAGAGAAAATTCATTTTATCTTGTGGCTTTAATGCTGAAACATGCTTTTTTTTATTTATAGCAATACATTCGGACCATAAGCAAAAGAAAGGAAGGATGCTCAAAGCCCTTAACAGTTTATTAGGAGGTACATGTATATAGGAAGCATCGGTCCTGTTTACAACTACAATTGGTCGTGTGCCTAAATAAAGTGCCAATGAATATTAACACTCATATATTCAGTGGCAATAAACTAAGTCATTATGCAAAAGCACGCAAGTTGATCGTAAAGGGTGGATTATATGAACTAAAGTAGAAAATGCAATGTCAGCTTATGCTTCTTCTCTCTAATAGAAAAGGTGGAAAGATTCACTTTTGAGCTGAAGATGAATATGATTTTGCAGCTAGAGCTCTGCCACACTTCCATCTAAGATCCAATATGCTGTTCCATATGAAGAATATATGAAAACAAGCATTAGTTGATAGAAAAATTTGTACTTTCAGCTCATACATTCCGCATCTTCAGCTTGCTAGTAAATCTGAATAATGTGTTTTTCAAAGTTTTAAACTCGTTTGAATTTTACTGTTTTTCGGTTGTCAATTAAAAATGCAGAGTTGAATTGAAATGGGGACTGGCCAAACGTCTGTATGGTTATACTGAGTAATCAGTATCATCATAGAAAGTGCGGCAATTAAAGAATTTTCAGGCCGATACAGAGTCCAGTCTGTATCGGTAAGAATTTGTTTCTTTCCCTGCAAAGCAGCTAAAAGTCTGTATGATGATACTGACTAATCCGTATTGTCATAGAAAGTGCGGCAATTAAAAAATTTTCAGGCCGATGCAGAGTCCAGTCTGCATCGGCATGAAAATCCTTTAATTGGAGTGCTTTTTATGGTGAAAACATCTGTATGCTATACAGATGAATAGCCATAGAAATGTTAGAAAATGAGAAAAATTCATACCAATACAGAGTGGACGCTGTATCCGCCTGAAATTCTTTAATTGTCGCACTATCTATGGTGATACTGATTACTCAGTATCACCATAGATAGTGCGACAATTAAAGAATTCCGATGCATTTCGCAATATAATTTGTAATAAGAATGCATTACAGCAAAACTAAAAACTAGGCACTCAACACTAGGCTTGCCACCTGTGGAGGACAGTCCTCCATTCGGAAGAAATGTCCTCCGGCCAGGACCATCCTCCACGAACGTATTTAAGTTTTTATGCAATTTATTGCGTGGAGGACATGTTTGCCTTCGTGGAGGACGGTCCTGGCCGGAGGACATTTCTTCCTCCACAAAGGAGGAAATTAAAGGTGGCAAGCCTACTCAACACATCCACAGATAAAATGCAAAACAATAAATGGGGGAAGACTGGCTTAATTTGAATATGATGTCACTTTGATTTGCAATATCATAAACAAAATCACAAAAAGGTCCTATAGATGGAATGTTCAAGAGAATAAATAAAGTTAATAACTGTATAGTAGGCCTATATAAGAACAAAATATCAAATTGAGTAAAAAAAATAAAATCAAAAGAAATGTGATGATAAAAATTGAAACACTAAAAAAAATGAACAGAAAAATTATTTTTTGACAGGATATGGTGTTTTTGGTTTTAGTTTTTAGATTCTATTAAAATGCTATATATATATATATACTGTATATGTATAGATGAGAGAGAGTAAATTTTTTTTATTGATGTCAGCAACCACTAGATTGTGAATTCAAGTGAAGTAGCGAAGTCTACTGTAGTTACAATGATACCAAACACAACAGAAAAAAAAGAGAAAAGAAAATGAATAAGTGGTGAAGAAAAAGTTGCCCAAGTGCAACGAAATGAAATCAGCAGCAACGATGTGCAATGAAGCAGAACTTGGTGCGTACATACCAACAACAGAAGGAAGAAGAAAAAAAAACCTCGTGACAAAAATAAGAGAGACGTCTGGTGGCGACTAATGATAAAATATTGATGACATCTCAAGAATATTATTTAAATGCAACAATAAAAAGTTATTGCAACATAACTATACAGGCAATTAGAAAACGGGATGAACAGAAGTTGGCTCCGCCCTTTTTATGACGAACGCAACTTCTAAACGGTTGGTTATGTAGTCTGACGTCACATGCTCCGCCCGTTTCAACGTCGAAATACACAACAAACCAATTAGAAGTTGCCGTTCGTCATAAAAAGTGCGGGACCAACTTTTGTTCATCCCGTTTTCTAATTGCCTATCACAAGTATAGAGTACTATGTACATTATATATGATTGTACAATTAATTTGTTTCCCCACTTTCCACCTCGGCACAATTCATAGACTATTACAATTTGTCAACTCAAGATAACTAGATGAATTATTCAAATTAGGAGCCTTTTTTTCTTCTTCTAGGTCACCTATTTGTAATAAGATAACCAGCAATTTCGAATTGATAAATACTATGACAGTTGTTTTCAACTCAATTGTACATTACTATTTGTCAAATCAAGAATGCTAGCTAAGTTATTTAAATGAAGTAATTGTTTTCAGTAAGTTGTACATGTATTAATGCTTGACCACCATTGATAATAAATCATTGTGCTTTTCCAAGCTTTTTGGGACTTTTGGGGCCAGTTGAGCGCTCCTGAGGCATTTTTAGAGCGTTCAGAGCATTTAAATATTTTTCGACTTTTGGTCGTTTTTTGGAAAAAATCCACGTTTTGACCCATTTTTTTTTTTTCGAATTTTAAAAATTCTTGAATCCTAGTGCTTTTCCACAGGATTGTTCGATTTAAATTATGTTATAAATCACTAAAAAAAATCATTATTTAAATCACTCATATACAAATTTGAAATTTCACAACAGACCTACCACCAATGCAGTCACAGTCTGGTTTCAAGATTTGAACTGATATTTTATTATTTCTAGTTTATTTATTTTATTAAAATTATTTGTTATAACTAAGTTGGTTAATGTTTTACTAGTGATGATTTAAATTGATTTAGGCTTATAATTTTATATTGTCATTCACAGTCATTGTTTGCACTTCTCTGATTCTGTTCTTAAGTTCTGAAAATCAAATTCATTAAATTCATTTCATTAGTTTATCTTAAAGCATATAAATGATATACTGCCATTGTTTATTTAATGTGCACATTATAATTGTACACAATTGGTGTATATTATCCGTAAAGAAAATACAATTTCAATTTTTGTTTTAAATGTTCGTTTAAAAAAATCCAATTTAAATAAAAATATGACTTTTTTTAAAAAAAATCATGATTTTTAACAAACCTGAGTAAAAAGTACAGTAAATAAATACAGTAAAGTAACAATAAAACCAAATGAACAATCAGAACATTCAGAAAAAAGTGATGTGTTCCATATAAATAACCCTGTAAGTAATCCTAAGTGAGTTAACAACACCTTTGTGTGGGCTTTTGATTCACTGACAGAAGAAGATGAACCTGATCATGTTTTTTTTTTTAAAAAAAATCAATCACTCAACTCAGAAGAAAAAAATAAAACACTATATATAAAGTTGATATCAACTTCGTAATAAAAAAAACATCTCGATGTGACTCAAATACATATTATTATTTTAAGCCACAGCTTTTGACCTTTTTTGAAAACCTTTCTCCCATTGAAGCATCTCGCGAAGTCCACACACTTCAGACAAGAAAAGAAAAAATTCATCTCATAACCTTCTCAATAACAACATTTAGATGATCGATCTTCCATGGACACAATAAAAAAAAAACAGTTCAAACTTTCACACAATAGAAAAGAGATGAAAAAGAAGCCACACAAACACACATAGACATTTATGAGAAACTTCATAAACACTAGAAGTTCCCGCCAAAGTGAAAAACCGGTTATTCTACAACATCCCTAGTCAATCTGCAAAACCACCGATTCTGTACTCAACAGTGAATCTGCACAATCAGTAGCAAGGTTAGGCAATGTACAAAATACCAAAGAAAAACGTCAACAACAAGATAATTACATAATTTCATGAAAACTTTTATCTTTGTTGTATTTTTCAATAATTTGTGCAAGTTCGAGGTTTTGCAGATGGTCTAGCAACAATGCAGAATGACTGATTTTCCACACTGATAGTAAACATCTTCGATAGAATAAACATTATGATGATATTTCTCTCTCATACCTTGAGGTGGAAGATCCACATCAATTGGCACAATGTAGTCATCATCGTCTTCCGATGACTGAAGTATGGGAGAAGAAACTGATCCTGCAGCCGGATGGTTGACAACAGTTGTTGAGGAAGAAGAAGAGGGAGAGAGGTGGTGATTCAGGTGGTCATTGAGATCATCAGCACCACTCTCAACAACAACAACAACATCACCACCTTTACAAAAGTCAGCTGGGTCACAGTAGTCCAATAATATCACAACCTAAAAAGTATTATATAGAAAGAAGAAAAAAAATATATATAAAATTTCATATTCTGAATGATGAGAGAGAAATAACAATGGTAGCAGAAGCTGATGATAAAAAGTCAAGAGATTTTGTATGGAGAAAAAAAAAAGGTGGCTGCTATCAACAGTTTTCTATTGGCCATTACCTATATATGTATACATGTATATAATAAGAGAGCAGCAAGCAATGTGTTGCATTAACATGTCAAATGAAGTGCTGCTCTTTGGTATATCATCATCCATTTTATCCATTAACTGACATAAAATTCTTCTCTCTCTCTTTCTCTACTCTACTAAAATCATCTTCTTCACGCCCAATACTCACACGCAATTTCCATAAACCAAACTGATTATTTCTGAAATGTGATGGTATCACATGTAGTAGTAGTAGTAGTAGTAGTAGTAGTAGTAGTAGTAGTAGAAGAAGAAAGAAGACGACGAGCAGAAAAAAAAAATCCTTCTCATCTCAACATTCACCAATTTAAAACCACCCCTTATTCACTTTAAAAATGCTGAATCTGAAATCATTCACTTTATATACTTGCTATATATATGCAGAAAGAGATAGAAAGAGAGAGAGAGGGAAACCACATATGGAAAATAACTTTTGGAATTCTTAAACATTACTGCAAAAAAAAAAAAGTCTAAATTCATAAAAGCTATTTGTAAGATATCTGTCAAAAAAATAAAAAGAGTTTCAGAAATGGAAAAATTTTGGTTGTTGTGAAAAAACTCATTTTCAAAATTTCAAAGCAAAACCACAACTCCAAAAAAAAAAAAAAGTCGGTTAATATGAATATGAATTGCAAGTAAATGAAAAGAGGATTTTGCAAAACTTCTTTTGCCAGCGAACTAAAATGCAATTTTCATTTGATAAAAACTTTTTTTTTACAGAAAGCAAAAAATAAAATGAGATAATTTTTAATTTTACAGACGTTTAGAAGAAAAATATCATTGACATTTTTTTTATTGCCAGCCATTGTGGTGCATGGCTCATTAATTCAATTAAGAGAAAATAAAAGACATCATTATGTCTCTCTCAGTCTCAGTACTTACTAAGCTTGATAAATAGACAAAACTGTCTATTTTTAAGATATTTTTATATTGCAATAATTGACTCATTTACTTTCTAAACCATAAAGAAGTTATATGAGTCAATTAAAAATATCTTCAAATATGTTTTTTTGCTCATCTTCATCATATAATAATAAATCTACAAATTTTCTTGATGATAAAGATGGAAAATTAAACCTTTGAGAGGGGGAATAGAGATGGATAATAACAATTATAATAGTTTAAAGTAACTGAAAAGTATAGTGGTCCTAAAAAGCGCTAAAAATTTAATAGTGAAGATCACAAAAATGGGTTTCCGAAATTCGTAGTTTGAGCTCTCAGCATGGGTTTTTATTTTCTTTTTTTTGGACTCTTTGCCTCCCCCCCTCTCTCTCTCTCTCTCTCTCTAACTGAACCAAAAACTATACTAAAAAGCAAAAACGCTTTAGTGTTACTGCAAGCTCAAAAAGGGCTCAATAGAGTAAAGCAACCATCACGGCACACAAACCATAAAAAAGGACCTCAGAGATTAATTTAAAAAGTACATTTTCGTAATCAACATCAACTTCAGAATTTGAGTGCTTTTTACTGGTAAAAAAGAATCCCTAGAAATGTCATTTAATCCACATTTGGATTGTCATTTGTAACAATGTCCATTATAGATCCTTAAATAATAGACGACTAGACAAACAAAATGAGCCCAACCATAAGGACGGTTTCAATTACAAAACAAAAGAAACCATAACACAAGTCTTTATTTTTTTATAATATTTTTTGTTCGTCTGTTATTTTTCAATACAGTAAGTATATGATGAGAAAAAAAAGGACATTGTGGAAGGAAGCAGCTATACAGCAGGCATGTCAAACAGCAAATGCTAACACGGGCCAAATAAACAAAGTCTAAGTTTATGTGGGCCGCAAAAAAAACAAAAACTTCAATTTTTATAGAAACGTAGGTTTATTTTGAAAAGTACAGTAGAAAAAAGAACAAGGACAACGGTAAAATTAATGTTTACTTCCTGTGACACTTGGCATCTCTCTTCTCTGCTACAATCTTTCCTACTTCGGGGGGGGGGGGGGGGAAATCTTGATCGCAGTAATTAATGTACTTTAAAAACTGACCCAAATTGAATGTCAGTAATCCTGGATCTGATAGGGCCTGGACCGCAAAAATATTCGTTGTGGGCCGCATGCGGCCCGCGAGTTTGACATGCTTGCTATACAGCAAAAGATGTCATTTTTTCTCTCTCTTTCTTAAAAGAGATCTACTGTATGCAATAGAATGATGCCACTGAGTCACATACTGTCATGCACAAACTTTTAGTTTGGATAAGAAGAAAAAAAAAAATCTGGTCTCTCTCTCTCTCTCTTTTTCTACTAATGGTTGATCAATAAACAATCGATTTATTCTTCACACAAAAATTTTTAGAAATGACGTCTTTGACGCAGTGCGTTTGTGTTTCAGTGTCAATGATTCAGAGAGAAAGAAAGAAAGAAAGAAACCCCCCCCCCCCCCCCACCCCCCCCGAACAAAATACTGTACATATAGATTCTACAAAAAAAAAACAATTCGTTATCAAAGTCAAAAAGTCGTATTAAAATAAAACGTATAAATCAATGTCACAAAACACATTTTTAGGAAGAGTGAAAACGGTATGGGGGTGGCCTGTGAACTTTCAGCTGACGCCAAAACCGTAGAAAAAAAAAGAGATGAGAAAAACGGACACACATACCAGAATAAATTCACATTTAATAGTGAGGTCGTCAATACGAGAAATATATGAGCTAAAGCTTAATATATATATACGGTCCACTTGTGCGCTTATACTTGGCCAACGACTGTAGTGAGCATTTACAAGTGAGCTGAAGATCAAACACATTCTTGTAGGCTATTTCTTAAAGATTTAACAATCTTTAAGAATAGCATACAACATGGCAAAGTATAAGCACAAAGGTAAGAGAAATTTTGATAGGAAGTTTTCATGTAAAAGTTGATGTGTTTAGCACTACCTTTCAATTAGCAATCAGAATTAAAGATTAGACAACTGAGTGACTGATGCACTAGCTCAGTGCATGCATATAAACAATGCCTACTGGAAAATTCCCGGTGCGCCCCTTCAAAAAAAATCTACACCGTACACGTGCAATGTATGACCCGCAGGCCGCATCTGGCCCCGCCCTGATTTTATAAGGCTCATGAGGAGTTTCTCTAAATGTCACTGAATCTGGCCGACTGCATATTTCCAGAACCTACTCCATATTAGCAACAGAACAAATAAACCAATCACAGTGACCCTCAATCTGCTTGAGCATACAACTGGCGCCAGAAGTCCCAAAAAGCTTGGAAAAGCACAAGGATTCAAAAATTTTTAAAACTCAAAAAAATAGGTTAAAACTCGAAAAAATAGGTTAAAACTTGAAAAAATAGGTTAAAACCCCCAAAACGGCCAAAAGTCGAAACATATTTAAATGCTCTAAAATGTCTCTGGAGCGCTCAACTGACCCCAGAAGTGCCACTTTTTCTTAAGAGAGTTTACACAATGGCACCTTATACGAACGCAGTGGCGCTGATCATATAGTATGGACCACGGATATATTTAAATTCGGTATCCGGCCCACTCTCTTAATAAATGACCATTTCATTTTATAAGTCCCATCTGAGCCTGGAACGAGGGCATGCACTGGGGCAAGTAGTATTGCGCCAGTAATGGGGCACACTGGAAGCTATATCAGAGTTATTGTTCACTTAGCAGACTAATATGCTTTTTGTAACTTCCGTTCTGATAGATGGAGTGTACAAATATTTTTTTCTCAATGGTCCCAAGTCTGTGGACCACCTCGCAGGCAGGCTGGTACACCGCGACAAATCACAGTTTCAGAAACAATGCACCAGCTGAAACACACACAATATTCAGCTATTGCTTCAGCACAAAGTGTTACAAACATTTCAACTTCAGCTATACAAAAATGCAGGCACACATTTACACACATGAACACAGCCAAAGAACATATATGACATTGTTGCCCTCATCCACGTTCGTAACTGCTGCGATACCAGATGTATTGTCAGAACAGTGTCCATGAGCTATGGTGCAAACATTGGATGAACTGCGAAGGGACTTGACGGGGCATAGGTCTTTTTGGGCCAAGGCTGTCAAAAACTATACAATAGCATGCAATTGAGCATCATTGGCCTAAAGCTGTGGCCATATAGTTAATTGCAACACACAAATAACACACAGCAAAACACATTCATACGATTACCACTCATCCAAACATACTAACTTAGAACAAAAAAAGAAGCACACAGTTTGGACGGTCGTGCTGCTGTTTTAGAACGAGTGGGCCTAGATTATACTTGCAACATACACGCACACGCACGCGCACGCACACGCACACGCACACACACACACACACACACACAAAACCTCGAGCACAGTTTCTAGAAAAAGAAAAAAAAAATGCACAAATGCATCATGTTGAATAATTGATTTGTCATGTTCTTATGAAATTATGAACAAATCGATATAATTTCAACCTATACATATACGAGCTTTTTACTGATGTCTACCTAATTAATAATGACATAATAAATATTGCCTGAAGAAGAACCGCACACGCAAAGAAACTGTGGAGAAGAAGAAACAAAAAAAAAAAAAAAAAAAAAGCAAAGCCTAAAAACAAGAAGTGTCAATGATAAGAATATATTGTATAGAAATAGTAGTTCTACAACTAAAATAAATGGTTCAATCTCTCTAAAACACCCGAAACATTTTAAGAGTATCATGACAAAAGACAAATACAAAAAGAGTGAGTACAAAGATAAATAAAAAAATCCAATTCTAACACTCGAATACATAGGCTTAAACAATAGATAGGAAACAATGGAATGTTTGTTTGCTCACCTTTAAATAAAAATCTATCCTTTGAAATAAACACACAAGTCATAGATTTAATGTATAACATAACATAGGGAAAGAAGAAACAAACAAAAAAACCCCTTCCAGAAAAACCTGTTTAAAAATTTATATAATGTTTTATTTGCCTCAATAAGTTTTATTGCTCAAAACTCAAAAAAACAAACATCTGAGATAAATGAAAATGTGACATCATTTAGACTGGACATTATATCATTTTTGTCACTGCAATTTAGCAAACAGCATTTTTTTTTTAAATATATTAAAATAAAACCAATTTCAAAACATGAAAATACTTTTACACATTGCTTAGGAGCAGGGTGGTCTCAAACCTGAGTGGTTCACGGACACTTTCAGGAAGAAGAAAAAAAAACTGAAAAAAGTTAAAACAAAAAATTGAAGACTGCAACAAGAAACCCAGCGAATACTACCAATCTTGTCAGCCGTGACAAATATCCAAATACTTTTAATTCGGCTGCTCGTGTTCTGTCAATATTCGTAACAAACATAGACATGGGAATAGTCTCCAGGATGAACATTGTGAAAACCGTGGAGAGGCACAGGCTCACAGATTCTCATTTAGTTTCATTGTTAAAAGTAGCGACTGCTCAAAGTTTTTCCTCTAAACATTGACCATATGGTTGATGAAAAGAGAGCCCAGGTATCAGGTCAAAAGAGGTCTAATTTTTTTTTATTTTGATTTCCACTGTATTTAAAATAAAGTTAACATAATTCACAGAGATTCTAGGGCAAGTAATTAGGAGTGGGGAGGATGACCTGCTTAAACAACTGATGTGGTTGGACCTGGGGGTTTAAAGGGACAGAAGAAGGCCCAAACAAGCTTGGAATGTGGTGGTAAAACGGGATATGGGGGTTCTCTGGGAGTTTGGCACAAAATCGAAAAGAGTGGAGAGAAAGAACTCGTAAGACCGACCCTGCACACTGCGGGGAAAAAGGTGCAGGAAATGATGATGATTCTAGACATTTTTCTTTCCCTTTCCAACTCAACCAAAAACCTGATTTCTAGCTCTATAATTTGGCTCACTTTGAAAATCAGGTCTGGCCCGCAAGCTGAACTAAAAAGAGCTGAGTGGCCTACGGCACTGGCTTAGAACGAGCGCATTGACACACAACTTCTAAAAAAAAAAACAAGTTCCTCATTTAAATAATCAAACCAGTAATCTTGAGTTAACAAACAGTAAGTATATAAACCCTTTACAGCATGTGGTGGTAGCCTCGTATATATAAATCCATAATATACTTTTTTTTCCAATTTCCTTCATTTGAAAGGAGAGCTTTCTTCCCCCCCCCCCCCCCCCCCCCCAAACTGTATAGAAGTAGACTTATAAAAAGAGAAGAAACAGAATCTTTATGGAAACCTCGGATTAATATAATGGAAAATACAATATTTATGTCACACATAAGAAGAACAAGTAAAAAGTTGATGGAAGCAACAAAAAAAAAACCTCAAGCGAAGAAAGTAGAATAGGAAGAAAGAGATGATTGTAATCTAGACACATACAAAGGAGAATATCATGTACATGAATAATAATAATAATTAGAAGATTAGTTGAAAGTATGTGTGATAAAGGTCTACAAACCTATATAGAGACAATATGGATCAGAGGACACCAAAAAAAAAATTGATATAATAAATTTTAACGGGGGATCATAAAAAAAGGACTCCCCCCCCCATATCACCACTACCACTACCACCACCACCAATCTACCTTTTTCTCCTTTCATTTTATAGGAGGAGGAGGAGGAGGCTCTTAAATGAACACATATATACATGTATATATATCCAAAAATAAAGTGCTATGTTTTTTTTATGTATTCAGTGTGCATGACAAAACCTTTTGATGGGTGACAACAACAAGAAACAACAAAAAAAGATCCTTAAAGGTATTGGTGTAACTTTTATTAAGGATCTTAAAGGACAAATTATCCTTTTTTTTCTTCTTCTTCTTCTTCTTCTTCTTCTTAAAGGGTTGTAAGTTGTTCATGGGTTGCACTTTTTTTTGTTATTTAGATTCATAATATTGTAATACCAAATAGTAATAATAATAATAATAATAATAGCGATTATGGTGCACCATATTAAGACTTCTAGCTCCAACAACAACAACTTATTGCAATGAATAAATGTTGAGTAGGGTAAAGGAAAAAAAAAATAATAATAAAAACAAGTATCAGAGTCACCGCTGGAGTCTAATATGTTTAGAACTAGGTTCAACAGAGCGGCTAAAACCTACTGAGAAAAACTCATTAAGAATTAGAAAGACTCCATATTACTTGTTTATTAAAGCGTGAGGCGCAGGTAAAATGCTTTTCTTATTGTTAAAAACTATTGAATATGCCAGAAAGTTTAAATAGTTGTTAATAATATTCCTTAAAAAATATTTTTTAAAAATAATTCTGAAAGAATCTGATAGTTTATTTTCAAAGGTCAAGCAACATTAAGGAGGTTTTAAAGTGTAAATTAAGGCCCGATACACACATGCGTTTTTTTTTTTGTAAGTGCGGCGCCGCTGCATCACCGCAATTACGGTCTAATACCTAGTACACACACCTGATAAATTAACTGCATTTAAATAATAAACGTGTTCTACAGAGCCCTCTGTGAATAGCAAACAAACAATATGTCGAATTCAATTTATTCAGTTAATAATCTAAAAATATTGAGTTAATACTTAAATATAAACTATTGACAAAATATTGATTTAGTATTTCAATTTAAAATATTAATAATAAAGTCAATTTTTATTTGGTTCATGTCCTTAACTGGATTCCGTACAATTCACCTAAACACATTTAATTTGAATCCATTTAACTCATGTGTGTATACAAGGTATTATAAGATTTTTTTATACCAGTTTGAAAATAACCAGACTTTGAGAAGACGATATTTTTTTGTTTAAATTTTCGTCTCTTAAAAAGTTTATTTTCAAATATATCATCATGAAAATACCTTCGTAATTGATTTGCTCAATCAATTACAAAGGAAATGGAAAAATTTGATTCTACGTAAAAATAAAAATGTACAGCTTATATGTTATGTAATTTCTGAGAACAAAACGCGTTTAACCTGCACCACTTAATACTTAAAACATAAATATTAAGCTTTTCAATTGGAAAAGATTTAACGAGAACAGAAACAAGGATGGTACAAAATTTGTTAATTTCGTTTTTTTGGTCGAAATTGCCAATCTTTTTATAAAAACTAAAAATAAAACCAACAACAATGTCTCAAAATTAAAATGGTATTTGAATACATGTTCAACATGAGCTCAGGTTGTTCTTGATTATTTGTTTTTATTATATTTCCTAGTGCTCATTAGTAGCAGATGTGGCTGGCGCACACAACTGTTAAGCATTTGCTAACTCCTATTTTTTTTTATTTTCCAACGAAGCAAACATTTCAAAATGAGACATTGTTGCTATTTTTATAGCACAGTACAATACACTGGGATTGTAATTCGTTTCTTTCATATTTACAAATGAATTGTGTTTGTATTTTGGGGGGGTTCCAGTAAATGCAACATAATATAATAATAAATAATAATTCACATCAAACCATCAAATGTAAATAACAACATCCATTTGATGCAAATACAATTTATTTGATGCATAATCCACAATTGATGGTTTAGAATGGATCCATGATAAATTGCATTTTCCATTTAATTATTTCTGCTTTTCACCCTCTCTCCTCTTTCTCTCTCTCTCTCTCTCTCACTAAAAGAGATAGAAATAATAAACCATTGTCATATATTTTTATGATTTTGATAGAAAAAAAAAATAATGCTAAACCAAAATACACGTAGCAGAAAACAAGTTTTAATTTGTTACATGACGAATTAATAAAAGATTTATATTTCTGGTGAATAGAGAGACCAAATGAAAATGTTACTTTTCGCATAGAATTAAGTTTTATAATGAAATTAAATGCCGTCGAGATCTGAAAACTCACGTGTAATTATAAACCGAGATAATGGTATTAAAAGGGAGATTGTGTGGAAAAAACATGTTTCTGTGTGTGTGTGTGTGTGTGTTGGTGCATGTGTAATACAGTAGATCTACGTCTGTGTGTAATGTATGTGCAAGTCCGTATGTATTTAACAGAACCGCAACTCACCACGCCAATTGGCTTTTAGGTTGCTAACCCTTCAAGGTGCACACATCATAATAAAAACCCAGTTAAGTAGAGAAGTTTGCAAGAACATCATTAAGGTCCGCTTCACTCGAACCACTTTGTGTCACCACAAAATAGCACTACCCGGAGTGGTTGACGCGGCCACCACCACTGAAAACAATGGAATGCTATCTGTGCTTCAGGGTGGCAGTGATTTAAATCAAATGATTTTTTTAAAAAAATCAAATGATTTTTTAAAAAAAATTGACATTTATTTAAACATTAAAATTATATATATAATATCCCAGGTCTGTGTGTGTGTAACGTCGGAATTTATATAAATTTGAATAAATGTTCTTTTTTTTTTTCTCAAGGTCAACTATATGTTGCACCCTTCCCATCCAAGAACCCCACGATATTAAATTGGAGAGGGGAAAAGGTTTATAAAGTGTAGAGGGGGAGAGAGAAAAAGGGGGAGGGGGTGACTGAAATTGAAATGAAAGGAGTAAAAAAAGGAACAAACGACGCGCATGCGCACACCAGAGAAAATGAAAAACTCATTTTCTCTTTCAAATATAAAAAGGGGAGGGGATAATAGTAGCAAAATTAAACTACAGTTTATCACGGGCAACTGTGCCCAGCATTAGAATTTCTTTTCCTCCGCCCTTTTATGAACGTCATCAATTTCTAATTGGTTTGTTACTTGGTGTGACGTCATAAAAGGGCGGAGGAAAAGAAATTCTAATGCTAGGCACAACAGCCTGTGAATTTTGCTCCCGTCATTTATGACAGGTTACCCCATTAGTTATACAATAAAAATAAAACAGTTCCCAGCATTTTTCTCTATGTTTATAAAATAAAGTCGGGTGGTAGTCCTTTCATTAATGCATTATTTTTTCGGAAGATATGCTTGAGGAAGTATCACCCAATTGACTGGTGGAAATCAGGGACAAATACTGTAGATATAAATAGTAATAGTAATCTATTTAAGAACCTCAGAGGTAAACCGTTTTAAGTCACCAAACCTAAATTTTACAGTGGAGTAATTTGAAAGTTTTTCTCTTCATTGATGGAATAGGACTTAACATGGTATACCACCATCTAGCAGCCAATGTGTGAAACTGTGGACTTACCACTGTTTACCACTGATAGAGCTTGTGATAGAACTCGTGTTTACATTTAGAATGTTAAATTAAAAGTGCTTGAAACTTATTATTTTCAAATTTGAATGTTTCTTGACATTTTTTTCTTGGTTTGCAATTATTTTACTAACAACTTAACAATTAACGATGTTATTATTACTCATTTTTGCAAACATCGCATCGTCATAAAAAAATTTTATATTTCATATAAATTGAAAAAAAAAATCAAAAAAATCTTATTTAAATAAAAAAAAATCGATTTGATTTTTTTGAAAAAAATCAAAAAAAATCAGCCACCCTGCTGTGCATTCATTCCATTGATATGACCATGATTACCATTAATTAACAATCAAACGGTGTTCGTCACTCGTGGCTGAACTCGTCCACTCTTAGCCACTGTGGTGCAAAAAACAGTGTCAGTTTGTGTGAACACCTCCAATGTGTAATCCATGCTCAGCTAAAAACGACCCTTTTATGTGGCGACACAAAGTGGTCCTTGCAAAGCTTGCCTAAGACCTGCCTAGCAATATTATACCCAGATAACCATAATAAGACTCAAGAGTAAAATCTTATAGGGTTTGTGATGCTACAATTTTACGTGGGCCACAATGTTATAAGTATATTACAGAACACACCTGAGACCTAGTCATCTTTCTTGGAGTTATGCGTGCACGTTTGGAAGATTTGTGTGTGCGTACACACTGATTACCTAACTACTTCGCTAAACCTAATTTGTACTGCTTCAATATCCCAAACACAAAACCGTTTTCGAGAACTCGTAACTCTAACAGCCCTGAGAAAACCCAACTTATAACTGTAAAGATCACAATTAAACGACATTTCTTTAAAAAAAATTCGTTAATTACAACGCAAACTTAATCAAAACGATTCCAAAAAATGTCCTCAGCTAATAAAGACTTTCTTCCTTCTCAGTGTCCAATTTCAACAAATGTGTCCTATATATTTCATTTGCATGTCAAGAATTCTTGTTCAGCCATGTTCGCCATCATTATGCCATCACAAATTGTTCTATATAAAATGAACATCTCATTAAGTTAACTAATGACAGCAAAGATGACTTGACCTAGAAAAACATCCAAAAGCGCAAAGCTTTGGAATCCCTTTGCCCCAGAGTCTTTTTCGACTATTAATACATACTAACGCAATCTTTCTCGAAATATTTTCTTAATTAGTGCCTAAAACCGACTTCCTTAATTGCCATGTGGCGCCTAAAATTTACAAATATATGTAAAATCAATATACACAGAATGTGACAATAAGAAAGAAGAAGAAAAAAACACTGTCAATGTACTTATTTCCACAGTTAAAACTGTGTAATTTATCTTATATCCAGAATTCCAGACTTATTGGATCCGTAATATTTTTTTGTCCCTTTTATCTTTTTTGACCCTCTAAAACATCTTTCAGGACTTAAATGGATTTTATTCTAACCTATTGGACTACAACAACAACAAAAAAATGCAAACCTCAAACTTTAGAAATAAAAGGAAAAGAAAAAAAGCCACAAGAAATAAGAAAGCTTTATGAAAAACAAAATCCCCACAAAGCTAAGCTAAAAAATAGTTTATGAGTTCCAATCTTTATTTCTTATTGAAAAATCGAATGCAATATTCTCAGAAAATTATTGCAATATACCCATAAGTAATGGAACTAAGGTTTTTTTTTATACAAAGCAAACAATAAATATCACCAGACCACACGTCACCCATAAATTGTAATTATAAGTTTGTAATATGCAGCTTTTGTTACCAAAGAAAAACCGTAGCTAAAAACCAAAAAGTAAATAAATGGCTACACATTGCAAGATTTAATTAAATCTTGCAGAGAGAGAGAGAGAGAGAAAGAGAGAACACTCAAAAGAAAAAAACAAATAAAATACTTTTTTTTTAATTTAAAACTGCATAATCTTAAAATAGCTGTACATCAAAGAAAGAAATGAGTTCAATCTCTTTTCAACATCTGCGATGCAATCTTTGATTACTTTAGTTAAGTGTGAGCCACCAACCGCCAAAAAAAAAAGACAAGGAGACCAATAACTGCAGCAAATATTTATTCCAATTACTTTTCTAAGGAATCGTGTACGTGGTGTTCCAAGATGCACCGTTGACATAGAAGAATTTTTCATGCAGAAATTCGAATTATTGTCGTTTTGGTGCAAAAGACGCAAAAGGAAAACTCTGCTACGAGAAAAATAACTGCTGTCTCCAAATACTTTTCAATGAAAACAAGTGTGCACATGGTACCATTCCTACTCTTAGCCTCCATGCAGGAAATTGTACAGCTTTTTTTTTGTGCCTCATTTCACGCCTTCTATGCAACCCTACTGTATATAACAATTCCGCAAACTTTGGAGGCTATAGTGGCTGTGAATCGAAAGAATACCCTTAATTTAGAAATTAAAATTCACCTGAGTAACCAAGAAAGATTGCGTATATTCGTGTAATTTACGTGTGAGAGAGAGAGACAAACTGTGACATGTCAATGTGAAATCAGAAAACTAGAATCATGTGTTTGGCAGACACGTACTGGCTACAAATTAACAGGTCGGCAATATCCTTCCTGCATCGTACTTCAATCTCCACTCCCAATATTTGTTTTTCTAGCAGCCAGCGAAGGTAGCCCCAAAAATTCGCAACATTTTTTTTTTCTTCAGTTCAGTAAACATGTTTGAAATTTAAGCAGCTGTTAAATTTTGGTAAACGTAAATTTTACATGTCATAAGGGCCACGCAATTTTGTGAAGTTCCCGAGGGCTTTACATTTTCTATACGCTTAGAGGCCTTCTTAGTTTTGAGATTCTCAAAGAACTGCACCGTTTCGAGAGGTTCCTGAGGGCCTTCACAATTTCGAGATGCTCACTCATATGCCATCCTGTTTATCCAATAACTTTGTTTTTTTTTAATGTTCAACAAAAATAGTTCAAATTTCATACACTTTTTATTTATACCGTTTGTTAACAACCAGCTTAAATTACAAAAGTGTAGGGTGTTATAGTTTTCGAAATAGATATTCTTAAACAAAACATGTTACGTGCACTGCTCGGCAGTGTATAACAACGCATCCATTTCGTGTAATTGACCATTACACGACATTTTATATGTCGCCGCATCCATTTCTTGTCCTTTACAAGAAATGTATGTTCATTTCGCGTTTTTAATCAGGCCAATTTATGTACATTTTGCGAAATGGACATACGTTTCTTGTTAGGAACAAATTTTACAAGAAATGGATACGACATATACAAGTGGATGTTTGGCGCACTGGCGCCGTCCGGGCTAGTACGTGTCTGGTGGTTATTGCGTGAAAAAAGAACAACTGCTTTACCAGTAAGACTGCGGATTTTTCTAGACATTGACGCAAAGGAATTCCAGAAATTTGTTTTTTTTTTAGAAGTAAAAAAAGTTAATTTTAAAGTATGCTAGTGGTAATGTTACGTGACGAAAAAAAGACGGAACTTGTATGTTTTTTTATATTAAGAATAACTGGTAACGAAAGTTACAAACAATTTTTTCTGATTTCAAATTTAATGACACATTTGCATGAGAAACTTTTTTACGACATATGTTAATAGATTTTAACAAAGTATTTATATAGTTTCTAAACTAAACTGTCCCTCTGCCATAGGTCATTTCTTTAGGCTGCTCACGAAGTCATCATCCAAATTGAAACTTTTATAATGAAAATTGTTATATCACCATAAAAAATAAACCATTCAAAGAAATTTACTCATCAACTTTCAAATTCCTCTTGTATTTCTTTCAACATAACGGGGCGCGCATTTCCAAAACGTTGTAAATGCCACATAAGGGTGAAATATGTTTTTAATCGAAAATGGGTTCTAAATGTCGTGCATTTTGCTGAGAAATTTGCTTGTCACGTTAGTGCTGTTTCTAGTGATAAAAAACTAAAGTAGAATTGTGGTGCAAGTCAATAATGTTGTAACAGCCAACAGCCATTCGAGTGGCGATTTGGCCAGTTAGTGACTATAATGAGGTTGTAAATGCCACTAGTGTCACCATAGTGACAACTAACTTGTCAGTATGTGTTGCTTGTTGGCATTTACGACATTTTCGATCATTTTAAAAAAAATATTCTAATACTGATTAATAATTTTTAATACATTTCTCTTCATTTTTTAGCTTCCTATAAATTGTTATTACAATATTTTAAGCCTTTAATGTAATTGGTTTAGTAAAAAAAAATTGTTTTATTTTTCTATTTCCTGAAAAATTTAAATTTTGGCACATACAACGTTTTGAAAATGCACGCTTCCTATATACCTATATCACAATATCAAATCAGTACGTAAGCCTACAGTGCTGTTTTGTAATGTTCGGCTATTTTGTAGACTGTTTTTCGTCACGACGTTTATTTTTGACGTCATCATCACATTGATATAATTAGAGGTGGAACGAATCCTAAATTTTCTCAAATCCCAATCCGAATTCTAAAAGGTTCTCGAATCCTTCGAACTTCTCGAATCTCTCGAATCCTTCATATAAGAATCCTATATTATTCATTAAGAAGATACAAATAAATGAAATAATATTAAATATTAAATTATTAATAATAAAAAAACAAGTGTGGCACTCAAGGGTCGCCACAAGATGATATTTGGTGATCCGAGAACCACCGAAATTGCAACAATCGCCGTCTTTTTGTTCTATTGGACGTCAATGGAGTTAAAACTAATTTTACCAAAGTTTTAACAGTTTTCTTTTAGGTTAGGATTCGAAAGATTCGAAAGACAAAAAAAGCACGAAGATTCGAGCTTTCAAATCTCAAATATTTTTCAAGATTCGCGGGATTCGAGGATTCGAATGGCTAATCCTAATCCCTAGATTATCAAAAAACATTATGAAAAATTAGCATCGTGTTTCTTTTGTTAAAATTCGTTGAACATCTAAAAATAAAATCATATTTGTCAATTTTTTTTTATTATGTGTTTCATCATCATCAATAACAATGTCATCAATTCCTAAGTATCCATAACCTCATGACTAAAAAAAAGCAGATTGCCCACTTCAACCCTTTTTCTTCTTAGAATCACCAGAATCTATTGCAAAAACAGATAAAAAAAGTTCAATTTATCACATCTAAATTGTGTCTTCAACATAATAAAAATATATAAATATCCATATAAAAAAAATCGACCAACAAATATCCTTATGACATGTTTCTTATAGGGGGCCCCCCTCACCACCCATTACACTTCAATCCACTTTTCAAAACACATGCTGCGTCTGTGTTAAATTCTATTATAAAAGAGTCTTGGGGGGTGGTCTATCTATAGACGACGAAAACATAAAAAATCGTGTGTGCAAAAGAGAGATACGGGACTCAAAAGTGTATTTCCCCCCACCACCCCACCCAACTCCATCCTCAACCTCACAATTCTCAATCGTGAATGGCACCTATATTTTGTGTACCACAAGAGAAGAATCTCTCTCTCTCTCTCTCTCTCTCTCTTGATTCTTTCAGTTGTCCCCCCCCCACTTTGTAGGTCTACTACACATCAGCCAACCACCCACTTTGATGGTGACAAACATGCTGGAAAGTAGAATCAGGAGAAGAAGAAATAAAAAATCCATTCGATGGGAACTTAGACACATGGTCAAGGAACTTACTAGCATCAAATCTCCCACACCGTAACTCAACAACAGTAAACTCGTGAATTATTTAATTAAAGCAAACGAAGCAAAAATCTAGAAAAATTGGAGGCAAGGATGCAGACAGGGAGGAGAGAGAAAGAGAGAGAGAGAGAGAGAGAGAGAGAGAGAGAGAGAGAGAAAGAGAGAGAGAGAGAGAGAAAGAGAGAGAGAGAGAGAGAGAAAGAGAGAGATAGAAAGAGAAAGAGAGAGAGATAGAAAGAGATAGAGAAAGAGAAAGAGAAAGAGAGAGAGAGAATCCAAGTTACACTTTACAAAGAGAATCGACAAATGCGCCCAGCGCATAAGACTGCAGTGTGCTTAGAAACTCAATAGAAACCAAATAAATGTTTGACTTTGATTCAAACCCCTCTAATAATGATAATAAAAAAAATGACTATTCATGAGAAGGACCCACCAAAATATTACATTTTATAATCAATCCACTTAATTAGACTTTATCCACGTCTTGTATGCTGTTTGTTGTCAAATTAATTGTTACATCCAGAGAATAACCCAATGTATGTCACTTAATCTGCCATTGAAATATCGCGATTTTTTTGTTACATTTTACAGATTGCATGTCTTTATTAAGACATTTCTTACGAACACATGATTTTCCAAACTTCTGGTTTCTAATTCTGGCGGTTTCGAGAACAACGCTAAAAACAAATAAAAAAGTGTTAAAAACTAGAACAGTAGCTGAATTATTTAATAGTATTTTCATGTTTATATCTTTCAAAATAAACATTTTCTTGAAAATTTTTTTTTTTAAAAAAACGTCATTTGTTTAAAGTTGAGTCAATCATAATCATAATCATAATGGCATACCGCACCTCGGCTGGAAAAGTGGCCACAACTGAAAATAAACTTTTTTTTGGGTGAAAATGAGTTTAAAGTTGCATTTTATTCTATCTCAATCTATTGTATTGGAGCCAAATAAACCGATATTTTGAATAGTTAAAACGATTTTCGCACTTGAGAAGCTCAGCAAAGTAAGCCATGAATCTTCTCTTAACTTTAAACTCATTTCCCCCCCCCCCCCCAAAAAAAAGTGGTTTTCTGAGTTGTGCCACGCTTCCAGCCGACAAATATCACGTAATCCACGTATAATAAACGTGGAAAAATATCAAAGATAACAACATGAAAAATACCTTTAAGTTATCGAGCTACTACCCTTTCTAGTTTTTAGAACACTTTTACGTTTCTATTCAAGTCGCTCCTGAAACACAAAATAATCACGAGTGCGAGGGGCGCTTAAAAATTAAAACCACCTTGACTAATTATCATCAGAAGTGATTTTATGATGAAATTTCGTGTCATAACTTACAAGTTAAATGTAATATGTGTGTCTTTAGTCAATCTAGTCTAAGTCTACGAACATGAAATGGGCTTAGGCCCTACTGCACTGTTCGTTTTTTTTCTTACTTAATTTGGTAAAAAAACATTAAGTTTGTTCATTATTGAGTACCATGCATAAAATGTTATTTTTGAAAGATAACATTAAATAATTAATTTTGCATGATTCTTCTTTCCTTTCCTGGTTTCTAAAAACCACTTCTGATAATAATAAGAGGTTATGTACTGTATATATATATATAGAGTGGTCTAGTCGAACAGCCTTTTAACTAATGAATAATGATGTACTTTAAACAATTACATCTTATTTTATTGCGATTCTCTTTCTGTAAAATGTGGGGCCCTTTTCTTTTCTTTTTTTTCTGTTGCATGGTCATTTTAGTCATCATCGTCATCATTGTTGTTGGCACATCAATTGTAAAATGTTGAAAACCCTCTTAAATATACACACCAGTTATCCAATGAACCCAGAAAGTAGAAGATTTAACCCATAAGTTTGAACGTGGATATAAAAAAAATGATTTTAAAACAACATCCATTAAGGTCAAATTGACTGCAAAGAGGTCTCAGCAAACAATAAACAATACCCCAGCTTGTTAAAAGTAGGCAATCACTGATAGCACTAAAAACTGCCTCCAATATTGCCATTCTCCTATTCTCTATCCATACACACAAAAAATAAGGTGGACAAATCTATAAATAGCGAACTTCCAAGTTAAAACAATGCAAATGATGAAATGATAAATGTGCTATAAAAAAATGTACACAATCTATAGTCAGAAATATTCTACCAGCCATAACTACCAGCCTACAAGTAATAGTTTTTTTAAACATACCACATTTAAAGAAATCCAAGTATCATTTGTATGTGTTAACCATTAAAAGTGGAAAATCAGTCATTTTACAGTATTTCCAAGCCAAGTATTTCCAATACGGTCATCAATATTATTAAATAGCCTTTTAGGCAATGTGTATATATAATGTTTATAACAAGCCATTTATCGTCATTGGATTGTTATTAGTGATGTGCCATTGACATATTTCACATGAAATGAGTTTGAAATATTTTTTTTTAAATAATGTGAAATTTATTTTAAAAACCTGTAATTGGTTAATAGGAGTATTTTAAACATGTTTAATTTTACCATTTGTGTTATTTTTATGTCAATTTTGTGTTCAAAGCTTTTGGAATCTGTTTAATTTTCTTCAATCATTTTTGAATAAATGGAATTTTTTTAATTTTCAAACACTATGTCTAATTATTCTATAATCATTCGACACATTATGTGAGAAATAATCATATACAGTATACCATTAGTATATAGAGTTAATGTAAACTGATGTAATCATCTTGTTTTATTTCATTGATTTTCAATATATTTAACAACTTTTCAATATATTTTCACAACTTTTCATAAACTTCATGAAATATTTCAGCAAAATAAATTTCATGAAATTGCCCATCACTAGTTGTTACATGAGGCATTCTGTACATTGTCTAAAACGATATTAACTAAGCAGTAGTGCTATTTTGAACAATGTCAAGTCATTATATATAGAATAACCTCATTTTCAACTCGGGTGGTAACTTAATACATAAAAATAAAATGTCAAATGTGACAAGATATGCAATAATAAGTCATTAATAAACGAGAATGAAACTGATACGAAAAAAACTAAACTAAACTCATTTCGAAAAGTTGATATAAAAATACAGAGAGAAATTGAAAATGATAAATGGTGCGTTGATTAAAGTAGACGACGAAGATGAGAGAGAGAAGAAGAAGAAACTTCAAATGATACAAGAACACCGAAAAACAAACGACCCCAAAAATTCATCATTTCAAAGAAGGGAGGGAAGTTGAAAATAAATCTCACCTCAAGTAACAATTGCCAATGTGCCAACCTCCACAGTCAAACAGAATAAATGACTCAATTTATCCAACCGCACTTTGATAAAAACATTAATTCAAATTTAAAATAAACAAACAACTACACCAAGAATAACACAGAAAACAAGAATTACGTTTTTAGTGAACCAACTTACATCTATACTAATTAAATTGGAATTTGTGAGGTTCGCAAAGATGTTTTCCTCTAGTTCCAACATTTAAAGCATTTAATATTTCGATTTTTTTGACCAAAATATGACTTAATTAGTTACTCAACTAACATGTAAGGGTGGTGGATCCAGACTAGAACAGAACACCAAACAGAACATGTTCGCAAACAATTCCAGTAAACATGTTCGTTGTTCTGTTCGCTGTGGCCGGAGTGTCCAAACTTGAACAGAACACACGTGCGTAACGTATTCCCAATTTGGTAACCTTTCGCTGCAGTCCAAAAACCGCCAATGACTGGATGGTTCGGAGAAATATGCTCGCCGAGATGTTCAAACTACTTCTGGCACGAACACCGACATCTTTTGATGCGACGGGCAAAAAAGCTACAACTGGTGGATCGGGGCCAAACAAAGTAACAAACAAAATTTTGTTAAACAGGAATGTTCGGAAAACCGTCCACACTGTTCGAGAACAGTGTTCTGTTCTATAGTCTGGACTCATCCTAAGATGAAGAAAGCTTTATTTAATAATGGATTTTTTATTTTTTAAAAATCCAATAAAAAAACAGCTTCGACATTCTATTCTACACTATATAACAGAGACACACATTTCAATTGCGGGTAAGAGAGCCATATTACCACTGAAAAATTCGTCAGGGCAGCAAATAAAAGTTTGAGGATGATACTATATTAAGATTTAATTAATGAAATTCAATATATTAATAGGCGTAGGGGAATTTTAAATTCGCCTATATAAAAACAAACTTCAACACAACATACAAAATTAAAGGTTTCCAACTGATCTACCAGAAAGTACTTGAGAAAAGTCCTGGAAAATCTCAAAAGTAATAAAAAAATGTTAAAAAAACCCCGCCTCCATATGTTTTCATTAAAATATAAATGATAAGAATGATATGTGGGGGATGTTCAGCTAAGCCATGTTGATAAATTCAAATATCTTGGCATAACCTTATCAAACGACATGCTTAGGAAAGAACACATAACCAATGTGGTCAGTAAAGCTAACCACAGGCTGCGTTTTCTTCAACGCACCCTTAAAACATTGTAAAGAAAATATAAAATAGGTCTGTTATTTTACCTTAGTCAGACCTATTATATATATATATATATATATATATATATATATATATATATATATATATATATATATATATATATATATATATATATATATATATATATATACTAGTGGGGTAACCCGTCATAAATTGCGGGAGCAAAATTCACAGGCAAGTGTGCCCAGCATTAGAATTTCTTTTCCTCCGCCCTTTTATGACGTCAGACCAAGTAACAAACCAACACTTGCCTGTGAATTTTGCTCCCGCAATTTATGACGGGTTACCCCACTAGTATATATATATATATATATATATATATATATATAATAGGTCTGACTAAGGTAAAATAACAGACCTATTTTACATTTTCTTTACAATGTTTTAAGGGTGCGTTGGAGAAAACGCAGCCTGTGGTTAGCTTTAGCTGTTAGTTGGGCACAATTGCCTGTGAATTTTGCTCCCGTCATTTATGACTGGTTACCCCACTAGTATTAGAATATTGTTCTCCAATTTGGAGCCCATTTAGAAGTAACTTAAAGCATGAAATAGAAATGGTACAGCATAGGGCTGCAACATTTGTGAAAGGAAGATACGTGTATACTGACCATGTATCCTCTATGCTTCACGAACTAAAATGACCAAAGCCTTGCCCCTTTAGGACGTTTATGGCAAATGATAATATTGCCCTACTAATTAATGACTTATTGAATACATGTCTTCGTAAGGAAAGACACGGGCATTCAAAGACT
The DNA here is from genome assembly GCA_036925085.1 of Brachycybe producta. Taxonomy (NCBI): domain Eukaryota; kingdom Metazoa; phylum Arthropoda; class Diplopoda; order Playtdesmida; family Andrognathidae; genus Brachycybe; species Brachycybe producta. The sequence continues at coordinate 5,021,733 of JAUPFP010000004.1, forward strand.
TTAAAAGAATTAATGGCTAGAACTGATGCATATTTTTGGTCTTTTTTTCCCCCAAATGTTATTAGACTATGGAATTCTCTTTCAGTTGATAGTTCTTTGCGTTTGGACGATTACCATTTAACAATGATGTCTTGTTTTACCTGAATGAAAATCATTTGTGATCGCTGATCGGGAGCAATACTCCTAGCCACGTGGCTTTTAAGCTGATTGCAGGTGTCGAAAATCAGCTGCTCATAACCACTCCCTTCCATTTCGTGTTAAACAGTTTTCCAGAATAAAATTTAGTCTACTACAAGCATATTTCTGAATTTTCTCTCTCTCGCTTTCATCCTCAGCATTGTATACAAATGCACCTTAAACACATCATATGTTAAAGTACACGTCACCTGACAGAAATGTGACAAAGTATTGGCCCTTCTTTAATGATATATCATTGTTTTCAAGCTTTTAATCACCATCCGAACACATGGGCATAACTTATTGGGTGAGCAAATCCAACGATTTACGGTTCAGAAATGAGAGAAAGAAACAATTGTTGTGTTGTGTTTTGTTTTTTTTCTATTGTCCATCGTGATGGTGCTGTCACCAATGATGAATTTGAAACGTTTCATGTAACACACTTGGTCATAATGTTCTCAAAGCTTAAGTATACAGCGGATACAAACCATCAAATGTGTTTTCGTCATTAGTAATTAAAGGAAGAAGGCTAAATGGATCGGTGGCAGTGAGTGTATCTACAAGAACCAACCCACCTCACCCCTACTGCAAAATGTACATCCATATATGGGCACATGTGTGTATTATGAACCTCAGGAAGAAAAAAAAAAAAAAAAAGAAGAGTAGAAAAACAAGAAAAACACTTTGGAGGACACACAAGAGTGATGAGATTCTCCTGTTACATACAGAAGCAATTTCATGGCTCCAGAACAGACAAAGAGTAATTAGCCATGGCAACACTCTTGTCATCATCATCATCGTCCATTCAAAACAACAACTACGACCAACAATCGCAATCCAACCTCTAACCCCACTTCCCCCCCCCCCCCTCAAATATCATAATATTAAGAGTCTCATTCAGATGCATAGTCACGTATAACAGAAATATCACATTGAAGCAAATAAAAATGCATCATTAAGGGCAAGGCATAGAGGATCTACTCTCAAATTCAAGAAGAAAACTTACTTAAAACTTGAACTCTCTGAGCAGAATTCCAACATAAAAAAAATCATTTTTATTTCAGAGCTTAATTAATTAATAAGAGTTCAAGTTTTCTTTTTAAATTTAATCCTTCAAATATCAAATGGGTTTTTTTTTAAAAAAAAGTCACTCAAAAAATGACCACTTCCCTTTTGGTTTTCTAGTTACTTGTGTTTCAGTGCTTTTTACTGACAAATTTAAAAATAAATCCAAAGTTACTTAGAAACAGAAGAGTAAAAGAAACACCTCAAGCATATTCTCAGGTTAATATTAAAACTAAACAATTTATCACAACATCAAACGGATCCAATTTAACATTTTTAAATGTTTTGGGGTCAAAAACCAAAAGTGACATTTTTAAACTTCAATAAAAAGTTTATTTTAAGGAAGTTTATTTTAAGGAATAATCACATCCACTTATAAAAACAAACAAATATTAAAATTAGAAATAAACAAATGAGAATATCTCTATGTTGCTTTGCCCTTCTTTTAAAATGCCTTAAAAAGTGAAATTATGTGAGATTTTATTATTCATGTGTCATTACTATCTTATACCTAGTAGGGCCTATACCACCTGATGATTTCAATGCATTTAAATAATAAACATGTTCTACAGAGCCCTCTGTGAAGGGCAAACAAACAATATATATTGAATTCAATTTATTCAGTTAATGAATCTGAAAATATTGAGTTAATTAACTTAAATATAATATGTAAACTATTGACAAAATATTGATTTAGTATTTAAATTTTAAAATATTAATAATAAAGTCAATTTTTATTTGGTATTCATGTCCTTAACTGGATTCCGTATAATTTTCCTAAACACATTTAATTTGAATACATTTTATCTCATGTGTGTACAAGGTATTAGTCTGTTTTCGTAACCTTTCTAGTTTATAACACACATTCAGTTTCTTTCTTAAAAGTTCCTTCTAAAAGTGTAGGGTTAGAAAATAACTACTGTTTGTTAAATTCCTGTTGTGTCCTGTGGATCACAAAAACATGAATTGTGAAAGAAGAAAAAAAAAGTTTGATGCTAGCAGTGATTGCCTACATTCAGGCGAATGTAAAATATAATTGCTAGCAGTGATTGCCTATTTTCAGGCGAATGTAGAATATAATCACTATACAGTGTACATGTACATCTCTAAAAGGATGTTTTTCAATCTTTTCATCAGTCCAAACTCTCCTTCTTCAATAATAAAAAAAGTGAACCACACCAAAAAGATGAGATTATCGCGAGCTAAAAAAAAAGGTTGTTTATCTTCTCTACACTAAAGTAATATTAATAGACAAGTGAACCCCCACATTAAATCCCATCAAAAAGAAATCAAATGTTTCCTCTTAATCAACATCAAAAGCCTCGATTTCAGTAGTAAGGAAAATACATTTTAATTACATCAAACGTGTAATTTACACCTAGAGCAAAACATCTCAAAATTAAATTCAAAGCAATGTCAAAAACCCCTACCAATTGTATGTTAATTAAATTATGGTTTTTTTCTTCTTCTTCTTCTTCTTTTTCAGCGTATTTAATTTCCTTCAAAAGATGAGTGAAAATAATTCAAACCCTCGTTCCTAACTTCTTTTAATAATCTCTGCTGAAGAAGAAGAAGAAGAAGAAGAAGAAAAAAAAGTTATACTCAAAAATAATAATAATAATAATAATATAAAGTAGGGAAAGAAAACAAAAGAACTGCATTATGTTAATTAAAGGGAATTAAAAACTGAGGAAGCGACAAGAAGGGAGAAGGAGAAGAAGCAGTACAAGTAGCCTAAAGTATTAGAAAGGTGACTGAAAATAAAATAATTAACACTAATTAAACTATATATCTCATACACGAGAAAGAAAAAGAGAAAAAAATAATCCCCCCCCCCAAAAAGTGCGAAAAAAAAAAAATGTGGGGTGAACAAATGTGTGACATAATTTTTTATTGCTTCATAAAAACTCCCAAACATTCGTGGGATGAATATTTAACAAATGTTCCTCATTTCAACTACATGGAACGGGGGAGAGAGAGGGGGGGGGGTTATTTTTCATAACATATTTTTATTTGCTAAGTTTTAATATATGAGACCAAAAAATACACTTTTTTTCTTCTTCTCTACTGAAATGTTAACATAACTGCAAATAATTGATGCATAAAACGCAAAAGTTTGGTTACACAAACTCAGTAAAACAAGATCGTCACTTCTCATATTTTTTTTTTTGTCACATAGGCACATTTATGTGCCGAACATATGTGAAGATTTTTTTTTTGTAAAGCTAGCAGCATCTGTTATTAGATATGATTATCATTAGAATTCAAAATTAGAACTGATGACAAAAACCATAAGACTAAAAAAAAACTAAGTAGGCCTAATTTATAGAAACCTATTCTTAAGCCCGTTATACACCTACAATTTTCACTTGCACCTTTTGTGTGAATTAAATGATGAATGTTTTCGTGAATCATTTTGTACATAAAATGTATAAACTAATTTATAAGTATCAATCGGCGGTTATACACAAGTAAAAGTATTCGAATATTTTTTACTTGCAGAACAGTGTGCATAGTGTGACAGTTTATCGTGAATTTATAGTGACCTTGTGACCTTCTAGACAAGAGAATTGGGGAGAAGCACGTGCTAAATATGTTGCAGAGCGCATCGTATGTAGCTTTGCAAATTACATAAGAATGATGCTGATCCTGAAAAAGCGCTCTCGTAGATCTGATCATTTAAGAAAAATAGAACATCTTCTAAATTAATGTAACTTTCAAGAAATAATTTAACATTCACGTCGTTATACACATGCAATCTCACATTTTAAAATTAATTTATAAATTTATTTCAGACATAATTGTAGGTGTAAAGGGGGCTTAAAAGCTTTGTGCACTTTCTAAGTTTCTAGTCTTCTAAAAAAATCTGCAAGAATGTCTTCACGTAAAGCAGCGATCACATTGGCAATATTTAAAGCAAGATTCACTGAAATGTGTTCATGAATTCATTGCAATTACCAATGTGATAATACTCTTGTAAGACTTAAAAAGTCATAAATACTCCAGGGGTTTAATCCACAGGAAAGTCAAATCTCTTTTTCCACGTGAAATGGTACACAAGTCCGATCCACAGCAAACCATAAAAGACCACGGGCTCGGCTTGAGGATGGTCGCGATGCCGTACACATCGTCAAACCTTGGACTTCGAGCTCTTTTAAGAAGGTAAAAGTGGTTTCTTACGTTTCAAGCGTTTTCTTTAAGACGGTGTGTGGTGTGTCTTAAAGAAAACGCTTGATTTTTTTTTGCAATAAATTGTACAAAATTCACATCAATATTGGACTTAATTTCTTGCACAGAATCTTGCAAGAAAAATAGCCTGTGTGATCACCACTTAAGTAAAATTCTTTTGGAATTTTTATGAATGTAGAATACCGTAAGTACCGCAAATACCGTAGAAAGCGAAATATACAGTATTTTCGTGTTAAACGATTTCATTAATATTGCATTGTAAACCGTTAGTCAGAGTTAACGACTCAGTTTATATTATTGAAGTTGTTGAACTTCAAATTCATTTAATTCCTTCAGTAAATTACTATTAAAATTTTGAAAATTTCAAAAATAAAACAATTTTTTTTCTAAATTTTTAACAGCGGATTCAATCACCTTAAAGGTTTATCTATACCTTAAACACCGTGACCGTCAACAAATCCTGCACTTAAATTTTTGATTGCATCAAGACAGAAATCTTAAAGCACTCTATATAACACCGCTCGTAGAAGAACAGCCTTGAAAATAATGCTTAAAATATTTAAATTAAGGAGAAAAAAAATCGGGTTTAGAATAATGTAATGCAGAAAATCATGCTAGTCATATTAAAAATCGCGTCCAAACTTTAACTCCGTTCTATTTGGCTAAATACGACATTTAGACTAATTTCCTTCAAAGTTAAAGATGACTTCACAAGCTCCAACCCACCACACACAAATAAATTTATACAGGTTTATGACTTAAAAATGTACACTACCCATACGCAAGAAACGTTAACGTGTCCGGTTCATTGTTAAACGGATACTATGAACACAACACATGCTAAATGTACATATATTAATTATTATTTTTGAATCACACTGCATGCGAATGTGAAGGTACGCGCCGACTATGGATATTTCAACTGACACCCCCCCCCGGGCACACACACACACATCACCCCTTACCCTCTCAGTCCCCTCCCTCCTCCTCCTCCTCCTCCTCTTCCTGTTCCTCACCCTAGTTCGCTTCTCTTTGAAAAAGAGATTTCGCAGCAGAGCAACATACCTTTTTTGCCGCAACATTTATCCCAATAGGCCCATCCTCCTCCTCTTTTCATTTTATCTTGGTGAAATAAAGAGAGATGAGTCATCGCTTAGGAAAAAAAAAAATACATGTCTAGTGGAGACTGAAAAGAGCTCCTAAACAGCTCCAGTTCGATAAAGCGAATCCTCGTCTGTCTACATGTGTGTGTGTTGGCATCCCAAGGATGTATCGTTATTTTCTCCTCCCTCCTCCCTAATTCTCCCCTCTATATATTTTCCCCTTGTGTAAAAACCAACCCACGCTATCTCTATATGTACATTCACAACCCCCCCCCTTTCTACTCTCTCTCTCTCCCCCCCCACCCCTTCTACCCTCTCCTTCAAAACTCTACTCTTTTAACAAGCAGAAAGTACTGAAATATTCATTTATCTCAGCTTGGAAAGAGGAAAATGAAAAATGTTTAACCGATGAGTGATTTATATAATTGATATGGCTCAATATAGCATCAAATTCAAGAAAGAAAAAAAAAACTTAGAACTTGAACCCTCTAAACAAAGTTTCAATATTGAAAAAAAAAAGCCTTTTATTAACCATTACTGAACAATTGTTTTTCTGATATTGAAACTCTGATCAGATGTTTCAAGTTTAACGTTCAAGTGAAAAGTTTCCTTCTTGAATTTCAACCTCAAAATATCGAGATAAGAAAGCATTTCCAATAATGAAAAAAATGGAGGGACAAAATAAATACCAATAGAGTGTGAGTGGCAGGTTGTGCCTCTATATGCAAATTGATATCATTACATTTACTTCTATGTATTATTGAATATTAATACATTTTTTTTTCTTCTTCTTCTTCTTCTTCTTCTAAACTGCTGAACCAGAGTTTGAATGAGTGTTCACAATTTGCTTAAAAACTAGACTAAAAAGAATCCTTTTAATGGATTTCAATAACCTTAATAACTCTGTACAATCACTCTCAAAACCCTCCAACATAAAAGCATTTTCATGTGGTGTAACACTGTACAATGTGCATGATAAAAGCTAAAATGCATTATCATTTCTAGTTTTGTCACACACACACACACATACTCAAGAGTTTAATTCTCTTCTCTGGTGTCAATCTCTTTAGTCATTCTATAGTTTAGTTTTATTTCATATGAGAGAAAGAAAGAGAAAGAGAGAGAAATGAGGAAAAGGTTTTTACTAATGCTCTAAGTGAGAAAATGTAACAGACGACAAAAAAAATGGTTTCAATTGCTCCAAATCTTTGATTTTACTTCAACCGATTGATGTAGTCTTTCTATTTATAGTAAAGCAAAGCAATTGCTTTACTATACATTATATATTTCGAATGTAAAGTGTTGAAACGCCATCTCTCGAGCAATAAACTTACAATGGAACATCGTAAACCACACGCGAAGTCACACACACACACACACATGTCCAAGGCAAAGGAATACACACACCCACAGCCTCAATGATGTCCAACATACCCACAAAAAAAAAACGAAAAAAAAAAGAATGAATAAAAATGGACCATTCCTTACAATCCATTTTGAATGATCTAATATTCTCATCAGGAGTTGTACCTTACAAATGGCTAAAAGCTTTTAGTAAAATCGTAAGTCTTGAAGCTTAAATCACTCCCACCAAACACACACACACACACATACATTGTACTTAATAAAACAACATGCTCACCTTGTGTTACACAAAACTACTCATCAGTGATTACTTTAGGTCACCACAGAAGTCATTTATAAAATGCAAAATCGGTTTATAAATGAGCTGCATTTAATCGTTTAAATTTAGCAAACACAATCACGAACAAAATGAGTGACAGACACTGTATTTGTATGTGTGTATCGGTCACTGTTTGTTTTGGGGCCTTCGTTTATTTCTAACGTATGTTATATGCCACAACATAACCATGGACAGCAACATTGACTCCCATTGATAAACTAGTGTCCACAGTACCAGCCCCTCTTTCTCATCTGTCAGTGACGACTAAATCACCTGAACCGGACATTAAAACATTGATAGCACAGACCTGTTAATCTCATCCCTCTCATCCCCCCCCCGCCCAATTTTTGTGGCACAGGTTGTCACCTCACATTTCCAGACTTCCTTAATGAAATATAGGTATTCCCTATTAATATTCAACTCAAACAACCTTCCATGTTGGGAATAATTCAAATATTAAATCCATGGTATATTCAAAATGAAAGTAAAGTGAGCTGGTGACAACACGATCAGAATTCCAGTAAAAGGAGTAGACTTTGGGGGGTTTTGTTGCTAATGTCTGTTGTTTGGTGGCGCATCTATCTAATACAGTTCATTTTACATGAAGTCCACTGATTTTTAACTGTTTTAAATTATATTAATCACTTATTTTAAATTTTAAAAATCGTTTTGGGAATCGTTGAATGATTTTTGACAATATTCTAACAAGAAATTTCTGGCGGTAATGGTCTCTTTAATTTAATTTCTATCATCTTTTTGCAAATGTGTATTTATATGGAACTTAAAATTAGTCAAAACATTGTATCGAAATCCGATAACCCTCTTAGTTTAGCAGAACAGAGATATTATGTCGAGGACCATACATCAACACTAAGTAGTCCCGTATAACCAGCCCCATTGTGTCAGTAACCTGCATGACAACATAGCTTTTGACCAAACAACTTTGAAGTTAACTCCATTTTTTAAAAAAAAAACTTCAACAGTTCCAATCAATAGTCAACCCTTTTAACCTCTGAATACAGAAATAGAACAAACTTGAAAAACAAGACTACATTGTATATTTACCTGGAGAGATATATACTTAAAACCACTCAACAACAAAAAAAAAACTGTTCACCATAAACAGGAGATTTACAAGAAAAGAAAAGAAACTACCTGAAGTCAACAAAGATTAGAATTTTAAATATCACCACCATGTGACACTGTTAAGATTTCAATAGAGAAATATTCAGCACATATATCTTAAAACATATTTCAAACATTCAAAGAATAAAAGAAACAATTCAGTGTTTTTTTTTTATTCTTTCTAACAAAAAACTAAATAGAGAATTACAGCATCTTCACATGTGTTTTTGTCATCATGACTCATGTGGGCACCAAACATCAAACCAAGGTCAAACAAGACTTCATGTGTGTCCCGTCCCCTTCCTTATTTATCACTGTCTGAATATAACAATAAAAGAAACAAGAATGATCTTTGTTGTTTTGTACTCACCCTTTATAAAATCATGCAGTTTTTTTTCAATTAAGACAGGTAGAACAAGAAATTATGATGAAAACAAGCATTCAAAAAACAAACACACAAAGTAAGAATAGTGTGTATGTGTTTTTGAGAAAAAAAATACAAAAAAAGAATGAAGAGTGAAAGCGGAAGAAGAGAGATGTTGCAATGTGGCAGCTTGTGTACGCAACAAAACTAAAGATGAATGAAGAAGAATGGAAAAAGAAGAATAAGGGCAGCAGCATCCTGATCAAAAAAGTAAAAGGAAGGGGAAAGGAGAAGGAGGAGGACGGTTGCATTCTGTAGAGATCATCACTGTACCACAGTGTTGTCAGTCATGGTAGAGAAACATATAGAAAGTAGGGAAAGAGAGTAGGAGAGGAAAAAATATACCCTTTTTGCTTCCATTACGATGCCATTAGCGTTGGCAACACATGAAAGGTCTCTCTCTCTCTCTCTTATTTTTTTCTCTCCGCAGTTTCTGTTCTTTTTTACTGTGAAACTCAGTGCATCTTTTATTTTATTTTTTCCCTCTCCTTCTTCTTCTTCTTCTTCAAAGCATCAAAAATAACTGACTCCCTTTTCCCTCCATCCATCCATTTCTCCCTTTCCTTCAATGCAACACATCCAATCATTGGAATCCACATCATAAACCTCTAACTCATCTCTTATTAATGCAAGAATAAAAAAAAGAAGCTATGGGCAATTCCTCAGAAATATGAAATCTTTTTTTTTTTAAGAGAGACAGAAAAAAAGTAGAAAGATCTCCTAAAAGCTGAAAATGGTCAGCTTAGAAAAAGAGTGAGAGGTGATGGAAAATACTCACTCTGTATGTGTGTCTGCATGTATCACTAGTTGTGTATCTCGTGTCTACATGTTTGTGTCTTGTGATTTTTTTTTTACAAATGTTGCATGTCATTGAGACACTAAACAACATGCAAAAGATTTCGATCAGATATCTATAGTCCAGTTTGGGTGAAATAATGACCGGAACTTTTGGCATCCATCCACCCACCCAGATTATATACATCCAAAATGTTGCCCCCATTTTTCATTTCATCATTATGTCAAAAACCTGAAATAACATTGTTCAGCAAATAAAAGTTATTGGAATTTTTAAAATGACGTTTTAAAAAAGGAAGCTACTACATAAGCGCAGCAGGAGAAATGATTTTCAATACTGAAAGGTTCACTAAGTCTTAGCTCTTAAAATTGTAACACTCATACCGTGTGATGTGACTCTAATAGAGCGCTATAATTTTATGACTGTCATCTTATTCTGTACACCAGTCAATGGCTCTCATATGACTATTCGTCACAATAATGTTTTGCAATTTGCTTTTGTGACAGTTACAAAGTTAACAGATAGATTATGATAATTTATTCTCACATGACAAGTCTTTTTTTTCTTTCTTTATGAAATGAGGCCCAGGATAAACTACAATCTAACATTTAATACGATCATTGATCACAAAGTTATTTCTAGGGATCGGATTTTTATGTAATATACAAGCAAATGTGTCTCAATTTGTGGTCCAAGTGTCAATTGTTAAGTAATCATCATCATCATGATTAGAGCAACGGCAAGATGTCTGCTTACTATCAATTGTCAACTAGATTTCTAGCCTCTTACCAGTATATTTGACTGATAAAAAAAACCAACATAATTGTTGGCTCTTAGGCCACAGATTGAGAAACAATTGATCGATATTGCATAAAAATCCGAGGTTTTTATAAAAACGGCTGGTTAGAGGGTAGCTGTCTGGCTACTATCTGTTGTCGACTAGATTTCTAGCCTCTTACCAGCATATTTGACTGATAAAAAAACCAACATAATTGTTGGCTCTTGGGCCACAGATTGAGAAACAATTGCTTGTATACAAATCCGAGCTCTAGTTATTTCTTTAACAGTAACAAAATAATAATTAACAATAACACAAAAGTGCCCATTTTTATTTCTGACAGTAAATAAACAGCTCTAGTAAATAAAATGTTACTTTTTACATCATTTTATAAATTCCATAACTTTTATGTTTGTTGACCAATGTGCTTAAAACCTTTTGTACAAATACATTTTGCAACAATATTAATACCTACTTAAAGAAGGGACGTTTTACCTGCGCCACCAAGTCTATGAGTGTTGAAAATACAAATCTACGGCCCACAAACACCCCCTATTGATGGGGTTTAGGCAAATTGCATATGTTGTGCTTAGGTCGGACACACACACTGAATAAGACAAAACGTTCAAAACAGCCTGAGGTGGTCTGAGTCAGGCAGAAAAGTCAAATATAACATTGGGGTAGGTGCAGGTCTAGCATACTGGTGAGACAAGACGTATCAGTCGTGTCTGAGACGTATCAGTATTGCCTGTCTCAGACGAGAATAACAAAATGTACGTTTCATCTCTCATTTTATCTTTATTTTTTATTAGAATATTAATTGATTAATTGTGATTAATCATTATTTATAGTGTTGCAATATTGTAGTTGGAACAGACATGCTTTAGACATTTTGTCTGAAACGCTTCAGTCAAATATGTCTTATTTAGTGTACGCCCGCGGCCTTAGTGTTGCATGTACGTGCTTCTGTGTCTTCATGACGTGTGTCTTGTGTGTTGTGTTGAGCAATGCGACTCAAAAGCAAAATTCTTTGTGTATTTTGTAAGTAAGCTCATACGACTGACTAGCTCAATTCAAGCATTACATGGACACACATACACATGGTCAGTTTCTTCAACAAAAAAGAGGACAAAACACGAAAAGGGAAAAAGGACATAAGACACACACAAGCATCTTGAGTTAAAATGCCATGAATTGGCATCAGTTCTCAAATGTTGCTGCACCAATCAAAGTTTCTCTTATTTCTTCTTCTTGCTTTTCATCTTGCATTCAATCCATCCATCCTCTACCGACCTCCCCCTCCCCCCCCCATTCCCTTCCTCTTTTCTTCATCTTAAGAAGAACATCCCAGTGATCATTCTGAACGACATCAAACACAACTGAGACACATACAGTAATACACATAGATGCTATTACTATACAATGACAGCAAAAAAATAGAAGCATCAGTAGTAAGAAGCAACATTAGAAGAAAAGAAAAAAGAGCACTTCTTCACTGAATTAAAGCCAGTGTGTATATTTCTTACAATTGCCTTTACTACAACTAACAAGAAATTGAAGAAACATCCTCCACATCCCTCTCTCCCTCTTTTTCTTCTACTTTTGATTCCTTTTATATCCTCATAGGGAATGATGATTCACATTGCATTTTCTTACTTTTGTGTCCATTTCAAATGAAACAAGAAATGGCAGAGAGTCTGAAACCCAGAGAAACTATCATATACATGAGCTCGTCTAGTTGGGTCATTATTTACGGCTTGCATATAACGTAATTACATGATGATTTATTGAAGAGTAAACATTCAAAAAAACCTCCAAAAAGGAAAGAAAAAGAAAGACAGAAATTGCTTGAAATTACTGTTACTATTACACATACAGAAGAAGAAAAAGAAGAGAGGCTAAGGATTTTTACTCAAAATGTTGGAAAATGTGTCACAGCATTTCGACACAAGGTAGACACTTTAATCCTCCTACATGTGTATTTGGTTTTGTTTCTTTCCTGGTCTTCCAAATATACCTCCTTTACAATTGTCCCATCATCTCAAGAGGCTACCTAAACCCATCTTATAGATCTCTTTTTGTGTGTGTGTAAGACGTTTTTGTTTAACTTCACAGTTTCCACAGTAAAAGAAAGAAAGAAAAGGAGAGAAAAACCCTTCTGAACAACTTAAGATCATATAGAGAAAACGAAAAAAGGAAAATAGGCAAGACATGGCAGAATGCACTTGTCCAATTTAAGGTTTTATGTATTTCTTTTTATTTCAGTTGTATTAAGGAGGAGGAGGAGGAGGAGGAGGAATAGGGTCGATGGTTCAGACCACCACCACCATCACCACAACAAATAAAAAAAAGAACATGTAGTCTTCCAATGTTTCCAGCCCATTCCCATTGGCCACAAAGAAACAAACAAACCGTAAACGTATAAACATATAAAAAAATCTTTGAAATTTTTTTTGGGGGGTTCCTTTTTTATGTGTATAGACATATATGACAATATGGTTCTTGTTTCTACTTTTTTTTTAAAAAAAAAACAAAATAAATGTGATGATGTTTAGCAAAATTGATGCAATAAAACTTGTGACATTTACAGGATGAAACAAAGTATAATAAGCAAACATTTTGAATGTTTAAAAAAGCTTAGTATGAAGCATATTATAGTTTTAAACTTTTTAATAGTTTGAATAAACTGTGAAAATTAGAGATGGGCCATTCAAATCCCGAAAAAGATTCGAGATTCCAAAACTCGAATCTTCGCGCTTTTTCCGTCGGTCGAATCCTAACCTAAAAAAACTGTTAAAAACTTTGGTAAAATTAGTTTTAGCTCCATTGACATCCAATAGAAGCGTTCACTAACAAAAAAACCCCGACGATTGTTGCAATTTCAGTGATATCCGGATCACCAATATCATCACCCTGAATGCCGCCACACTATTATTATGAATAATTTAATATTTAATATTATTTCATTTATTTGTATCTTCTTAATGAATAATATAGGATTCTTATATGAAGGATCCGGGAGATTCGAGGGATTTGAGAACCTTTTAGGATTCGGACTAGGATTCGAAAAAAATTTAGGATTCGTCCCACCTCTAGTGAAAATCCTCACAGGAACGTGCAATATGTTTTGCTTTTTTTTTTCTAGTACAAATAACAATGACGCACAAGGATGTGGGAGAGAAACTTTTGTAATTCTGAAGATTGAAGCAATTTTTTTTTGAAAACTTCAAAGCTAATCTTTTGAAACTAGAAAATGAACAATGAAAATTACCATTTTCAATTTCATAAAACGTTTATTTCTAAAAAAAAATCATCATAAAAACGTCTGTAAGCCCAATTTATTTATACATTTCCTCAGATTTTGTACAAAATTACGTCTTTGCACGTTATTGTTATTTTATTTTTAATTTATAGTGGAAATTGTACGAAATACAAGAGACCGGTATATTTTTTTTTTCGTGGTAAATTTCTAAGGAACTGGAAGGAAAATATATTTCCGTGTTATCCAATTTTTAATGGCTATTCGTTTTCACGATTTTTACTGTATTTTACAAAAAGAACTTCAGTATATAAAAGCTTATGACATCCACTAGTTACTATAGTGACTGCCATTATTGGAAGATAATTTATTGGAGAGAATTTCGAAAAAGATAAATTCCTCTAACTGTCTCTAGTAAATGTTTCAAACTTCAAAACTGCTATCAATAAGGGGTGTTTAATATTTGCGTTTGTGGTCGAACCAGTCATTTGTGACCACTATGGTAGACTGTTCATGTCAAAATGGCCGAAATATCCACTTTTGTAAATTGTAAATATCCATAATTAATCCATGGGATTGTGGGAACATAAAATTGTATGGAATCCCGGAATTTCGGGATTGCAACCCCTACTTTGGGCTTTGAATACATCGTCATGGTCACCATGAATATTAAAAAATGCTCAACTTCCAAATGCCAATCCAAGGGCCAACCAGAAGTCCTCTTGACATAACTATATTTAAAAACACTTCTAACTACTAAACACAACAAAGAGGATTTTCTATTTTTAGAAGAATTTCAATTCTAGAGTTCAACATTTGCATTAAATTCTATTTCGTTTCTCCCTGTATTTCTAGACCTCGCATGGAGGCAGCAATGAGACAAACCGTAAAATTCGTCGAAATACGATTGATTTAAACATGTTTTCTTCCAACTTTTATTTTATTTTTTTCACCTCGACTCCTAGTGGACCTTTTTTTTTTTTTTTCTTCTTCTTCTTCTTTTTCTAAACAGTTTGTTTGAAATGAGCGTACAGGGATCAATGAGTCGGTAAATGTTGCAAGCAAACCTTCCAAAATATACACGCAATTGTATATACAGTATGTCTCAAAACCACCTTCCCAGTAGTCTATTATCAAAGTCTCCTTGGATGAATAATACAGTCTCTCTTTGTTTAGACTATAGTAGAGTTTGGGGGAAATCGCGATTTTTCGGGTTTTTCGGGTTTCATTTTTGAAAACTGTAGGTTAATGCGCGGTTTTTTGGTTTTGTATTTTTTTTCTCCCTTAAGTCTTATAATTTTTTAATAAAAACAATCAATCATATCGAACAAAATTTTCATTATTTTGTTAAGAGCCTAGATATATCGTTTATTTCAAAATTTCTCCGAATGTAGGCGCTGCGATCGTTGTTGATTGAAAAACGGTTTTTTAACGTTTTTTCTCCCGGTTCGAAGTCACATAATAATTAATAGAAAAATAATTTCGCGTGCTTATCTTATAAAAAGAAAACATGGTGAAGCCAATAGATTAATGTACGTGCTAATTTTTGTGTGATTGTTCTAAGTCGTTTTAATGGGAGTTCTTCAAATGTTTGGGTGACGGTTTTTTGGTCCTATGGGAATTAACATGGAGTTAAAAAAAACGTAAGATTTTAAACGTTATTAAAAAAATAGAAGAACCTTTTCAAAATTTATAAAAAGGAAACATCATGAAGCCAATACATGAATGTATGTGCTAATTATTTTGTTATTGTTCTAAATCGTTTTTAACGAGAGTTTTTCAAATGTTTGTGGGACGGTTTTTGATCCAATGGGATTTAACATGGGGTTAAAAAACGAACGACTTTGAACCTTATTTAAAAATAGAAGGACCTTTTCAAAAATTATATAAATCGAGCACGTGAAGAACAATACTTTTTATTGCATTTTGCACTTTACTGTATTTTAATTGAGCGATTGTGAGGCGATTTCTTGCAGTTTTAGTAACACCATATAAGAACACTCATTTGTCTCGTTGTCGTCTGCTCAAAACAACAAGATGGACGTGGATCTAGGCTCTTAAAATAAGTTTAAAAAAAATGTAGATATTAACCTTTTTTTTAATTCTTTACCAATTTAATTTCTTGCACACCTTCATTTTGATATGTTGCTAACAATTAATTGAAGTTTTCTAAAATATTCAGTTTTAAACCATTAAGTTTTAACACTTCAGTAACAGCAGTAGTAACTCAACAGATTGAGGATGTTGATTTTGAACTTCTGTAGCATACTGTATATGGTGAGGCAGCACCAACCACCACCACCACCACCACCAACACCTATAAATACATTCATTCTTTCTTTTGTTTCTCCCATGAAACAAAGCAACAAACTCTTCATTAGTTCACGACAATAAAATGCAAGAAACAATACAGAAAAAGAAAAGAAAAGAAAAAATGTAAGATGAAATAATAGAAGAAAAAGAAATAACAACACCAATATTATGCTTTATAGTACTTCTGACACCCTCTTAAAAAACTTCACCCAAACACTTCAAAAATAAAAATAATCATCGCTCTTCTTCTTCTTCTTTTGAAATTTGAAAATGCAAAAAGGTTCAAGAAAATTTGAGAAAAACTTGCCGAAAACTAATATAAAAACTAAATTATATTTCCGCTGTAGGCCTTTTACAGAACAAATATTACAAGTCGAAATATCGATCGATAAAACAGGAGCTCTAATAAAATTAATTCAACATTTGCATAATAAAAGTTTAAATAATAGATCAAGTCTCTCTCTCTTTTATAATTAGAGAGAGAGAGAGAGAGAGAGAGAGAGAGAGAGAGAGAGAGAAAAAAATGACGAGGAGGAAAAAACAAAACAAAAACTGAACTAATTATAATTTAGGACTACATATTCCAACGTCATTTAATCTAACAAACGAAATTTGATAGGAACCAATTATATAAAAATAAGTGCTTAAATATAGATTTATTACATTGAGTTTGCCAGAATGATGCTAATAATTGAAAATCCTCTCTTTTATTATTCAATCTCATTGATTGATGTGTTTAGGTAGAAGAAGACAAAAAAAAAGTAACTTATTTTTGAAAACTTAACTCGCGACATCTAAAATTACTCTTTACTAATTAGAAATCACCACTAAAATTACACTATACAACCTTAACATATGCATGCCTTACATGAACCTAATTTAAAACCCAGCGTTCAAAAAATGATAACAGAATCATCAAGAATCCTTTTTGCTGAATTCGGCCCTACGTATCTACCGGGTTTTTTTTTTCTTTTCAAGTGTTAAATATGGTCCTCCTGGTGCTTGTCATAACCTTTCCAGACATGTCTTCGCACATGGACCACTTTTGAGTGGTCGCGGGTTCGAATGCTAAATTTTGTCGCAGGTGGCTGGGTTGTGGTTAGAAAAAAAAAAACGCTTGGACCTTCGGCACAAGAAGCACACGCTCACACTTCATTTTGCAGTCGAATTTGACCAAGTCTCAAAAGTGGTCCGTGTGCCACCAACACATACAACAAAATTCTTTCTAGAGTTTTCTTAGGTCATCAGTGACTCATCACCACAATAGTTGCAGACATTTTCTACAACTAACTCAGAAATTAAACCACAAATGTTGTCTTTGTGTACTGGACATCAAACTTTTGATCCACTTTTTGAAATTTTTTGTTTGCACATATAGTTCGCGTTTACTTGTAATTCATCTAATTTATTATATAAAAATACGAGCGTATACACTCATTCTACTCAAATCTATAAAGGTTAATTACAGCAGTTTTTTTTTATTATTATTAGAAAAAGTGGCTCAAAGTTGACTCAAGAAGTAAAAGTTACCTAGATTGACTGTAATGGAATTCAGACTTTTGAAACATTCATGGTTGGATTTCTTTGAAATAATACAGTAGTTAAGAATTAAGTTTTAAACGTCAGAATAATTCTAATCATTTGTGAGGGAGTTACAGAGTATGTCTGTCTCATTTGGAACGGAATGACTTCCATGTAAATTTGCTAATAAAAAAAAAAAGCTTGGTAAATTACTTTCTTTGTCGGTGTACACAGTAGTATTAGTCGTGCAGTTATACACACGAAAGAAAGGTGATTGCAAAAATCTGATACCAAAGACAAAAAGCAAACAAAGATGTTGATTGCAGATATCGAAGGGTAAATTTTTTTTTTTTTTTGTTCTTTTCTTTTTCAAAAGAACAAAAAGGATCTAAATTTGAATGCAAATCTCGTCAATAGTTTCTGTGTTCTACAAGTCTGGCGTTCAGATTTCATTAGTACGATTCTCACAGTCCATGTATTTTTCAATTTCTAGGTTTCATGCTGAGAAAAATCCTACTGCATACATTTCCTATATATAAAGGCGGCTCCAGATGATACGTACACTTTGCCACAGAAGTGTTAAAAGTATTTTTTAAGAGATGGGACGAATCCTAAATTTTCTCGAATCCGAATCCTAAAGGGTTCTCGAATCCCTCGCATAAAAATATTATATTATTCATTAAGAAGATACAAATAATATTAAATAATAAATTATTAATAATAAAAAAACAAGTGTGGCATTCAGGGTCGCCACAAGCTGATGATATTGGTGATCCGGATACCACCGAAATTGCAACAATCGCCAGGTTTTTGTTAGTGAACCGCTTCTATTGGAAGTCAATGGAGTTAAAACTAATTTTACCAAAGTTTTTAACAGTTTTTTTTTGGTTAGGATTTGAAAGACAAAAAAAGCGCGAAGATTCGAGTTTTCGAATCTCAAATATTTTTCAAGATTCGCGGGATTCGAGGATTCGAATGGCCCATCCCTAGTTTTTTTTTAATTTATAACAACAACATGAAACCCACCTAAAGTATTTTATTTAATTGAGTTTATTTAAAATGGCCACAAAAGGTTGTATGAAGCAAAGAAATTTATATTAAAATTTAAATTAAAATAAAATAGAAAGAATAATACACTAGAAAAATAAAATAATTCAATAGACACCTGGAACTGCCACATCTGCTGGCCAAAACAACCAGATCAACCTCTTCAAGATAAAACACTAAATTTCTTAAAAATAATCAACATTAATTTTGATTGATTGTCATCAATATTTTGACCGACCAGCCATCATCTAATGACTGAGAGGAGAAGTCAGGGCACGGAATCATTCGTCATTTCGTCAAACAATTCAAATTTGCTAAGTGTACACGTCTGCATACAAGATCGTAGAAATGCAATACTCTTCTACGTTTTTGGCAAACATGCGTGTTAGGACAAATTTTTTGCACACTGCCTCTTGTATACATGTCGCACCACGGCTGGAAGAGTGGCGTAATTAAAAAAAAAACGGTTTTATTTTGGAAAATGAGTTTAAAGTTGCAATTTTTTTTATCTCAATCTATTGCAGTGTTATCCCCTATGCCCTAACTGTACTACAAATCGGACACAGTGAACACCTAACAGCAAGGGAGCCAAATAAACCGATATCGTGAATAGTTAAAACGGTTTTTTGCACTTGAAAAGCTTAGCAAAGTAAGCCATGAACCTTCTCTTAACTTTAAACTCATTTTCCGCCAAAAAAAGTGTTTTTTTTTAGTTGTGCCACTCTTCCAGCCGAGGTGCGAAGTGTAAAACCGATGTGAACTTTTTTTTTAGCATTCTTGGCAAATGTGGCAAGTGCACGTATTGTCTTGAGCCGCCCTGAGTGAACACAAGAGATAAATAAGGAAGGATGAAAAAATCAAACAAACCCTTCTTTTTTTTCTTCTTCTTTCTATCGGATTCAGCATTAAAAGCACTGCATTCAGAGATAGAAAGAGAAAGAAAGAAAGAACACACACACGCCAAATAATAATCTCTTCTTCCACGTCAATCCCAATCATTCCACGCACCAGTTGTGCAAATAATAAGACTAAATCAAAATCTGCACGTATGAAATTCATCTCCCAACTTATATATATAAAAAAGCACACGCAAAGATACACACACAAAACTATATATAGAGAAAGAAGTGCGCGCGTTACGAATGACAATTGAAGCTCTACACATATTGTATAACAGAAGTACAGGGTGTAAAATTAAAAATACAATGTCTATTAGATGAAACTACCAATTCTAATTTATGTTTAGAGAGTATTTTTTGAAGAAAAAAAAGTGCACACCGTTTTCATATGTAAATTTGAAACAAGTCACTGTAATCAAATTAATGCGATAACAGTTGAAGTAAACTTTAATTTAACGAAAATAAAAACAACTGCAATTGTTGTTGTTGTTGTTGTTGCCATTAAACATGATTGATTAGTAATTAGTGGAAGAGCTCAATCGCAAGCATATCCATCACAAATATCCATTACAAATAAAACTAGTAGGTCCTATAAAGCTCTGGTTATGTAGATGTGCCCTTTATCTGTGCCCATTTATATGTGCCCATTTACTGAAAATTACTTAGAAGAAGAGTGCATATATCCCCTTGCGGTAGATAATATGCAAAGCTCATCCACTCATTCAAGAGCATATGACGTCACTTTCACGTTACTAATTTTCTGTAAAGTTTGTACTAATTAACCCTTATACCGAGTACACACCTGATCATTTCAATGCATTTAAATAATAAACGTGTTCTACAGAGCCCTGTGAAGGGCAAACAAACAATATGTCGAATTCAATTTATTCAGTTAATTAATCTGAAAATATTGAGTTAATACTTAAATATAGAAATTATTAACAAAATATTGATTTAGTATTTCAATTTAAAATATTAATAATAAACTCAATTTTTATTTGGTTCATGTCGTTAACCGGATTCCGTATTATTCACCCTAAACACATTTAATTTGAATTCATTTAACTCATGTGTGTACAAGGTATTAGGCCCTTGACACGCTTGCACGTGACTTTTGAAAGACTTTTTGCGGACAAAAAGAATTCAAACGTCACTGGACGGCGCGCGCAATGTATTCTCTATGGAAGAACGGCAATTGTCGCATCCATTTGGTGTAATATTGTCCGTTACAGGAAATGTATGTCCATTTCGCGTTTTGCATCTCAGGCCAATTTATGTTCATTTCGCGAAATGGACATACATTTCGTGTAATGGAGAATATTACACCAAATGCATGCGACAGCAACCTTGCCACACAAGCGACTTTTCCCTGTGTTCCAAGATTGGCGTCTTTAAATAGAAAACATATTGCAACGACAGTCCGCCCAGCAAACAACGACTTCCATTTTGTCGCCGAAAAGTCTTTCAAAAGTCGCTTGTGTGTTCCAACCCTTATAAGTTATTACACATCAGCATAATGTTTCTGTATTCAGTCAAACTGACGTCAGTAGAACCAGAGTAACGACTGGCCTCGTGTAAACGTGGCTTATAAAGTTATAAGTTTATTCTTCAAACATATTTGCAATAATAATGCAATTATAGAATTCCTTTACTCTTTTCTTATTTGAAACAAACTTTGAACTTCTTTTTTCAAAGTTGCTTTCTAAAAAGTGGCTCAAAATGTAGATTTGTTTTTAAACTGTGTTCATTCAACTTGTAACTTTTTAAAATTTAGTTTTCAGTTCGTTATATACATAATTGATGTTATTTATAGCCTAATAATAAAAATAATAACTAGTCATCTACAAACAAACTGAGCTAAAAATAAATTCAATAAAAAAGACACAGTAAAAAAAATACCATAACATCAATTTTAAATAAACGTCGAACTTTCTCTTAAAAGAAATAATTTAAGAACGTGGAGGTCCTTTTTTTTTGTGTAACTTCTTCCTTTTCATCGATTTAGTGAAGAAAAAAACAAAATACCTTTAATTTCCTCTTCAAAAAACGAAACAGTGAATCTTCATTCGAATGTCTTAACAACTAAGAAAAATGACTAGCATTTTTTTGTTTCTTAAAAGATTCAAACCAACTAAGGAAGAGAAGAAAACGAATGCTTGAAATTAAGTTCAGAATTCCGCAATGCAGTAAAAATAAACAAATCCTCCGAAAAAAAAAACTGACCACTGGCTAATTTATAACATCCGAAAAATAAATTATAAACTCAATCAAACAAATTAACAAATTGTTCTTTAAAAGCTAAATTACACAATCAAAATAAAAGGCCATTCTTTATAAAAAGTAAAATATAATGCTCAAAACAACGCTAATAAGCTTGGCTACAATGACCATCAACGGTGTCCAAGTCCATCAGAATAGTGGACAAACAAGGTTTAATGACGAAAACCAGATAATGGAAATGAACTAACAACAGCTACACACAGATAGTCTCTCTCTCTCTCTCTCTCTCTCTCTCTCTCTCTCTCTCTCTCTCTCTCTCTCTCTCTCTCTCTCTCTCTCTCTCGTTTTATAACTCAAAACAACTCAGGAATAAAATCTAATGATGATTAAATGCAAGACAATACTTGGGAGTTTAAGATACAAGTAGAAGCAAAAAGGGGTTGAGGTCATAAAACGAGCAAGAGGTCAGTAATTAAAAAGCAATATACAAGTTGAGAGATGGAAGAAGATCAGAAGAAGAGAGAGAGAGAGAGAGAGGGAAAGAGAAAGAGAGAGAATTCTTTTCCCTCAAAAAAATTTTTGAAAGGAAAACAAGAAAAGAGTAACAACATTAAAAGTAAATGACATGGAATTTGGCCATCACATAAGCCTACACACACACAGTGAATGTGTGTTTTGTGCTGCACATTTATGTAGTGGTCATTAAAATGTGGCTCCGCCCTCTGAAACTCAAAATCCCAACCTGAATCTCAAATGGAATTTCCTTGGGCCCTTCTCTCATCAATGTTTCAAAAAACATCTTAATCAAATTGACTGAAAATCGTTTTAAATGTGGCTCAGTAGCAAAAACGAAGACTTAACCGGTCCGGATTAGCCTACATGAGGGACCCTGAGCTCACGTCCATACACATATATATATATATATATATATATATATATATATATATATATATATATATATATATATATATATATATATATATGGGACCCCTTCCATAAATGGACGTAAATCCTAATCTTACTGAGTAAAAACATGCAATCCGGAGCACGAGTAGCGAAGACACATTTATGCCATCATTGACCACTGATAATTTAGTTAAAGATGTATCCACAAAATGGCAGCTTCTTCATTGTTATGTCTGCCACACTCCATGTTAATTGTTCTTTAGTTACTTACTAGTATTGGTTTTCACTTTCAAGGATCAGTTATTTTTACATCATTAGGAATTAGACAACTGTGGCGATAATGTGTGTTCCTTTGGATCATTTGCAAAAAAAAAATTGTCAACTTACAGTAATTATCGAGTGTATAAGGTATGACAAGTAATATTTTTGTTTAAAACAAACTTTAAATTATTGTCTCTTCATATATTAACTTCTGAAATAGTTTTCGTCCTCTTTGTTCATCCAACAATGAACTTTTTAACCTCCTGAATGATCTAAAACCTCCTGAACCTTCTTAAACGTCACGAAAACGTAGGAAACAACCGCAGGATAAAATTTAAAATGTTTTAGAAACTAGAAATAGTAAATCGAGGATTCGAGATATAGTTTTTGTTTTGACATCTTAAAAAATGAAACTTTTTATGACATGTTTAACTTTTTCTGCGTCAATCGATTATAAAAATTATTCACGGTTCTTTCAAACTGCCATAAAAAGTTAATTTTAAAAGATAATGTCATGAAGAAATTATCTTCATCATCATCATCATTATTATTCATCACCTACTAGTATTATTCCCAAAACACATTTTTTTTTCCTAATTGTGTCGTTCCTGAAAAAAAAAACTAAGTTTGAAGAAAGTTACTTTTGTCAGAGCTTTTTATGATCAAATTTCACTATCAAAAACCCACCCTAAATAGAACAAAGAAGGTTGAGAACCTTAACTTGTGTAGACACACACAAATAAAAGCAACCAACCACCAAAGAGCCGATGATTAGATTTCATTAGTAAGTTTGCTTGCTACACATTAGCGTAGAAAAGACTCAAAACAGGCAGACCTGAGAGAAGGAGTGAGGTTGAAAGGGTGGATTTTTCGAATGAAAACCAAATTACCCTGAAGCTTATATATGTTATAAAGAGAATAGAGGTTCCGAATCTTGTATACAATTGTATAGTGAAAAACGTTAACAAAAGATTTTCTAATGCATTTGTGCTCGTATAATCTCAACATTCTGTCAAAAGGACTATGTGAACAAATGTTTAATTGCATTCCACTTTAGTGGCGACAATGGTGTTTAAAAAAAAAGGGATTCCTGACTAAAATATAATCAATCGGAATTTGAAAAGCATACATACAGTACATGTGCAGTATTGTTTACCACACACACATACACACATAGAAGCAACTATTTCCCAAATACAACTTTCATTTTATATTCTGTTCTTTTATTATTAAAGAAAAGAATAGAATAGAAAAAAAAAAGAGCAGATGCCTAAAACTTTTCCACTTGAACGTTTTAACTAAGAGAAAACTTTTTTTCAAACAGGAAAAGATTTGCTCCCTAGATGTTTGCAGTGATTGCTTGTATACAGGGGCAACAGAGCAGATGATTGCACTCACTTTCTATTTACAGAAGCAACTTACTGAACCTGAATCTATTCTACTCGCAAAAAGTTGTCAATTTATCATAATGTACTTTTTTGAAGAAGAAAAAAAAATGAGCCAGTTATAATTTAACAATACAGTAGAGCAAGCATGTCAAACTCGCGGGCCACACGCAGGCCACAACGAATATCTTTGCGGCCCAGTCCCTGTCAGATCCAGGATTACTGACATTTTCAACTTGGGTCAGTTTTGAAAGTAATCACTGCAAACAAGATTTCCACCAATAGGAGTGATCAATTTACACACAACTATCCTCAAAGTAACCCTTCCTACCTTATAAAAAAGCAAAGACCCCACAAACACCACCCTGTCCACATCAAAATATAAAGCCCACTGCTATATAAAACAGTGGTTTCAAACTCATTTGTAACCGTGGGCCACTCAGGAGGTCGCTGAGGGCAATGCTCTTGTGACACAGCAAACAAAAGCAGTACACACACAGCTCACGGCGCAAAAACGTAAAAAACTACCTTAGCAAAATGGTGATCTAAATATGGATAACCAGAAAAAAAAAAAGAACTTTCTGGTCAGTAGCAAATGTCACGAATGAGATCCACCGCCCTCTAGCTATTGCGATTTTGCAAAACAATACCACAATCCTTATTGTTCATGTGATGGAGGTTTACACAATCTCAAACAGTAATAAATCATATTGGAAAGATAAATTCCAGTATATATTTGTTTATATCTTATACAGTTTCGTAACAATTTACTAATCGAATATCTCTGGTTTGAATTTCTTGATCTATTTATTGTGACCATAAAACTGACTGTCCTGTGCATTTGACATCAAACAACAACAACAACAACAAAAAATAAAAGTCACTACTGAAAGCTAATTCAAAACGACAGTTCCATCAGTGAAAGTGCTAATGACCTGCCCTGGAGAGAATGCATTTTCCCCAATAGAAAAAAAAAAAAACATGCAGCCCAAAATGCATCAACATGTACTCTGTATATACACAGGTACTATTAGATGTATTAGATGGCACGAAATGCACTCAAGTCATCCGTATCAAATGTCGAAATGTTTTTTTTTCTTCTTCTTCTGAATGTATAACATTCAAATGTGTCCAAATATATTACATAACCTCAATAACATATGGGCAATGTACCCTTCGGGATACATCATGCATGCCCACTGCATTTTAATATCACATCTGCTAGAAGCATATACTGTATGTATATAATGTATATGCAATGCATAAAACGAGAAGAAGAAAAAAATATCGAGAAAACTTTACTTGGATGTTGGGGGGGGGGGGGGTTGCATTGCATATATGTCATTACTGTTATATATGAAACTGATACTGATGACAAGTTTCGAAACTAGTCATATGTCTAGCACGAGTATTTCTCAACTTGAGGTAAAGGTGAAAGGTATTCAGGTGAAAATCTTAAAACGCATTAGGTCAACAGTCAATTACAATAAACATGGTAAAAACTGACAGATTTGCGGCGCTTTTATATAAAGAAAAAGTCAGAGAATAATATTAATGAGCGATTCATTTGCAATTTAGTAACCTAAATGATAAACGCAACACAACTGACAACATCCCCACTCTGTAGCATTAACTCATGCAGTAGAAATGGTCCAGCATAGGACAAGCGACGTTTGTTTGCGGCAGATATAAGTTTACCGATAGTGTTATTGAAATGCTGGTGGGGGGGCTTCATTGGGATAGTTTAGGTCATCGTAGATATCAGAAATTAGTTTTATGTATGTTTAAGAAAATTGTACTTGATCAATGTCCCAAACCACATTCTAGTGATATACAGTACATTGTATGTGGAAAGAGGTGCCCCACCCAAGGAAGATTAGAGAGACTTTTGCCAAGACTAACTCTTATTACTGGTCTTCCCCCCCCCCCGAGGGTTATACGACAATGGAATGCTTTTCCTAAACAGGCTATTGATGATGTCATTAATAAATTGTGGGTTTAAATTTTCATGACTGCATTTACATTTTTTATATTTGCAATGCAGGTTATTTTTTGTTGTAGTTAATAAATATTAACAATGCATCTTGCAGCACTTTTATCTTAAGATTCCTCTGCCATAGGCCAACGAGCTGCTAGCAGAGTATTTTATGTAATTGTAACAAGATAACACTAAAACAAGGGTGGCAGTGATTTAAATCACATTAATCATGATTTAAATCACATTAATCATGATTTAAATCAAATTTTTTAAAAAAAAAATTCACATTTACCTAAACATTTAAATTATACGATACAAATCAACAGTTCCCAACATTTGTGTCTTATGTTTATGAAAATGCAAGGCTCGTGGTGGTCCTTTTATAACTGCATTGTTTTCTGAAGCCATGGTTAAGGCAGTATCTCCAATTGACTGGTCGAAATCATTTAAACGGATGCATAGATGATGTTTTGCAAATAGTAATAATTCATTTGCTTTCATCTTCAGTCTCAACAGAAGGTTTTGAAAGCTTATTCTCTTCATTTGGACTCGTTTACAACAAAGTTTGCAACCGTCTGGGAACTGAAAAGACTTACAAAGGTAGTGTTCATCTCTGGAATTTTAAATTAAAGTGCTTGAAGTTTTCTTATTATTTTCAAATTTGAATGTTTCTTAACATTTTTTGTTTCTTATTTTGCGATTATTTACTATCAACTTAACAAGTATCAATGTTATTACTATTCACTTTTTTGCAGACATTTTCAGAATAAAAAAACTTCAATATTTCATCTAAATAAAAAAAAATCTAATTTAAGTTAAAAAAAAAAAAAAGAAAAGTTCAACACAAAACATGGCTTTCATAAAAAAGGGTCTAAAAAGTAAACGGTGTGACTCTCTCAGCCCATTGGTAATGTTGGTCAAGGGTTCAATCTCCGTGCAGTGTGAATTCTTTTCAAAAATTCAAACAAATTATGAAGTTAAATAAAAGCAAGTAAAAAAATCAAAAAAAATCTTGATTTAAATCAAATAAATCGATTTATTTGATTTAAAAAAAATCAGCCACACTCACTGCACTAAAATAAGAGAACACAGGAAGAGAGAACTCATATACAAACAACACTGCCACACAAACTTTACGTGGCGCCACAAAGTGTCCTATGTGAAGCATGCCTTACTAAAAAAAACAAAAAAAGGTAAAAAGGAAAAAAAAAACTACACAATAACACATATACCGTGCATGAAATAAAACCGCACGCATGCGTACACTTTGGTTACAGTAAAACATGAATATAAACTCAATAAATTATTGGATTTCATTTTCAATTGCAATTGTTTTCCTACACAAAAGCTATTTTTCTTCTTTGAGCGAGGTTTTCTTCATCATCATCATCATCATCATCATCATAGGCAATGCAATATAAATGCCACCATCTACTACTGTACATGAGAAACGTCTTCAGTTCCACTCATCTTCATCCACATTTTATTCCTACATTCGCACGAGCTTATACAAGAACCCTAGAAAACACAGATTAAAGGCTTTTTCGAAGAGACAAATCTCCATAAGCATTCAACAAAATAACAATATGACTTGACAAGAAAAGTGACCTTTTGATAAACAAGTATGCTTCCCCCCCCCCCCCCCGGGTCCCTTTTTTTCCAGAGAAAATACTTCATAGATGCAGAGAGAGAGAAGATACAAAAACTAATATAACATTCAAAGTAAAAAATTCTTAAAATAGGCAAAAGTAACTCAGAAAAAACGAGTTCTAAATAGAACTTTTATTAAAAAATAAAGAGTATCGATTTAGATGGACCGAAATGGAGTTCACAGGTGGTTTCCTAAAAGAATAATTGAAGAGATGAGGAATGAGGATGACACACAGTTAGGTAGGTCTCAAGAGTTTACAAGAAATAATGTTAAGAAAGTTGCAGAGTCACGAGAAAAAAGAAAAGAAAAAAAGAGGAAATTGCCATGTTGAAGCTCAAAATTAAGATAAATATCCAACGGTGTAATGTAAGGTGGAGTTGAGAGTCCCCCACCCCCACTCTCCCTCTATATCTCTACAGCCACACTTTAATATAGGTCCCCTCTCTCTCTCTAATCCTCAGCAAAGACATCACATTTGCATATTCATGTGAAAAGGGGTAGAGAGAGAGAGAGAGAAAGGCTATGACCCTTTTCCTTATTTTTCCCTCCTAACTTCTTCTGACAACCCGGTTTTTTTTCCTTTCTTTTAATTCCATCTCCAAATTACGTTCAAGTGAAGAGACGATTTATTTTCAAACTAAATTATGTCACAAAATGTCTAAAGACCTTTCAAGACCTCTTAAATGGCACCTCTTGCAATATTTAAATAGCACACAAAACCCACTTTGTTCTGATGCTTTAAAAAGAAAAACTTAAAAAGAGAATTTATTTAGTAATAGTGTCTCTCTGCCAAAAAAAAAAAGTCTGAGTGAATGCTGAATTGAACTAGAACTTAAAAGCTTCAATAAACGCTTTTTTTTTTCTTTCTTCTGTAAATCGACTTTTTGATAAATTTGACAACTTTTTACAAAATAAAGTTAGCGACTTTACTTGATAAAGTTTGAAAGTATTTTTTTTTGTTTCTACTTTTCATTTACACAAAAAAAAATACAAACCGCAAATATTTATTCTTCTCGAAATATAACTAATGTAAGTGCAAATAACATGATGTTTTGCAAAAACAAGTCATCACTAAGGCCCTGATTTATATGCGAAATCAAGCAAATGTTTCTCAATTTGTGGCCCAAGTGCCAATTGAGAAGTAATCATCACCGATTCATCATTATCATCATTGAAGCAACTGCAATTATGCTTTTTTCTAATCAAAAAGGCTGGTTAGAGGCTAGATGTCTAGTTGCAATCAGTTGTCAACTAAAGATCTAGCCTCCAACCAGTGTTTTTTTGATTGAAAAAAAAAACATAATTGTTGGTTGATCTAAACTGAATTGTTACTTCACAATCGACTCTTACTGTAAAGCAAAGATTGAGAAACATTTGCTTCATATTGCATACAAATCCGAGCCCTACTCATCACAAATGATAATTACACTAAATGCTTGTTTTATTGCCTGAGATTTTAGAGCAACTAATCAACATAATGGCTCTTCACATACAACTTTTTTTTATCAACTATAAGGGGATGCAATTTATGACAATCCCGCCATACGTTTTCATTGTGTCAATGAAAATTTAGTGTGAAAATCATTTCTTTCGCCCTAAAAGATTTCAATTTAAACTCCAATAACTAATCTGTAAGCAGCCCAGGAGCCTATTTCAGAAAAAAAAACTATATAGTCCCAAAGCAGCAGCATCGTAACAAATGAACTGTCGAGATAATTTGTGAAAACATAACATTCCCCCATGCAAATGTAAAATTTAGTCGAAAAGCACAGCATGCAGGAGGAACATACAAATCGTAAATTTGTAATTGCAAGATTCCTTTCTAAAAATAGCACCTATAATCTATATGAATCCTCTAAAATATAAGTTATTCCATTAAGAAGGAACAATTTTTTCATCATTATCATCATCATCATTTCCTGTACCTTATCCGGCAAGCAGCAGGGTCGGCCTTGCTGGTTCTAACTCTCCACTCTTTCCGATTTTGCACCAAGCCCCCAGTGACCCCACATGCCACCATATCCCGTTTTACTACCACGTCCCAGGTTTGTTTGGGTCTTCCTCTACCCTGTTTTATTCCCAGGTCTAAATTCATTGCCTGCCTCAGCAGCCCATCTTCCCCGCTCCTGAGGACATGCCAAACTATATATAGTCTTGGCTTTTGATCCATTTTTTCGAATTTTAAAAATTCCTGAATCCTTGCGCTTTTCCACATGGTTGTTTGATTTAAATCATGTTTTAAATCTCTAAAAAATCATAATTTAAATCACAGAAGAAAACTTTTTTTTTTTACTTTCTGCCTTTATCTTTTGGTACTTGACCTGATGAAGTGACCTAAAGAATCTAGTGATTAGCATCAAAGGTAGCACCGTGTACATACAGACTCAATGTGCAAACCATTCTAGTAATCATAATAAGAATCAGAAACCTAATGATCACAACTAATATCTTTTATATGTGGCTCTTAGTAATATGAGCCCATGAATCATTTGTGTCAAAATTAAATGGTCAAATGGTACTTGATGCAAAACATCAATCTGATTGCTTTAACTTGATATTTAGATACTAAAAAAAAGTCTACAAAGCTGCAGCAAGTAAAGTAACCAAACAACTGTAGAACATAACGTAATCCTTTCTTTTTCCAACCATGTTATTTAAGTACAACCGAACTTAAATAAATGGCTTGTAAATGGAACATGTTTGACACAAGACGAATCTTTCTTTAAAACCTGTTTTGTCAAGCAAGATAAAAAGAAAGCATATTTCTGATGACGTCATACTTACTGGGTGCATTTGAGAACAATTAGATTTGTTTTTTTGTTTTTTTGGCAGATAGGATCGCGTTGCAAAAACTGTCAGCTTCTAAAGAAAGCAACACTTAGAAAATATAGCCATTTATGACACAACCAACATGCATGTTGACTAAGGGTTCAAAATTCCAATCACTCCATGCAAACTGCTGCTGCTCCTATTTTACCACAGGTAATTAGAAATCGGGACGAACAGAAGTTGGCTTCGCCCTTTTTATGCAACTTCTAATTGGTTTGTTGTGTGGTTCGACGTTGAAAAGAGCAGAGCATGTCACGTCAAACTACATAACCAAACAATTAGAAGTTGCGTTCGTCATAAAAAGGGCGAAGCCAACTTCTGTTCGTCCCGATTTCTAATTGCCTGTATTTTACCCATTTCACTTCTTTGTAGGCTTGCCACCTTTCCTCCTTTGTGGAGGACTGTCCTGCGGCCAGGACCGTCCTCCACGAAGGCAAACATGTCCTCCACGCAATAAATTTTATAAAAACTTAATTACGTTCGTGGAGGACGATCCTGGCTGGAGGACATTTCTTCCGAATGGAGGAGGACTGTCCTCCACAGGTGGCAAGCCTACTTCTTTCATTCCTTGTTTTACTATGGAAGTGACTGACGACTCCAGAACAATTTTGTAGAGTAAATCGTACACTATAATAATGCGTTCTCAAATGTACCCTAAAAATAGACAAGACAAGATCGAATTTGACCCCAGCCGTTTGGATAAAATGCGGCTTACAACAATTTTTATGCGACTCTTTTTCAATCCCTTTTTTTCTTTTTTCTTCTTCTTCTTTCATCCATCCATTACATAACATCTCATCTCATCTCATTCCATTCAGAAAAAAAAAAGTAAAAAAAGAAGCAAAATCTGTCAATCAACTCCACTCCAACTCCACTCACCCTATATCCTCATCCTTTACAAACTGAACAATACTTGGTTCTCTTGTTGATATATTTATATAATAAAAAGCAAATAAACTAACAACCATTTTTTTTGTCAATCATTTATTTTAGGTTATTGTTTTCATTTTTACGTTTTCTGCAACATTCAAATAACAGTATTAAAAGCCTTATTTTGTCCTTATTTATTACATGTCTAACTGCAATGTTTAAATGTAATCCCTCAGCATATAAAAAGAATCTTTTGAAACATGATCAAGTTAGATCAGCCCTCTCTCTCTCTCACTGTCGTTCCCTATCTCTTCCACTGACTATGGAACTATCTCTTTCTATCTCATGATCTTTTTACAACTAAAAAAAAACCACCAACAATTACACAAGACGTAATTCATGCTTCTCAAATGTCTCGAAAAACCAATGAACAAAAATACTTTTTGATGTTTAGTAGCAATTTTGTGTGCGTGCGCGCGCGCGAGTTATATGAGAAGTCCGTTATGTTGACTTACGATGAACTTGAGTTTTTAATGTGAAGCGCAATGACGAAGACATTTTTAGCAAAGTGTATTTATTGAGTTTTATTTATAGTGCGTTCGTTGCCTTGATAGGAGCTATTGTAGTTACTGCCCAGCTTCCAACAGCAGCAGAACTATTTTCTGCAAACGTAGATTTCGCCAGTCACAATGCACTAACAATGAATAAAGTAAACAAAATCCCAGCCTACACCTAGGCATGCACAACTGTTTGTGCCAAAAGCCTAACCTGTGCCAAAATGATTACATCAAAAGGCCTGGGGCTCCAGTATTCAAAAATTCCCAGAATAACACTACATGTAGTTTGATTTTTTTTTTTAGCATCTGGATCTGCTTATCTCCTAAGCAATGTCAAAAATGGATTATGTTTCTCTTAAGCTTAGGCTATACTTAGCAATTGCTTGTGCAAGTGCCTAAGCAAAAATAAAATATTGAATTCCATTATATCAATGCATAAGCATAGCTTTTGCATTTCCTATCTTTTGTTGAATACAACTTGTGGCAAAACCGATACACCAAACGGCCTGTGCTACATTTTGGCACATGCCTTATGATACATAAGGCATGTGCCAAAATGTATCTGATTCATAGACTCATGTCTGCGTATGAGCGGATGTTGTTTTTTTTCTGCCTTAGGCATTTTGTCAAATGTTTCATTTTATAAAACTCCTAGGCGTGTATCAAAGTTCCATGAGATAGATGTCTAGTTAATTCTATCCCGCAGGCGCCCGAAAGGTGGGCCTACATTAGTCAAGTGAGTTGATCAACTCACTTAAATTTTAATTCATTTGACATGAACACGAATTGAACGACTAAACCCGGTCTTGATTCCATTCATATGATGGATCAACCGAAATGAATTATTGAGTTTAAAAGTTCAATTCGCGCGTTCATTTCAAATGAAATTCAAGTGCAAAGCTGATCAACCACACAATTGACTCAAGTCACTTTGAGGCACACTAAGACGTTTTGTAAAACGACGTATTTGATGAAATGCCTACACGACATGGTTTATTCTCAACAAATTCTGAACACTTAATTAAATTTGAAAACTCATTTCAGCCAGAAACCCATCTTCTTCTCTCTCAATCTCACTCTCTCTCGAAATAACATGTTTTTTTTTTATCAAAATAACGTTTCATTTCATTTATTGTTTCAAAATTATATTTGAAACTTATTTGGCATGTTGCAAAATTGAAATTCGTGAACTGGATGACAATTTTTTAAATGAAAAAAAGAAAAGAAAAATACTTTTAGTTTTGAGATATTGTGGTAGTTAAACGTTCTTCAAACGGAATTCCTCCAAAGCTACAAGATCACGGGTCATAACGATGAGCCTTTTTGCACGTAGCATATACTGAGAATCATGATATTTCAATAGTAAGCCATAACCAACCAACAACGAAAATACCATGAGAGTTACTACATGCTCATACTAGAGAAAGTCTCTTGAGAGTAGAGCCATACCCTAAAGAATACCAAAAAAAAAAAACAAGTCCTGAGAGTAAAAATCTTGTTACTGTCGATCTCTTAAGGCCTTTTTTTTTCCTGTTCCTACTCTCAGAGAAACTCATATTATTAATATAAAGAAAAGAAACCTGAGAGTTGTTACCAGAAAAGAGCAATTACGTGTCTTGTTTCTTGACAGACAGACAGACAAATCAATAGTTCACAAGAGCAGAAATTTCACTTGACTTCAAGGAAAAAGAAAAATCTTGTTTCCTTACGTAAACTTTTATGTTAAGTTTTTGTTTGTTCGTTTTTTTTTTAAACTTCAAATGTCATCTTTTAATAATAAAAAAGTAATATGTATTATGTCACTAATCGCTTTTTGATTCCAAATGCTGTCAACATATTTGCATATTTTGACTGTTTTATTACAAACTAATGACAAACATTAGAACCAGAAGAAGAAAAAAAAATCCCTTTTTTTGAATGAAATAAATTGTGGGGTTTTTTTTTTTTTACTTCTGTGAACTTTGAAGTGTCTGAGAATTTATCAAATATAACTTAAGGGAGTAGAAATCGATTTCAGGCGTCCTCCTCTCTTTTTTTTTCTCCTTTGTTTTCTATCTAAGTACTAATAATACAAAATAAAGAGTGTGTTCGAACAAAAATGGCAGCTTCATTAAGTCCTTAGAGACAGAATTGTGCATTAATTAATGAAGTTTAAAAAAGAAAAAAAAAAACAAGAGAATAATAATGCCATCAACAAACTTCGTTTTATTCTCATTTCTGTCTGATCTCTCTTTTCTCCTATGTGGTTCATTAGAAATACAACCAAACTCCTGAATTCTCTCTCTCCCCTTGTCAAACTTTCGGTATGTGTAATTTTCTCATGAATTCGACGCATTGATTTTACGTCAATCTTTTTCGAAAAGTTCTTCCCATTCAAACCTAAATTTGCATTCACAGGAAACAACAAATGCATCAGATGAACAAACAGAGCCTGGTTCTTGTTAAAAAAAAGGGGGGGGGGGCGGCAGAATGTGTATGTGTGTGGTGTCCCAGTGGAAGAATTCTAAATTTCTAATAAGAAGTGTAAGCATTTTCACACTTTTCTAAGTTTTCAACTAAGTAGATTGAACCAGAACTGACCATATGACACCACTTCATCCGTTTATTCTTCCTGGGCCGTGCCTCAAATAGATATACAAGAAGAGTCACATGTCCATGCCATTGAGACTAACTTGACCTCATGAGCTCCCTAGAAGAAGGTCAGCATCGCTGACAGATCAAAGCTTTTCTCAACCGCATTAATGCGTGACTTTTATGTGTGTCTCTGAAAATTGCTTCACATAGTATACGTCTGTTGTTTGGCGTTTTGTCTGAGTCATTTGGAAATAACTTCTATTGTGTTTGCAAATAATTTGGCAATATACACCTGGAGAAGAACCGTCCTTTACAGCTAAAATTATTATGAGTATTATATGAGGGTGAGTCAAAAATTATCCGCACTCCAGTTGTAGAATTTATTTTAATCTACTTTTAGAAAAGACAAATACATCCTTTTTCGAAATAATCTCCTTCGCTTTTCAATACACTTTGTCCATCTGTCAACACGCATTTGTATTCCCTTATTAAAAACTAGTGGGGTAACCCGTCATAAATGACGGGAGCAAAATTCACAGGCAATTGTGCCCAGCATTAGAATTTCTTTTCCTCCGCCCTTTTATGACGTCAGACCAAGTAACAAACCCAATTAGAAATTGATGACGTTCATAAAAGCACGGAGCAAAAAAAATTCTAATGCTGGGCACAATTGCCTGTGATAAATTCTAGTTTAATTTTGCTACTATTATTTCCTCCCCTTGTTTATATTTGAAAGAGAAAATGTGCGTTTCATTTTCTCTGGTGTGCGCATGCGCGTTGCTTGTTCCTTTTTTACTCCTTTCATTTCAATTTCAGTTCCCCCCCTTCTACCCTTTCCAACCGTTTCCCCTCTCCAATTTAATATCATGGGGTTCTTGGATGGGAAGAGTGCAACATATAGTTGATCTTGAGAAAAAAAAAAAAAAAAACAGTTCATTTATTCAAATTTATATAAATTCCGACGTGCTTCAAGGTTTTTGTCCTTAATTGTTTGTACAGCGTTACTCACAGACAAAAAGACAGAAACACAAAAACACAGATGGGGCTTAAATATATATATATATATATATATATATATATATATATATATATATATATATATATATCTTCATCAGAGGTGAATCTTCGTCCTGGAAGACCTGCTTTCAGGGGACAAAACAGATGAAAGTCCGATGGAGCGCTATCAGGACAATAGGGAGGATGCTTTAACACCTAAAAACGACGTTTTTGCAGAGAGTAAACAGTGTGGGCAGTAAGATCGCAACGCCCATGGCTAGCAGTCCTCTGCGTTTATAAACCCATAAATTCAAAAAAGTAAAAATTATCAAAAAAAAAAATGAAATTCTTCCAACTCTTGGAAAATTTGCAAAAAATGGCTAAAAATGAAAGCCCTGAAAGATGCCCTGAAAAGCACTGAAATGAACTCAGGAGGGCCCAACAGACGTCGGAGAACCATAAAAACCCATAAATTCAAAAAAGTAAAAAAATATAAAAAAAAAAATGAAATTATGGTCCATGAATATTTTGAAAAAATCTTTCTAACATTTTTTTAAACATTGTTTTCCTAATATTTTGTTCTTACATTCATTTTTTTCTTTGTCCACCAAAAATGTTGTACCCACTACGTCGCTGTCCACCCCTGACCATAACTACATAGGCATTTCCATCATATGAAACCAGAGAAAGGTTTACCAGTCTGCAAAGAATTCATTTGAAGCATGTAAAAGGATAACATTTAAGTTCAAATGACCATAATAACGAATGCGCATAAGGTTAAAAACCATGGACATAGGATGTTATATTTAACAACAAAAACAACAGGTGACGTTTCTGTTGAGTCACTAGAGAAAATGAAAATCCCTGTTTCAAACTTCTAACCTTATGGTAATACATAATACAATTACAGTTAACCCCTTCATACAAGGAGAGAGGACACTCTCTTTCTCGCTAAAGGGTTGTTTTGATGGGATTTCACATAAAATCGGATGGAAAGTTGTTCAAATTTTACTAATGCATTTGAAGAGGTTACAGTCTGCACTTCTTCCTCTCTCCCCCCCCCCCCAATCCATTCTTGTTACGCACTTTGTATGAATAGAAACAAAAACAATATTTAATGAAGAGTGAGTGGAGGCAGAAACTCCATTTATTACAATTGTAAAAACGTTGCTGGAAAGTTTCGGCTTTGTTATCACGGCAGCACTTTAGATAGCAATTTCAATATGAGACGGGGTTTGCAGACATGGTCTCTCTCAACAATACAAAATCTCACGTTTGTATCATAATCTATGGGGTTTACAGACAGTTTAATGACAGATCTCGACTGTTTAAGACTGTGGTCTTGTCTGTGGGCTTGAGTGTCTGCAGACCACATCTCAGTATGGCAATCGCAGGCAGTCACGGTGTGTATTTGTCAATTATACGCCAATTAAGGTTATTTATATTCGAAAGAGTCTCTGCTGTCTCACATTTAATATGGACATAAAGTTTTTTTTGCCAGGTGTGGAACCATAGTGGCAATGAGTGGTTCAGTCCTGCCACAAGTGGCGACCACCGGGCTGTTTGTTGGTGGTGATCAAGAAATGCAATGACATATGTTGTTTTTTTCATCACACAAACAACAGTGGTCCATTATGTGCATCAAGCCCCGTAAGTCATTTCGTGGCGCTACTTTATACAGACCAGAAAAGTGGTCCGTGTGAAGTCAGTCATGTCTTAAAAAGTGAAATGTAAAAAAAAACTCGCGCGTTTGAGAATGGAATTCAATTGACTTCTAAACCATTAAGCGCCATCTATGAAGAAAAAATAGAAACTAGAAAGTCAAAAAAGGGTTTTTAAAAAAAGGTGTCAAATGTAGTTCAACACATTAATATCACCTGGAGGCCAATAAACTAATGAAGATTACATCAGTGCTTTATAGCATATATTACTACACATAATTGTGTCAAAATAACAACAAATTTACTTCTCAAAAGACAAATATTACCCATTACCTACCTACCTATACTCTAAGCCCCACAAATGCTTGTATTCAAAATTGAACTTTTTACCTATAGTTAGAGCAGCTGGATGATTAAACACCAAACATTTGCAGAAAATGCACAAAACGCATAGGCCCTACTAGTAATCTTTCGATTTACATTTAATTTTACTTTTGCTGCATATTATACTTTTTTCTCGCTTTTGTTTAACTTCATAATTTGTTTGTTTGTTTGTCAACTGCCACCTTCTGAAATATTTGAAAATATAATTCATACTGCAAGGGATTGAACCCATGACGAAGATTACTATGGGCTTAAGAGTCTGAGACACTAACCAGCTACTGTACATCAACAACACAAACGGGAATTTACACCTTGTTTTACTTTTAAGACCTTTTTTTTTATAAAAGTGAGTATCACAAAAAAACATGTTTTTTGTTGAATTTTCTTGTTTTCTTGCATATTTTGCATTTTTGGAGTTTTATTTTTATATTTGTAAAAAATGCATAATTATATACTGTATATAATATCCCAGGTCTGTGTGTCTGTGAGTAACATCGGAATTTATATAAATTTGAATAAATGAACTGCTTTTTTTCCCTCAAGGTCAACTATAAGTTGCACACTCCCCATGATATTAAATTGGAGAGGGGAAAAGGTTGGAAAGTGTAGAAGGGGGAGAGAGACACGTGGAGGGGGAAAAAGTGGGAGGGGTGACTGAAATTGAAATGAAAGGAGTAAAAAAAAAGGAAAAAACGATGCGCATGCGCACACCAGAGAGAACGCTCTCTTTCAAATATAAAAAGGGGAGGGGATAATAGTAGCAAAATTAAACTAGAATTTATCACAGGCAATTGTGCCCAGCATTAGAATTTCTTTTCCTCCACCCTTTTATGAACGTCATCAATTTCTAATTGGTTTGTTACTTGGTCTCACGTCATAAAAGGGCGGAGGAAAAGAAATTCTAATGCTGGGCACAATTGCCTGTGAATTTTGCTCCCGTCATTTATGACGGGTTACCCCACTAGTTATATATATATATATATTAAGCCAGGTCTGAGTGCGCGCGCGCGTGTGTGTGTGGGTGTCTGTCTGTGATAACGCTGTACAACCTTAAAGCACAATGGAATTTATATAAATTTAAATGAATAAATGAACCGCTTTTTTTTCTCAAGGTCAACTATATGTTGCACCCTTCCCATCCAAGAAGCCCATGATATTAAATTGGAGAGAGGAAAAGGTTGGAAAGTGTAGAGGGGGGAGAGAAACTTCGAGGGGGTGAAAGTGGGAGGGGTGACTGAAATTATAATGAAAGGAGTAAAAAAAGGAACAAACGACGCGCATGCGCACAATTGCCTGTGAATTTTGCTCCCGTCATTTATGACAGGTTACCCCACTTGTTTATAATAAAAAAAAAACAATTTGAACTATTTCGATTTTTTTTTTGCATGAAAGTTTCGACCTTACTGATGTTTAAAAGGGCTGAATAGAAAGAATAGAGGTTGCCACCTATAGAGGTGGCAAACTACACTCGCCATCAATTATTTGAAACACAATGCCTTTTAGCTAATAAAAGCGTCCAAAACAACTTATCACCACGTGACAAACTTACCCAGAACATATACGTGAAGCGAGCACGTATAGAAATAGCGATGACGCAATTAAAAGTTTGCCACGTGAAAAAAAAAGAAAGAAGGTGAGTCAAGAGTTGAAGAAGTGTCAAGTACCTGTACTATTTGAAGAAGGAGGAAGAAGGGCTAGTGGCGCCATCTAATGCTACACGCACAGAATAAATGACCTACTTGCATTCCTAATGCAAATCGTTTTCATTTTGCATTTTCTTAGTTCGGATGATTTTATTCTATTGCATATTTTGCATTTTTGGAGGGTTATTTTTGATTTCTATAAAAAAAAGCATAATTTATTAAAAAAAAATGTGAACCATTTTGAATGTTTTTATTTGTTGTATGGAAAGTTTTGGCCTTACTGATGTTTAATGAAAAATCAATGTACTACTGCAGCAGGCCGGCCACCAATCCTATAAACGGGAAAGGGGTAGGGCCCCCCCCCCATTAAATAAATTGGACCTTGGCCTCTTCTAGCAGAGGTGGCCTTATATGACCACTGGAATGTTTTTCTTTTCTTTTTTGAAAGACACACAAAATAGGAGAGGTTGAAAGTAATCATTATCATAAATTCATGATTCACCACCAACCGTCCAGAACAAATAAAACTGCCAAATCGTGAAGAAGAAAAAACAAAATTCCCATTAGTCATACACCCAATTGAATTATTTTTAAATAAAAAAAAAATGAACTGTCCGAGAAACTTTTCAAAGAAACCGGATCCGTTTGTGCTTTTTCATTATTTTCAATTCTTATCCTTCGAGATCTCTCTTACTTTTCTACACACAGTCACTCAACACAATAACAATTATTAGTAAAAAAAAAAAAACTGTGAAAAAGCACTTTGTAAAATAGGAAAAACCAACCATCTTAACCATTTTAACCGCACATTCCGTTAATCAACGGTTTATATCTTGCAGCGTGAATGTCATATCCAAAACCACTAAAAGAACGGAATATGTTGTTTTATATTTAGGCCTACTTAAGGTTCATGTGCTCTTCATATAAATGCAATTGATTGGGAATCAATGCATTTATATTAGAGGTGGGACGAATCCTAAATTTTCTCGCATCCGAATCCTAAAAGGTTCTCGAATCCCGCATATAAGAATCCTATGTTATTCATTAAGAAAGATACAAATAAATGAAATAATATTAAATATTAAATTATTATTAATAAAAAACAAAAACAAGTGTGGCACTCAGGTTCGCCACAAGGTGAAATTGGTGATCCGGATACCACCGAAATTGCAGCCATCGCCGGTTTTTTTTAATTAAGTGAACGCTTCTATTGGACGTCAATGGAGTTAAAACTAATTTTACCAAAGTTTTTAACAGTTTTTTTTAAAGTTAGAATTCGAAAGAGGAAAAACGCGCGAGGATTCGAGTTTTTGAATCTCGATTCTTTTTTCAAGATTCGCGGGATTCGAATGGTCCGTCCCGTCCCTTATATAAAGTGGCCTTTAATTAACCCTTTTTCTGTATACGTTCTTAATATCCCCCCCCCCCTTTCCCGAATGTTAAGGGGAGCTGTATGGACCTTGGGGGGTGTGCAATCTAAAGTGGAGTTTAATTGAATTAAAGAGGTCAAGCGGTCACATTCAATGCGTTTTGTGTGCACATTGTTGCGATCACAAGAGTGAGAGAAATAAATGAACCGTTCACGAGTCTGATCCCGACACTTCTTTAGATGTGATCTAAATAAAACACTTATTTCAATAATTTGTATTTTTAATATAATTTACATCCTTATAAAGTTTATATAAACGACATTATAGATGATCATAAATTCCCGGTAATTGAACCTTTGTAGAACATTCAAACTGGAACAACGTCAAAACTGAAGGTCAAACGAGAGGAGATGAAGGGAGGGTGGATGGGTGTCAAAGACAACCAATCAGTAATCGAGAAAAACAGAAGTTGGCTCCGCCCTTTTTATGACGACCGGCAACTTCTAATTGGTTTGTCACTTTGTTGTGTGGTTCAACGTTGAAAAGGGCGGAGCATGTGATGTCAGACTACATAACCAACCAATTAGAAGTTGCCGGTCGTCATAAAAAGGGCGGAGCCAACTTCTGTTTGTCTCGATTTCTAATTGCCTGTGTGCCAAAGGACAAGGGGCGGCGGCGGCGGAGGAGGAGGAGGAGAAACACAATCGTGTGCGTTTTGCTCCCCATTCTGCGCGTGTTCTCTTTTTATTTTTGTAACATGTTTGTAACAAAACACTGTTTGCAATTCCAATTTGTCACTGACTCATTTGTTTACACAGGAAAGAAATAAAAACTCTGTTCCGCTTCAAAAAAAAAGTTTTTCTTTTCATCAAGATTACACTTTTAGAAACGGTTTTTTTTTTCCTATGTCGTCCAATAACCTCAGCTGTACTTTTATAAGGTTTATTAAAATTACTTACGAAATTTCCGTAGAAAACCATAAAATTCACCCCCCCCCCCTCCCCCCATTTATTACTTACTTGTTGCCATAAAAGAACACAACTTTTGCAACCACATTTCAAAGTTCAAACGTACAAAAGCAACATTTTTGTAATAAAAAACCAAACAAACCAAAGGTGATTATATTATAATACCTGATCGATGACATCACCAGACGACCTTGAAATAGACGCGGCGGCGCACGTGGCCTCTCCTGCATCAGACTCGACCTTTGACCTCATGCCGTCGCTTCCTCGTCTTCCCTGTTCCTCGCAACGCGGAAGAGGAGGAAGAGGCGCAGGACGGACAGGTGGAGTAGGATGCGGATGAGATGCTGCAGCAACTGTTGCAACCGCGGAACTTGTCTTTTTAGGCGGTACTGGAGGCGGCGGCGACGGACGATGACACCCTGTCCAAACCGGCTGTCCCCCATTAGCACTTATTGCTCCTCCTCCTCCTGTTCGGGTCAAGGGTCTCTTCGCGACAGCCGTACCTCCACTAAATGTCTCTTTCTTACCGCTTTTCTTATGTTTTTCATCCGGCACAGTGTCCAAATTCTCCTGAGACGATGAAAACGAATACTTTTTTAATCCTAAACCTAAATGTTTCAATAATTTCGACATTGCAACCGCACATAACTAAAAAAAACTATCACAACGTAAACTTCGTACCGCCATTCAACAGCTGTATTTTCAACTAATATAATTAAACGGTGGCGCTGCATGTTACGCTAGAAAACGAGCCGATTCACAACGGCGCCGGCTGTGATCATAATTATTTTCTCGAACAGCTCACCTGTAATAATTGAATTAAATGTGTATAACTAAGTGGAGTAAACGTACAATTATTTTAAAATAAATGCCATATTTTAACACAAAATAAAACATTAAGGCTATTTTTGTTTTAAAATGATTTGTTTGTTTCTTTATTTAACTGAGTAACTAGCCATAAGAAATTATTCGCCGCTAAGGAAAAAATGTTAAGAACTCGGCTGGGTCCAAAATTGTCTAAAGCTGGGTACAAACTGTCAATAATGGCTAGTCTATCCTCTGGTTTTCTTTTGAAATTTTACGCAGGCAACGCCTGTTTTATTTACTTAACTAAAGCATGTAAAGTGGTTACGATTTGAACGAATGTGTATGTTTCCACACCCAGGATTGACAAGCCAAAATTGACCGTCTGTACCCAGCTTTATCCAACATGATTCATTCATAAAATAAGATAAATATACACACACGTCATAATAGCCTACTACTTGCCTAAACTAAACTCCTTATAGGAGACTGTGCACAAGCACAATACAATTCAATGAACGTACAAAAAAAAATGGACCGTCTAGTAAATTTTTCTTGCTTCAAAAACTTGTTATACAGTATGAGATACGGTCTGCAGACATGGTCTGTAAGACAAGCACATTTCACTTGAATGGCAGACCCTTTTCGGGGAAAAACTGTGACCTTCTCTGTTGGAGAATGTGTCTGCAGACCACGTCTCATAGTGTGTTTCTAACTTTAGCAGCCTTGTGAAGTAATTTCTCAAAAAAAAAATACTGAATACTAAAACATATTTTAATTAAACGTAATAAAACCTTTCAAAATTATGAAACAAAAAAAAATGCGACGATCGATAATGAACTGAAGTTACCGTTTTAAGTACGAGTCGCACTTCTAGCTTGTTTTAAGCCCTATATGAATAAATAATATAAGACAATCACTACGATATTTCCTTTTCCATTTTTCACAATATCTACCTGATAGTAACCAGTATGATATCCACTCATGTACCACGACATCAACATTGCCGCCAAAGCTTCATCCTCTTCGCCAGCCTCACCTACGTTCGAGAAATACGACGGAGGTGGAGGAGGAGGCATGGCCATCTGTGGATCCTGATAATGAACACACAATGAAACCACATAAATAAATCAAAACCATCTCTCGAACTTACCGTTACATCACTCTGAGTCAAGCCAGACGGCTTAAAAAAACAAAACAGAAAAAAGATTTCAAACATGAAAAACAATAAAAAAAAATATTTAAAACAAATACCATTCCCATTAAATTTGGCGGCATGAAACCAGAAGGTGAATAGCGACTATGTTTTGCAGTCCCTTTGCTCTTAGATCGCTTCGAATCACGACGC
Source organism: Brachycybe producta (assembly GCA_036925085.1). NCBI lineage: Eukaryota > Metazoa > Arthropoda > Diplopoda > Playtdesmida > Andrognathidae > Brachycybe > Brachycybe producta. The sequence goes on from JAUPFP010000004.1 coordinate 5,065,518, forward strand.
TTCGATCTGGAACCATCGCTTTCGTCGTACTCTCGCCCATCGATCTAAAACCACTTTCAAAAATGACAAGATCGTCGACAAATTAACACGAAATTCGTTTTTACATCATTTTCCGTTCTTCCCATCTGCTTCAAAACAGATCGTCTACGTTCAGAAACAAGTAGCTCCGAAACGGGAACGGATTGAGTGTTCCCATAGCCGACAAACTCAACGATGCTACTGTCATTCTTTAAATCCAAATTTATTATTTTGCAGTCATAAACTAGTCCATCAGCGTCATACATTGCTCGACAGTAGTCTCCGATCTTCCACTGAAATATTTGAAAACATAAGCAACAGATCCATCTTTATTTCGATAAATAAGTAAGCGGTTCAAACTTTTGTCTTTTTGTGTTTAGAATCTGATTGATGGCGCTTCTTGTTTCGAACCGCAAGAGTCTCTGGTTCCGAGGGTTTTGCATCGCTGCAGGACTCCGAGAAATCGTCACTCGCTGAAGCGGTAGCTTTCCTTCGACTTGCGATTTTTTTCTGTGAAATAGAAACGAGTTAGTTTTCTTTAATCAAACTCACGTCTTATCAGTCTTAAATCTTACGTAAGCTCCACTTATGGCCCTATTATAGGCGTCTATCAAAGCAGTGTCATCCCAAATATCACTTTGGTCAGAACCCTTGAAACAAAAAAACATTATACACTAAGAATTTCGTTATTCACAATTTGACGACATTCTCGTAAAGTACATACCTTGTCTGTGTCTCTAGTAAACAAAACATCGCCATAAACTGCCATTACAAGAATCAAAACCACGGAATTCTTCTCCCTTCCTATTCTGTGTCAAAACTGGAACAGTCTAGAACCGAAGCATGTAGAAACTGAAACACAAATTTCACAATAGACTCAAGAGTCAAAACAATAACGAAAGCTAATCTGGCAACACTGGAATCCTGCGCGATTGTAGCGCCTAGTAGCTGCATAACATCTTTTATATAAAGCGCTATAATGTTGTTGTCTGTTTTCAAGTAAATAGCGCTATTCAACCGCTCAAAATGAGTACCATGTATTTTAATTACGCAAACTCTAATTACGTCACTGTAACTTATTAGCTCACTAAAAATAAAAAAGAGCGCTCAAATTACGCTTATAATGTACTGTGAAAAGTAGTTTGAAATTGCCTAGTCGATGAATGCACTGTGAGAGTCATGAGATACAGCTGACAGTGTTGCCGAGGTAAAAAAAAATATAAAATTACAAATCTGTAGGTGTTTTTGTGTAGGTAAGGAGAACGTTTCAATAAATTTAATTATGTAAATGATAAATGTATAAGAAAAAGTGACATTTCCTTTGTGTAATACAGGAGTTACACGATGAGGTTGACATCAGTCTTGAGATCTATTGGAAAGTACACTAAGGATTACTCGAACTTACCGGATAGTTACATTAAAAGGGCAATGGAACAGGTCTATTGGAAGACTCCGAATGCTGTCGAATACCTGCCGAGAACAGTGAAAAGAAGGAAGTTCAGATTCGGATTGGAAAGACCATGGACTCAAGAGTTCAAATCGTTTAACGAGCCGGGAACACTAAGGAAGAAAGTGTTCGTTGAACCGATCAAACATTGGTCCTTCTTCAGAGGTGACAGGGTACATATTGTATTTAATTCTATAAATTAGAAAACGACTTTTGTTACCGAGAATCAGCAGTTGTTTTTTGTTTTTTTTTTATTTAAAAAATTCAATCAGGTTGAGGTTCTCGTTGGAAAAGATAAAGGGAAACAAGGGATCGTCAATTACATCGTTCAGGAGAGGAACTGGGTTATCGTTGAAGGTCTAAACTGCGTACGTAAAACGATGATTGAATGAGAAATCACATGTAACCTATAATAAAGTTGTGTTTATTCATTGTTTCAGAAATATCGCACCGTTGGAAAGAGGCCCGGATTTCCGGGAATTTACAATAGAGAAGAAATGCCCCTCTTGGTGACAACTGAAGTGTCGCTAATCGATCCGTCAGACAAGTAAGTTCGGAATGATACAAAAGACCACAAAAATTTGCATAAAACGCATAAGCATGGTTCCAACCTCCTTTTTGGTTTATTTATACCATGTGAGTGCCATAATTGTAATAATATTAAGTTTCAGATTGTTTATGAACGGCTGATTTTCGCTCTCTCGATTATTCTCTCTTTTAGGAGCAAAATTAAGAGAAACTTGGAAGAGTGGCTGAATCACTTAAGGGTATTTTCATGTTGGGTATCTTTTAAAATGTACTTTATCTAGACAAATTTAAAAAAATATTCTCTCCTTAAATTTGAGTTATTTTTAAACTAACATAAAAAGTTTATTTTAAAATATAATAACAAGAAAATACCCTTAAGTGATTAAGCTACCTGTCTAGTTTCTAAAACACTTTCCAGTTTCTCGTCACTTAAAAACCACCGTTGTGCACAAAATGCACAAATACCATGATTATTTTAAATAAACGTGCATAATTAATAAAAAGTCCCTTAAAAACATAATTTCTACAAATGGTTTTCTTAAATAAAGTCGTTTTTGCTTTTGAATTTTCTTCTTCTGCTTCCGATGATTGAAACTATTCATTTCCTTAGACATTTAATTGTTCTGTTATATAATATCCATTTTTATTTACATAAAACGAACAAGTTTCTTTGCGTATTTGCCATTGTGTTTTGTATTTATTTTTTGTAACCGTACTTGAATGCTATTTTATCTCTTCTTATGTTGAGCGGTAAAACCCATTTAACATCTCTGAATTGTTTTATGCTTTATTCTTGTTTTCGAAGTAAACCGACAAAGGTCGAATGGAGATTTACCGAGGCGGGAGAAAGAGTCAGAATTTCTGCCAGAACGGGACGAATGATTCCAATTCCCATTCTTGCTCAAGAGACAATCGATTATAAAACGAAATCAACTTATAACGGTTTGTCTTTTAATGTTTCCGTACTCTGTCCGATTCGTATGTGTCATTTCGAGTTTTTGTTTGTCGTTCTTATTAAAGAGCAAGAGAAAGACACGACGAGCAAAGACATGAAGATGATTACGTTCGAACCGAAACTGAAAACGTTTGAAATGGACATCATGGACGAAATGGGAATCAAGGAAGATCGCATTCCACAAAAGACGTATTGGTATTAAGGAGAAGAAACAAAGAAAACATAATTTAATATTGCAGACATCTTATTACTGTACACAGAAAAACAAAAAAATGATATGAATAAAATGAAATGAACCTAAAAAAAAAAAAAGAGCTAAGTTCTGTTTCGAACCATCGATGAGTTTGTAACCACAAAGACAAATAGAGGGAACTCAATAATAAGCCCTTCTTGGATTATTCTGCGAAACAAACAAGATGCTTTCTGTTAACTTCAAAAACGTAGAAAAAGAGTGGCTAAAACGTACGAGAGGATTTGGCCTAAATCTGTAAGCCAACATCATGCGTTTTCTGTATGCCTCGTATTCGTCGTCACCCTGTCTAATGTCGTCCGGTCGATCCAGTCCCAAACCTGCGTTTTCGACCGGGGGCGTTGCTCTTCGGTAAAATAAAATTGAAAACGATTTTCGAACTTATTATCGATCGACAGAAATCATTTCACTTCTAGACGTGGCTAGAAAAAAAAAAACGACGAAATTTCTCTTTTGAAGCATCACAATATGAAATATATCAAGAGATTTCGTGGAAACGTCGAATTGAAAGTCATTAAAAGTCAGGGAATTTGTTTTATAAAAAATATCTAAATCTTGCTTTACTCAACAGGTTGATTGTTTATGTTCATATAAACTTATGAATTGGATCAGTCTAGTAGCACTGACATTGTGCCCTTGGAACACAGATTACTTTCCAACCACCCGGCGGGCCAACTTCATCCTGTTCACTTTCTGCCGCTTCACCGTCGCCAAATACAGCCACTTGGCTGCATTTGGATAACATTCCAACCGCCACAGTGGGCTCAAAGTGGTTGGTTTTGGCGACAACTTCATTTTACAGTCAAGATGTGGTCTATGTGCCAAGCGTCTTACATGTCACCAATTTTAAGATGGCTTTATAGCTGTTTTTAAACGTAAAAAACGTCAAGCAAACTTATTAAAAAAAATATCATTACGATAAAATTCAAACTGAATTTTTATCGTAATGTTTCCGAGATGTTCATTTTTTAGATTTGGGTATAAAGTTTAACTTTAAAAAGTCTTATTTTAAAAGCTATAAATGAAGAAGTCTTCAAAGCACCTTCGTTTACACTTCTAATTATAAATAAGCCACGAAATTCTTTCATCAGTTGCTTCAAAAAAGAATTCTCGTCGTTTCATCAAATGTCCAAAACTGAAAACTTAAAATAAAAATGAGTGAACATTGATACTTGTTAACAGGAGCCGTGATGCCCGAACCGTCCATTCCCAAACCCATTCCCTCCGTCCATCCCATCTTCTGCAACATTTTGTAGCCGACGTTATCGTCCGTCAACTTGAACTCCTTGTAATCGGAGAGATCTGGATCTCGACCATCTCTGATCGCCTCGTATTTTTCCATGAACTTAACGAGTTCGTTCGGAGGTAGGAAATCGCCGATGTGATGTTTACCACGACCCATGTCGGTTAACAGATCGGCTTGCGCTGATTGTAATCTCATTACAGTCGGTTCTCAAAAATCAAATTAAACTCTACAACTTTAAAACCTTTTGTTTTTTCCATTTCCTGAGCTCGCTGTTTGTGCTCCCAAGTTCCGCCGTCGACGTCTTCGTCCGAATCGTACTCGTACTTCACTTTATCTTGTTCGGCCAGCCTCTCTCGCTCCCTCTTTTTAGCCATCATGTATTCAAATAATACTTTCATCTGAAGATCGAAGATAACTATTAATTCTGTTTACAATTTACTGTTTTATCAGCTTATGCGGAATAACCTTCAACTGGTCGTCCAGTTGTTTCCATTGATCGGGAGTCAAGTCGGTCGAACCAAAGACCTGCCTAGCATAAATTGCAAGCCCGGGTGCAATCCCTGGAGGTGCAGCTTGAACCGCGGGAACTTCAAAGGCAACTACGGCCGGTGGAGCAACTGTAGCATCCTGTGGACCCCATCGACTTCTACGTTTCTTTGCCGTAGCATCGGTTGCCGAAGAATCAGTAGTATTTACTACAGGACCTGAATTTTAGACTTTTCATCTTTTCGAGAACGCGAATAGAAATTCGTCCTTACCACAAGTGGCGACTGTTTCATTCATAGATTCGTATTTCTGCTTCAACTGTTTTAGTTCCCGAATTCGGTTCTTATAATACATGTGTGTGTTACTGCATTCGTCAAACAGAAATCTATACGAGAACAAAAAGCATGAGACGCCTTCGACTCATTTCTGAATTATAAAAATAAAAAAAAAATTCTTATTAGACACCAACCCGTAAGCAGCAAATCCACCGAACTGTCTCATGGTTGCCGCTTCGATCTCGGGCCCGTCCTTAACGACCTTCATCGCCAGATCCTCGATCAATTGCCTCGTCTGTTCGTCCTCTGGTGGAAAAACTAGAAGCACCTTATCAGATTTCGCTGTTTTTCTGACCTCGCGAAGTCATCTAACACAAGTGAAGCAGAAACAGAATACACCACTTCGCTTATTCGACAGTGATCTCAAAGTTAATTTCATTCTCCTTTTCATCGACTTTACACGATAAAAAGACCAAGTCAATTAAGTGGCGTGGTGGTCGTTTTTTTTTTGTCTTTTCTTTCGAACTACGGTTCTCTCAAACAGGAGGAACCTCAAGCTCCTCTCGCACTACCTTTCGATTCATCGTCGTCGCCTTGATCGAAGAACGAGCTCGGTCTCGTCTGTAAGGCTCCAGAGAACATCGGATTTCTAAAATTAAAAAAAAGATTTTTAAATCTCTAAAGACACAACGTTTAAATTATATTGTTCTACTTCGGTGTTTGAAGTTTCATGCTTATTCCGGAAGTCGTTGCTCCTGTAAAAATAAAACAGTTGTTTTCCTTTTATGTTCCCATATCTGAATTTCTGTAGAAATAACAAAATTAAAAAGACCTGACGACGATGCAGAAGAATCCGCTTGAAGTTGAGGTTTTCTCTTGACATCTGCAATGAAAACCGTATTTCAAATACTAAATCTCTTCTTTATAATAGTAAAAATATTGAGTTTTGACAACCTTTAACATCTTGTAACTTCTGAAACTGTTGTAAAAAACTTCCATCGTTCGAAAATGAATTGAAACCAATATTTCGAAACGAATTCGACGATTGTTTAACAGGTAAACTCGCGGAAGAAGGCGTTTCATTGATTGTATTTGTCGCAATACATCTAAACAAGCAAAAATTAACGCTAAACACAGTGCAAGTAATTGTAATTTATACGAAAAAACACGAAAAACGATAGAAAACCTGTATTAAAATGTTGATTTACCTCTGTTTTGCTCCTTCGATGTCGACCTTTTTCGATCGTTGTACGCCCTTCTTTTGAATTTCTTCTGCTTCTTTTCGTTTCTTTTCAGCCAACCTTTGTTCTATTTCTAGTTTCCGTTGTTCTATCAACTGTTCTTGCTTCGACATTTCATTAATTCGATCTGTTTTGCTCATTTTTAAAATATTTCCACCACTCACTCCACCGTACGCCATCTTGGAATTGATTCATTTGAATAAAACCAATAACGACTATTAAGGAAAGACAATTAGAAATCGGGACGAACAGAAGTTGTCTCCGCCCTTTTAAGACAACCGGCAACTTCTAATTGGTTTGTTGTGTAGTTTGAATGTTGAAAAAGGCGGAGCATGTGACGTCAGACTACATAACCAACCAATTAGAAGTTGCTAGTTGTCATAAAAAGGGCGGAACCAACTTCTGTTTGTCCCGATTTCTAATTGCCTGTGGACTTTATCGTAGCCTCCTATAGATACAGGCCTGCCGGCTTCGAAATTTAGATACCCGTAAAATGGCCGCCATTTGCCCAATTTATTCGCCAGGTGGCAAATTTCATTTTGTTATGATTTCTATTGGCTTTGACTTTTTGTTTGAGCTTGCGCCATGTGGTTATTTCTTAAGAAATTAAGTTGGTTTTGACTTTTGCTTTAATTTATTTTATGAATTTCTTGTAAAAATGTTTTATGTTCAATAAAAAGTGATTTTTTTTAAAAACAATTTTTTTGTCATTTTTTCTTTTTAAAAAATTATTTGCTTAAAATATATAAAATATATTTAAAATATATTTCCATAATTTACAATATTAACTGCTTAGGAATTTTATTAATTTGATAATTCAAATGCATATTGTTTAAAGAAATCAAATTATTGATTTAAATAAAAAAAATTTATTTATTTAAAAATGTATGTGAAACTAATTTTTAATGAAAAGAGTCAATTACAAATCGAAACGTTGAAGAATTTTGAATGAAAGTAATCTTATTGTTAAACACTTCTGGTGAAAAGCAAAGTGAACTTTTTTTGCAAAAATGGCAATTATTACAATTTAACTAAGACAGAGTTGTTTTGTGGTGCATACACATCCGGCAACTGTGTTTTTAAGAGCAACAACATTATGACAAAATTGAAATTTCTTACAAAACTAAAATGTTAGCCTAGAAAATTTATGCTAAAAGTTTTTTCATGGAAATTTCTTAAAAAACATAAACATTTTATAGTAATTTGAAAATGATCCTTTTTCAGGTTTTTTCATTAATATTTCATTGACAATTAGTCTCGCCTTTTTAGACGTTTGTTGCTTCACAATAGTGATAAAACACTGATAATGTTAAAAGTTTTTTTTAATGGTGATATCTTTAAGAATAAACTTTTTACAAGCATATGATAGTTTGGCTGAGCTGCATGGAAAATTATTAATAGAATTTTGATATTGACAGTGGGTCTCAGTGATAAAAAAATGGTTGTTAATTTCTTTTCTATATAACATAGAAAACAAAAAAAAAAACTATGCAGCTTTTTGCTCGGAATATTTAAGAATGAGCTGAAGGGCTTACTTAGGGCCATGTCTAGGGTTTCAAGTACCCAGAGGGACACTCAAAAATGCCCCATTTTTGAGTGTCCCTCTGGGTACTTGAAACCCTAGACATGACCCTAAGTAAGCAATAGTTTGTTAAAAAGTAGGCATTAATTTTGCTTTACATTCTTTGCTCTTTTAACAACCCGAATGCTAGAATTAGTTTTGCTTTTGAAACCGCAATAACATCTTGCAAGTAATAATTGTGGCATGACAGTCAAAAATAAGTTAATACTCCAAAACACTAACTTGGGTCCATTTTCCAAAGGTGGGTGCAGATGGGAAGCAGTCTTACTGTGTATCGAAGTGAAAATGTGTAAAAACTGAGCCTGGAATTATAATAAACATAAGAAACTGGTAGTATAAATTTAAAAAAAAAACATTTGTTCGTATCACGTTTAATGAAGCTCCAGCATGAATTAAAGAAACGTCCAGCATCCAAGGGCTATTATTAGGATTAAATAGTCCATAAATGCTCACAAGATAGACTGGACAAAAGTAGAATAAGTAGACTAACATCTGAAAAAGAAAATCATTTCTGTTTTTTTCTTCTTCCACAAATACATGCAGTATGTATAAATCGTTTAAAATTAATTATCTCAGAAATTATAATCATTACACCAGGGGTTCTTAACCGGGGGTATGTGGAAACAAATAATGGGGGTATGGGAGTCGATCTTTGAAGAATTTTTTTTTTAAAGTTTTTGTTAGATTAGAATAAACTACCACACTGTTATCAATATGGAGTGAAGTGTAGCCTCTAAAATGACAGTTTTGACGTAAAAAGGTCAAGAACCCCTGTATTAAACACTTAAAATCACTTGATTGTAAAGCTAAGAACACAGCAAGAAACTTTGTTTGCAAACAAAGTTTCCTGGTGTGTACTTAGCTTTAGGAGCATTTTAAAATGAAGCTTTGCAACAAAAAAAAAATAATAATAAAAAGTATCAATATTTAAAAACTAAGATATATTATTTAACGGAAACGATTTATATAACATAAACGATATATATAACATTTTTTTTAATTATACAAAAATGTAATTGATGTATTGTTAGCATCTGCCTTTAATTTCAGATGCGAACACTTCTCTCGTTTCTGAGATATTTAATTTTTAAAAAAAATCGGTTGCATACAACGCAAATATACAACGCCAACAACTCGTTGGTTCTGTAAAACACTGTATAATAAAAATAAATTCACAGAGTGCACAATCCAAACCTGAGCTTTCGGAAATGGAGCAGGGTCACTATATTGCAAAAAGGGTTCAATCTCCGTTAAATAAAAGTTTGGAAACTTGAGCGTGGTTCCAATGACAGCCTATAACCATATATAAAATCATATATTTCAGATCAAACTCTTTAAAAAGGTCCATTGAAAAACAAATTTTTCCTTACAGTTGAACGAATCACTGCAAGTATAAATGCAAAGATCAGGTACACAATGAAACCACAGTCTGCAAATCTCAATAAATTGGTTAAACTCTGCATCAGTAAAGTTGAAAATTCAACATTTTTAGTAAATTGATAGCAATCTCAATGATGATTCTAATGTGCATCATAATTACGGCATTAGTTGGTGCTTTCGTTTCCTGTTTCGTGCGATTATGCCAAGCTTTCCATCCAATTATCACAGGTAAAATGGCATAAGGAATGTTTAATATGGTTGAAGGATAGATCCCATGTTTTCCTACATGAAGAAAAAAAAAACATGATTTTTTGTAAAGCAATTATAAAATAAATTTTAATATAAAAAAAATATTATATGCAAATACATAAATTGTTTGTCTACTATTGTAAGTTGGAATATTTCTTTTTTTGATTTCTTTGAAAACTCACCAGCAAACACTGCAATAAAAACAACAATCATCGAGTTGATTATGGATCCTGACCAATACAAAGAAACTGATCTGTAGCTTTTTCTAATAAAAAATAAGTCAAAAATTGATAATTTAAAATGTAACGTAACAAAACAAATATAAGAATATAATTAAAAATAAATGTCATACCTATTATTCAAATTACAATTCAATTCATAATTTATAGTTAAGCTATCAAGTAATTTTCAGTTCTTCTTTAAAACATTTAAAAAAAAAATAAACTACACATTTCAAAACCTTGTTTTAATCTAGATAAAGGTTTTTATATTTTTGGAACCCAACTCAAGAGGAGCAAGTTCTTTTGTTGAATTCTGGAGTTTGCCAATTAAAACTCCTTACTTGTTTGTGATCTGATATATCATGACAAGGTACATGGCCCACATGAAGGTACCGTCGAAATAAACTAAGTAACATCCAAATGAACAGTTAAGATAGGGTTCTCCATTTGCGAAATATTGAGTCACGAAAGCTGAGAAAATTTTCAGAAAAAAAAAATCACTTTAAAATTTCAGATATAAAAATTAGTTTATATCTCGATTATTACAGAATAAATATCCTTCAAATTCCAGTGCCATTCCCAAATCGATAACTGCCGTGAAACCGAAAACAGAGAAAACTAATACAAAAAAAAACACACACAAGAAATATCATTATTTAACTAAAGAGATGAACTCAGAAAAAACACAGTTAAAAATATATTAGGTTAACAAGAAAAAAATAAAGAATAATTTTTTATACTTATCTAGTTTGAATAAAATATTGAAATGAAAAAAAAAATGAGACTGTCATATGACAGCAAATTGTCATATCTACCTCATACTATTGTACTAGTCACACATGATAATAGCTGACATAATATTTTATAATTAATATTATGGCAGCTATTGTCATATCGTAACTACTAGTGACAAGTGTACAATATACTATGACAGTAAGAAAATAATAGCACACAAGCAGTGACAAATTTACCGTTTATTATTTTACGCCTGTCATATTACGCTTTACACAAGTCAATGGCATTCATAAAAATACTATATACATTTGATAATACTTTTTATGAAATAATCTTTTGTAATTTGCTTTTGAGACTGTTAGAAGGTTATGAACAATTTACAGTCATATCGCCCTCAAGTTGTACTAAAAATAAATTGAAACAATTCAAACTGAACCAATTTCTTTGCGAGCCAGCCATACACAGCCTCAAAGGCATAATATATAGGACCTATAAGAAATAATTATATATATTAATTAGTAAGTTAATGAATAATAATTACCATAAAGAGAAAAATCATGTTTCTTCTTTTTGTCAGAGGTTTGCACTTTGACAAGCCAAACAGACACCACAACAATGAGAAATAACAGAATAAAACCAACTACAGGAATAACAGCAATGGAAACTTGGTTTTCAGCCAAGTATTTTAGCAAAATATCACAACTAAAAGTAATTGGTATTGCTAACAGATTAAGTATAAATAACTGCATGCATAATGATAATTTGAAAGCCATTTTTATGACAATAATTTTAATTGCTCTTACATAGAGCACTTCTAGTAACTGTGCACTTTTAAAAATGAAATGAATATTATGTGTTTTGAAATAAAAAAGCGCTTTGTAACAAAGGTCGTTATATTTGATAAGTGATAACTTAAAGGCATAGAACAGTTGCTTAGTGTTTATTTAGAGGCTACGACAAGGTTACACCACTTTATACCGTAGTTTCTTATTTAAAATATATCTACTTCACCTTTCTAGGGTGGTGGAGTAGTTTTTCAAATAAAAACCGGTTCTGATATTTATGTTGGCTTAATTTTATGGGGGAATGAATAAACTGAGCACATTTTCTATCATAGATATTTTAGTTACATTACAAATTCATTTTTCTCAATTAAGACTTCTTAAGATTAGTTTAAAAAAAAATTATACAAATGGCTTTCTTTTCATGTTTTTCATTCAAATTGGTAGATAAATTCACATACAGTATACCGGCAATAAAAAAATTGAAAGAAAAGTAATGCATTTTTTTATTTATTTAATTTATCAAAACTTTAAACTATTTTATTAAAAACGTTAAGAAACACCTAACAGGTTTATTTTAATGTGTTTTCAAGAACAGAAAAACAGAAAAAGGTCATCTTGATTGCTATTAATTTTTTTTCTTCCATTATCTCTGGGAATAACAATTCAATGCCAAATTACAAAACATAGGTTAATTGGTTCACAAATTCCAAATAGAATATCTTTGTACTCATGGATTCGATGTTACACCACTGAATAAATCGATGAATAATGTGCACCAAAAGTTTTAACATTAAAAAAAACATGCCTTACTTTCGTAGTATTTCACAGTTTCAAGCTAGACACCAGTTGAATGGTCAATTTTCAGATGACCTCGGATAGTAACAAACAGTTTCATGAAGTCTACACTAGTTAGAAACAATCATTAATAAAGTTACACGAAAATGTAAGAAACAAATTAATTTTTAAATACAAAAATTAGATCGCAATACTTTTCGTGAAATCATACGATTCTTCGCAGTGGCGTAGCTAGCCTTGGTTGCGCGTAAAACTTTGCGCCCACCCCCCGGGCCGCTTAAAACTTTGCGCTACCTTTACCTACCCCAAGGGGTCTGGAGGCGCAGACACCGACTTTTTTTTTTTTAAGAATTATTAAATCAAATTTGTCCATTTTTCCGACCGTTCCTCCCATTGAAGAAATTAGGGAACAATGGACTAATTTGATTTAATAATTCTTTAAAAAAAAAGTCAGGGTCTGTGCCCACCAGACCCCCTGCAACAACTTAATTTTACTAAACCAAACCTTCGGACTGTTCCTACTATTTTTCTGACTGGTTAACTTGCAATGAATTTTAGAATTTAAATTTTTCAGGAACAATAGTTACACTTGAACTAAGTCCACTCTGAACGGCGTACTGTAATAGCGACAGTAACGGCGAACGTAGAACTGTTGATGCGTGCAGTGCACACTAGAATTGAAGACATCCCTGCATTGCAGACTTCTCTGAGAATGCATCGATTCCAACAGTTCCATTCCCACTTGTCTGGTTCACTTGCAATGAATTTTCGAAGTTATATAAATATTCCAAGTCCATAAATATTTTTCAAAAAATGAAAGTCTTCTAGATACCCTGAAAAGCACTGAAATGAAGTCAGGATTGTCCAACAGACTTCGGAGGACCATAAAAACCCATAAATTCAAAGAATGCTATTTCAAGGAATTTTCGAAGTTAAAATTCCATGAGGAAACATAGTTACTCTTCAACTATGTCCACTCTAAATGGCGTAACTTTTGAAGCGTTCAGTGCACACTAGAATTGAAAACATCTCTGCTTTCCGGTCTTCCCTGGGAATTCGTGCCATCCAAAGTTCCAGTTCACTTCCAATGAATTTTAGAATTTAAATTTTTCAGGAACCATAGTTACATTTCAACTAAGTCCACTCTGAACGGCGTGACTTTTGAAAACATCCATGCCTTCCCTGGGAATTCATGGCAACCAACAGTTTTATTCCCGCTCATCTGGTTCACTTGCAGACCGTTCATCAAAATAGCACCCCCTAAAATAAACGAAATGAAAGTCGATTTATTTTCGAAAATAACTGAATAAATTAAATGAATGGTTCGGAATAACTTGTTTAATTTATTCAATTATTTTTTAAAATACATCGACTTTCATTTCGCTGTTTGCGCCGCCAAACCTCCTGAGCCCTCCTCCCCCCCCCCTCAGTTGCGGGTCTTGCAGTTTCCTAGCTACGCCCTGATTTTTCGTGTCAAACAGCCGGAGTTGGACATCTAATACCCGCGCAATCAGCAATACTATGCAAAACAACAAATTCCACTTCCTGATCTATTTATATTTAAGCATCAAAGCAAAAAAAGAAACTTAAAGACAGAATTCAAAGTAAAACGCACAGTACAATTAAAGAGAAACTTATTCGTAAACTTATTCACAGGTGCTACAAAAAAGCAAAAAAAAACAGTATTCGATAAGCATATGATAAAGGTCCGGATGGTGATGGTGACCCATTCTCAGACAAGTTTGCAGTAGAAGTTGACGATCCTTTATCAGATAAGTAGGCCATAAATGCTGAAGATGACTCCATTTCGGACAAATATGCTGATACACGATGCCGATGATGATCCTTTTTTGGATAAATATACAGTACGTTGAAAAATTTAAGAAAACGTCATCACCACTGGCATCAGTCCTTCCAACAAGAAAAACTAACTAAAAATCTGTTCAAAAATCACCCCCCTCCCCCCAAAAAAAAGGAAAAACGTGGTAGATCGTTGTGTACCAAAATTTGTAAAAAAAATAACCGGAATAAAATAATTTTTTGGTTTCAGAAAAAAAAAATTGTTAAAAATACATATGTAGGGGGTAGGGTGAGATGTCATATAGGCCCTACAGTATGTTTTAGGTAAATTCGCTGTTTTATAAAAATGTGCCTTTGGTCTTCCACATGTCTAAATTTTCTTATTATAAATGTAAAAGTTGATCGATCAAATACAAAAAAAAACATAAAAAAAAGATTAAAGTTTAATTTTTTTTTCAGTAGCCTATGAATTGAGCGAATTTTTAAACAAAAATTAAGAATAAAATGCAAGCATAAAACAAAAACTATGAATGACATTTAAATGTCATGTGTCTGAAATTTATCTTTGATTTTCTAAATTTGCCAAAGTTCCGTTGCGAATAAATGCGTCAACTAGCATGTTCAACATCAAACACACACACAGTTACACACTGGCAAAACGTTGCTTAGTTGTGTACTAGGGTTGAAAAATCAATCAAATAACAAGCTTGCAAACTGCTCAATTGGCAGGCTATATTGTGCCAAAATGACAATCAAATCAACTTTGTTGCAAGTACTACATATAACACATTATGCATTTTAATTGCAGTGGAACTCTGGCTTTACATAATGTAAACCATCATACATGGTTTAAATGAATTTTAAATATTCAAAAGCTTCAGTTAAACTTATGTTGTCAGCTACATCAAATGCAATCATCAATGAAAACATTAAAATTTCAAGAATGAAATTAATTCTCTAATTCCTTTGAATGTTTGTATGTTTATTCTAGTAAGTACTGGTATGTACTAGTAGATGCACATGCTTTGCTAAACTAGTTTAACTTGAAAAAAGGTGCTCAATCTGGCTAAATCACAATTCAAATGGCAGTGACAGTGCGAATTAATAAAAGTAAATTCATTGAACCCTATTTCACCAATTAATTACTATTAAACTGCTAAATAGCATCTTAAATTACTAGGCAGTTTAATTGATTAACATGGTGGATCGAACGAATTTTAATGCGAGAAGTTACGAGAAAAGCACATAGCTCAGGTTTTTTTCTTGCAATAACTAAAATATGCACTATACGTATACTTCCAACTTTACAAGAGTTTTTCACGTTCGTGTTTGTTAATAAAGACCGACCCTTCAAGATATTAATACAAAAATAATTCTTTGCCAATAAGTTTCCAAGTTGCTTTGAACTGTGTTACACCTCACTAATCACCATTTAACTTACATACCTTAAAATAGAAAAAAATAATCGATAGCTATATTGGTTGAATTTAACTACTATGCAACTACATGAACGTGTAACTTAATGTGAAATACTTCCGATGAATTTCGACTTTCAACTTGTGGCTCAAAGCCAAGCAGTGCATTCATTCGAATGGGTTTACCAGCTATTTCTATGTGAAAGTTTCCTAACTGTTTCAATCTACGAGTGAAATGGAGAGAAGTTATGCCGTGCCTGGTCTTCATCTCAAACAACCTATCCTCGTTTCCCTTCACAATACTGTAAACTACATTATTCTGCAAATATTCTACGGCAGGCTGTAATTTCATAATGCGCTGATGATGCCTTGCGGCGTACGACAAAGACACACTTAAAGATATGATGTCATTCGAAGGACTAGATATGTTGCTTTCGTGTAAAGATTTTAGAATAATATTATTCGATGAATCCTCGAGATGACCTTTTGGTATTAGACGATGACTGTTATGCTGTATTGGTTTCTGAAATAAAAACAATTATTATCATCATCATCTTTCATTCTGTTTAATAAAATGTAACCAGACGAATTTTTTTAAAAAAAAAAACAGTGGATTTTTGAGAAAGATGTTTTTTTCGAACTCTGATTTATTCTGTCTTTCAGAAGCAAAATTAAGAAAAACTAGAAAGTGTTTTTGAAACTAGAAGGGTAGCTGAATTACTTATATATATGAAAATTTTATGACTTGATTGGCGCCCCGGGAATTGGAAAAGCGCAAGGATTGAAGAATTTGTAAAATTCGAAAGAATATTTAAATGCTCTGAACGCTCTAAAAAATGCCTCAGGAGGGTTCAGCTGGCCCAGAAGTTTCAAAAAGCTTGGAAAAGCACAAAAGGATTCAAGAATTTTTAAAATTCGAAAATATGAGACTACGCTTTCATAGAATAATGTGAGTGCCTGTCTAGTGATATTTGCGATTACGAATATGCCTGCAATGCCAGTGGTACAGGGGCACCCTCACCAGGCAGTGGTTGCCTCAAGTTTTTCCCTGTAACATTTTACAAGTCCAGTCCGGGCCTGGCTACCCTTCTAATTTCTAAAACACTTTCAATTTTCTGTTCATTTTGCACCTGAAAGAGATAATTATCAAGAGTTTGAGAAACGTTTACATTTCAAAACCACCGTAAGCTATTGTCATTACTCATTAGCTACCAAAAAACGCAAACTTTCAACCTTTTCAAACAATATAAAAGATTATTTTCAAATATATCATCATTTAAATGCCATTAAATATTTTCTATAGTATCATTTCACATAGACTGTGAATTTCACATAAAATTTCATATTTCTTCAATTAAGCTAAGACATGCAAAATTTAGTCTGGCCATATTTTTAATTAATCATTTAGGCTTACTGCTACCTTTCGGATTTCCGTAAGATTATTTTTTGCATTCAGTGACCTACGATGCCTTGTACCATAACCATTTAACTGCAATAAAACATACATTTGATTACAATAAAAGTGAATTGTTTTTTCTTCTTGAAATAAAATAAACTACTTACTTTACAACTGTAACAACCTTCCGTCGAAATAATTTTGTCATCGGGAACACTGTAGCTTCCAGGATCAGGGATGGGATGAATGGATAATGCATTTATTGAATTGTCATAAGCAGAACCACCATTTGGGCTTATTGTTGACAAGCAATGTCTTTAATAGAAAGACATTTCAGTAAATTAAAGTCACCTGAACTATACACAAGACATTTGTCTTGAAAAATAGGACATGAAATGCCAATTACCCTTGACCGATGCGATGGTAACCAGATGGACAACCACAGGTGTATCCCAGTGGTCCTCCTGGAATACAGCCAAAAGAACAAGGACTTCCAGAACAACCTCCTCCTGCATCTATTACATAAAACATTCCATTTAGAATATATTTGCAACAAAAAATTCAGAATGTAAATTGCGTAGTCTAAATATTCTGAAGTATTAAAATCATGTTTATGTTGCATCCAAATTAATTTTTTTAAATATTTATTTTAGCTTAACTGTTGATAGAAAGCTCTTACCTTTTTTACGTCACATTTAAATAATTGAAAGTTTGCTTGAAACTACAGTAGAAGAAATTATTTTACTCTTCTAATTTAAAATAAACTTAGAATTATTCAAAAGTATTTTAATAGTTGATGGCATTTTTATGACAGTATATTTAATATTATTTATATATAAACTTGTTATGGCAGTTCACACTTAAGAAACAATTTTCGTGTTTCACTTTGAAGTTTGGCCAATTAGCCATCAAAATGTAGATTTTTAGATTTTTTTAAACTATTACAAAAGTTCAGTGATATTAGCATAAAAATACCATTATTGTAATTCTTTGCATTTATAGTTCCAAATAAACTTTTTAATTATTTAAAAACTTGCTTCTAAAAAGCTAAGAACATCATTTCCTGAAACTAAGTGATATTCCTGTTAAAAAAAATACTCAGCTTACCAAGACAGAGTAAGAGGAGTCCATCAAATTGGTAACCTTGTGGACATCCACACTTAAAACTACCAACTGTGTTTTCACAAGCTGCTGAACCACAAGTTTCACCATCAGCACATTCATCTTCATCTAAAATATTTGTATCAAAACACGCATAATTAATTATGTAATCAAACGTACGTACATCCCTTCATTACCAATGCAAGCATTCCAACCAGAGTGTTTAATAAACCCATCGGGGCAATCACAACGAAACGTTCCTGGTAAATTCTGACAGCCATGATCACATCGAGTATCGTCGCCACATTCATCAAGATCTTCGCACTTCGTACCGGTTGGGTCAGTTCTGTAACCTCGAGGGCAAATACATTTGTAGCTACCTTTTGTATTGACACAGTTACCCACACGGCCGCATATCTGAGGATTTTCAGTGCATTCGTCAACATCTATATTGAAAATACCATATAAAAATTATTATTATCTTTCTTAAAAACCTAAATAGATTCACAAGTAAATTGTCATACCAATGCATCTGTGTCCTTGCTGAACATACCCTGGTGGACAAGTGCACTGAAAACTACCTTCGGTGTTTACGCAAGTGTGGCTGCAGTTGTGTTGTTTAGTAACACACTCATCCACATCTAGACAAATTTAATATTAATGTTATTAAGTTTTTAGAATGAACAACAGTGGCGCGTTTGTATTTGTTGAGGTCCCTAGGTGCTGTTGGATTTGGGCATCCCTTGTGTTTGACAATTTTATTTTCATTACATTAATTATTAAAAATAATTATTTCATTTTTTTATTTCTTCCGTAAAGTCATTCATAAATAAAATTTCAAATAAATTAGCAATTGCGGAAACTATTTTACATTATTTTTTTTCTACATTTCAATTAAAAATATGTGTGTGCTACCCTTGAAATTGGAGGCCCTAGGCGCGCGCCTAGTGCATCTAGGCCAAAAATCGCCATAGATTACAATTTAGGCTAATGTCTACTACACACCTCTGCAGGTGACACCATCCGGTTCGAGAAGATATCCGTTTATACAAGAACACGTATAACTGCCATCCGTGTTAACACACTGGAACTTACACGGAGACGGAGAACGTGCACATTCATTGACATCTTAAAAGAAAAACTCATTAAATCACGTTGTTGAATGAGAGCTAGTAACAGAAAAAAAAATCAACCAAAGCATTGTGTTTGTGATGGATCCGATTCATATCCACGATGGCAGACACAGCGATAGGATCCAAATGTGTTGACGCAACGACCGTTTCGACAAAGGTGTCGCATAGTGGCGCATTCATCAACATCTTAAATGTAATACAAATTTATACAAAATAAATGATACTACACGATACATGAAATGGAATATTAACTTACCTCTTCCATCTTTACTAAATCCTGGACCATGAGGACACAGGTCACGATATTCGACCGATCCACTAGCAGGACATATTTCACAGCGATGTCCCCATCCCATCCCACGACCACAACAACAATCAGCCTTGGTGACTTGTACGAGATCCGTCGTATGTGGAGTGCAGACACCGTTTATTACATGGTGGTAACAAATGCCACTGCGAATATCTTTTCAGAAAAGTAACATTCATTATTTTCTTATAAGCTAATATTGTAACGAATTATTATTAAGATAATTACTAAGGCCAAATGTCTATTCAAATAAATCTTCAAAAACATGCAAATTGTTTTTTTCGAAATTCTGTATATTAAGCAAATAGAAAATAAACTAAAAAAAATGCAAAATTATGCAAGAACATTGTTCATTGTATGAAAATTAAATATGCATATCTTACACTAGTAGCAAAAGCATAATTAGGTAAATGTCTGAAGCAATTAATTGCAACAGCCAGCAGAAGCAATAACAGAAAATGCAAATTCAAAACGATTTTGTTTAAGAAACCCTTATGTAGAATTTTTCTCGGACCAAAAAAAAGCATTTTAAAAAAATATTTATGCTACCTCATACAAATTTCCATAAAGTTTATGATATAATAGAGCACTCAAAAGGTGCGGCAGAGGTTTAATAATTACCTATGCATTGCTTTCCATCTTTGCTTGGTTGATAACCGTCGTAACAGTCACAACGATAACTTCCCTGTAAGTTGACACATCGACCATTTTTGCAAGCGTCACGAAGTGTCGCACATTCATTTACATCTATACACAAATTTTAGTAGTAAACACGAGAAAAGAAAGTTGTATTAAAAATGTGCCACTTACCAACACAACTATCACCTATTCCCACTTGTTGATAACCTTCTGGACAAATACACAGAAATGAACCAACCAAATTCTTACATTCAAATAGGCAATCATTTACAGGAGTCAAACATTCATCGACATCTTCAAACAAAATATTTAAAAAAATAACATAACATAATGACATTTCCTTCATTTCACTACCGAACCACCATTATCATAGTAACAATAAAATCAAACCTTGACAGTGGCGACCATCAGGTGATAAAGAATAACCATATGGACAAATGCACCGAAAAGAACCTGGAGTGTTTTGACAGCGGAATGCACACAAATTACCATGATCAACACATTCATCAAAATCTACGCATATTTAATAAAAAAATATATATATTACTGTGCATTACTTATGCTTATCAATAGCATTAAAATATTTTTATGGCAATTAATCACATACCTTCGCATACGTGGTAAGGCCCCGGTACAAATCCCGAGAAACACGAACATTCAAAACTTCCCAAAACATTTGTGCATGTTCCATTTCCACAAACGTTACTCTTTACACATTCGTCTTCGTCTAGAACAACAGGAAATTTTATGTTCGCATAAATTCCATCTCAAAAAATAACTCGGATTTTTCCCGTTTTTGAGAATTCAGTGATCAGCCGAGCACTCGTGAGGTTTTTTGATATTTCAGAGACATTTTGGTCATTTTTTGAAAAAACAAAAAAAACTGAATTTTTAAAATCTCTTCGAACCTCTCTCTGTATTTTTTAAGCTTTTTGCGACTTCTGGGACCAGTCAAGACCTCCAGAGACATTCTGTGGGCATTTAAAAGTAAAAATACCTAAGCATGCATGTGAGGCTGATTAAAACACTGAATGGCAGGTACGCTATGCACATCTAGTAGGTCTACAATCAGAACCTTGTTGAGAAATATACTAAATCTCAACATGCAAGTATGATGTACAAGCGTATAACATTTGGCAGAATTACAAAATTTAAAATACATCATAAAATGTATGCATAAATGCACGTGGAACTGAACACAATTGGATACAAAAGAGCTTCTTAAGAGGCCAGATGAGGCCCCTTTGTAGACTGTTCGAGAGCGATGGAGACACATACTGCAATTATAACTGTAAATGAAACTAACGCCCCGCATAATGTTGTCCCTAAAGGCACAAATAGCACGCAAATATCGCACCTCGGTAAGAAGAGTGGCACAACTCAAAAAACCACTTTTTTGAGTTTAAAGTTAAGAAAAGATTCTTGACTTACTTTGATGGGCTTTTCACGCGCAAAAAAACAATTTTGACTATTCACAATACACGTTTATTTGGCTCCCCATCAACACATTAAGATAGAAAAAATGCAACTTTAAACTAATTTTCCTAAAAAACGTGTTTTTTTTTAGTTGTGATACGTTTCTTGCCGAGGACTCCAAAATTTCATAATTTTAGACTTTTCATGCAACATCACATTTTTAATTACCTATGCAACTAAACCCTGAACTATCCAAAACATAACCTGGAATACATTCACATCGAAATGATCCATCGGTATTGATGCATTTCCCATTAACGCAAATATCTGGATGCATTACACATTCATTAATATCTGAAATCGAATTATAAAATAGGAACAAATAATATTAACATTTAAAAATCCAGGGATACTGAAATTTAACTTCAAATAAGAATTACCTTCCATGCCGATTTCTGGACCTTTAACATAACCCAAACCATCAGGACACAAGTTCCGAAATTCCTCTAAGTTACACAATGTGGCATCGTGAATATTTAACTGAATAACAAAATCGCTTTGAGAAACTTACCTTGTGATGGATCGGGGCACACCTCACATGCATCAGTTCCCCATGCGGCTCCACTGCTGCAGCAACATTCTGCTCTCGTTTGATTCATCGGACGTGGCAGTGAACAATAACCTCTCTCATACTTCTGATAACAATTGCCTACTCGAGTATCCTGACAATCACGTCCTTGATTCACCAAACGATATCCACGTGGACAACTGCAGAAAAATCCACCATCCGTGTTAAAACACTGACCGTTGCGACACAAACTGGGATCAGCGCTACACTCATTTATATCTGAAACATAAAAGAAAACACCATACGTTAATCGCTTGCTTTTAACTTTTACTTGAGCACATTTTAAGCCATTATTACCTCGACATTCGGTTTGAGATGGCGACAATTCATAACCTTCTGGACAAGTGCAGACAAAGGAGCCTTCCGAATTTCGACAAACTCCATTACGGCATATGTTGGCGATTTCCGTACATTCATCCACATCTAAGGTTTATCAAATATATAGAGAAATGAAATAAAAATGTATGAATTTAGCATATTAAAAGCACATTAAAATCTAATTTTCTAGTGAAGAAAAGTTTTATGTGTTCAATAAATTGTTTTTCAGTGAAATAGATTTTACTTATATTTATAAATCGATGTATTCTAAATCCTAAAACCTAACTTAACCAAAATCAAATTTAACCTAAAACCAATCATAACAACAATGTCTTTCAGTAAAACCTCATTTTCATCAAGTATTTTCAATTTATCAATTGTAAAAACCAATTTAATACAAGTTTTTTTTAACCTGTACAACTACTTCGATCATCTGTAAGACGGTAACCAAATTGACATTCGCAAGTAAAACTTCCCTGAGTGTTACGACAACGTCCATTACGACAAACACTCAACAATGTTCGACATTCATCAATATCTTTACAGAAAATAAAAAACGTAAAAATTTAGAAAAGCAAATCCAATTAAAAGTTCGATTTTAAAATAAGCATATACCAAAGCAATCGTTGTTGGGTGTCAACTCGAATCCATCGTGACAAACACATCTGTAAGAACCTTGAGTATTGTGACAACTTCCATTATTGCAGATGCCCAATATTCGGGCACATTCATCAATATCTAAAATTATACTAGCATTAGCAATTACAATATGGCTCATTTAAAAAAAAAATCAAAGGTAAGTTTAACCGATGCATTGATCTCTAGAGGCAGTCAGGTAATAACCATGTTTACAAAGGCATTGAAATCCACCTTGAAAGTTAACACAATCACCATTAACACAAACTGGAGGATGGTCGTAGCATTCGTTGATGTCTGTAAATATATCAATAACAATGTAGCCCCAGGTGTAAGCAGAGTTCAATGCTGCCTAGAAACATCCATTTCACCTAAACAATCACGACCATTGGGTGACAATTTGTAGCCAGCCGGACAAGCACAGCGAAAACTACCCACTGTATTCTCGCATTCGGCACTCCCCAGACACTGTCCCGGTTGCTCAACACATTCATTTATGTCTAAATGGTAATATTAATTATTTTAAATAAATAATAAATCTAAGCACTTATTTATATCTGTAAAAATATATAAACCAATGCAGGTGTATGATGCTGTTTCGTATCGAAAACCAGGACGACAGTCACATTTGAAACTTCCAATTGTATTCATGCAAAAGCCATTTTGACACAAAGATGGCATTTCAACACATTCATCGATGTCAAACACTGAAAAAGACAAAAATAAAACCAATAAGCCATTTGTTCGTACCACAATCAAGACCAAGAATCTTTAAGGATAAACACGTACTAGATGTTGTACCAGGACCAGTTTTGTTTACAAAAGGATCAACTCCCATTCCATCCACTGGACATAACTGTTGATATTCAACTAGAAAAAGTACAATAACAACAATATAACTACTAACGCTTCTATTGTATACCAGCTACATTATCAGAGATGGGTTGCAGTTAAACTCAAGTAGTTTAATGGTAGTTTCAGCTACTTTAAAATTAAAAATATAATTAAAACAAATAAACTACCATATCTAGTAGTTAACTACTACTGTCGCTCCTTAAACTACTACTTTAATTACTAAAAAAATGAAAAGTTTGAAATCAGAATTTAATTTAAAATCCTACAAATGAGACTAATTTATAATTAAATTAATTAATACAAAGCAAAAATTACTTTAGTTTTTAAGTATGCATTACTTATGTACACTTGCATTTGTAAGCACTTAACGACTATAAAGTAGTTTTAAATGGAGTTTCAACTAGTTTCAACTAGTTGTAGTTGTAGTTAAAATATTTTGTTTTATTTGTGTGTGCACATCACTATATTTTACAGACAACCAACCAGTGTAAGACAAACCAGAAAATTACCTGAACCACGAATGGGGCAAAGTTCACAAGGACTTCCCCATGCTTTACCAATTGTGCAACAGCACGACATTCTGGTCTGACTACCAGACATGGCACTTTCGCATATTATTCTACCAGAAACTGTAGTGTCGTTATAATATGACCGAAAACAGCTCGATTTTCTCATATCTTAGATTTAAAAAAATACAACACGTTATATTTACAATTTATCAAAAGCTATTTAGTCGCAACCGATGCATACCAACACATTTTTTTCCACTCGGAAGTAACATGTAGCCTTCGGGACAGATACATGTGTAATTGCCCTCAGTATTTATACAAGTACCAACACCACATATTTCACTATGAATTGCACATTCATTTACGTCTATTAGTAACAAAATGACAAAAGATGTATATTGAAATGATTACAAAATTTAATGTTCCGATTGTAAACGCACCAATACAACTTCGCTGCGTATCGTCTAGTGTGTATCCGTCGGGACAAATGCAGATGAAGCTTCCAAAAGTATTGGAACATCGCCCACCACGACATATACCTGGCAATTCGGCACACTCATCAATGTCTATTGAACAGATCAACAACAAATACAATTTATCAAGAACAGCACAATTTGATTCAATGAAATTCATTCCCAGAGCTGAATAAAATAAAACTTAAACTCTATCTAAAAAAAATAAAATTCAAACTATAACTAAACCATGTATTTTTTATTCAAACATCGAGAATACTTAAATAATATTTTCTTATTTTGTATTTGAAGAACATGATTTCGTTAATTTCTACTTCTGGAATGTGTTTTGGTTTGTTCGAGTGTAATACCTTCAAATATAAGTGTTACGTTGTTAGGTTTGAATCCTGGACCTTCTGGACACAATGCTTTGTAGTCACCTTTATTAATATGAAATGTGCCACTAAGTGCGTGAAAATTACTTGACTATGTTTTAATGAATTAATAATAATTGCTTGTCTATCACTTGTATCAATTGATGGGCAAACTTCGCAAGTAGGTCCCCATGCTCTTCCGCTCGTACAACAACAACTTGCTTTAGACAGTCTGTGACCTAAAACATTACTGCAATATCCCTGGCTGTCACCACGTTTAAATGCTACATCCAGATAGCAAGTTCCATCTCGTCTGTCTACAAAAATAACGTAAAAATGTAGTCTTCAAAATAGTTTAATAAAAAAAGGCAAAGAAATGTACCAATGCAGCCAGTACGGTCCGCTGTTAACTCATAATTTGGTGGGCATTGACATATGTAAGAACCCAGATTATTTATGCATGTTCCTTGTAAGCATATTTGTGAGTTCTTGCATTCGTCGATGTCTAAAAAGTTGTTTAAGTTTGTGAGTTACTGAAGCTAAAAGTAAACTACCATATATCAGTAAAATAACTGAATACCGGTGCAATTTCCTCCAGTTTCATCTACTTGAAATCCTTCATCGCAGACACAACGAAACATACCAAAAATATTTTCGCAACGACCGAAAACACAAATGTTATGAAACATTTCACACTCATCAATGTCTGAAAACAAACAAACAAATAAAACAATTAAAAAACTAATTAAGATTTTTGTATTATTCAATAATGATAATTATTCAAATTTTACCAATGCATATTCTATTGGTGGGATCTTGTGTAAAACCCATATCACATTCACATCTATAGGCACCAGGAAAATTCAAACACTGTCCATTTTCACACAAATCAGGGTTGACACTACATTCATCAATATCTAAAAAATAGTATTACAAAAAAAATATAATTTATGTTATGATAATAATAATCGGAATATATAATAGAAATAAATTGATTTAAATTACTCATTTTAACTATGATTTAACTCATGCCAATTATATAAACAACATTTTAAAAATGACATTTTTTAAAATTTTGATTAGTAAAAAAGATGGCTATCTTTATTCACACCAAATATTTGATTCGAAAGATTTCATTTTAAACCTAATTTATACCTAGTAACTTTTATGTAATGTATTTCATACTTTACATTTATCATTTTATATTCAATTGATTTTATAAATATTTTAAATTAAAATATTTATTACAATTAGCCAATTTACTAAATCCACATTGCTTATATTACAGTATGTTGTGGTTTTAATTATAATTTTAAAAAAATACATGTATTGATTACTTTTCTTTAAAAATATTATCTTAATATTTAAGTTTTAATATTCAAATTAAGATGTTTTACGAACAGCTGACTTTCAAACTCTGGTTATTCTGCATTTCAGGTGCAGCTCTAATGAGAAACGGTCTTAAAGAACGGCCATTTTCAACCTCACATAAAAAACATTTTAAAAGAAATCAACATAAAAATATCCTTAAACGAATCAAGTTTCTCTTAATTTTGCTCCTTAAATACAGAATAACATGAGTTCGAGGGCCATTTACAAATTAAACCGACTTTAACAAAATTCGATGTAAGTGAAATAAAATCAGATATCATGAAATAATTGACAAAGAACAATATAAACACCACTAACCTATACAATGAACACCATCACCACTGAATCCAATGTCACATATACATTGAAAAGACCCATCAGTGTTGATACAGGCAGCATCTTGATCGCAACCACCATTGTCTCGTAAGCATTCGTTAATGTCTGCAAAGTTGGAAAAATAAGTCGAAACATTTTCACAACTCAAATGAATGCTAATATAATAATATTGTCATACCTTGACAGGTAAAACCATCTCCTCGGAATCCTTCCTTACAACGGCATTGATATGATCCCACATTATTAAAGCAGTCTGATTCAGGATCACACATGTGTGTTCCCGTCTGGCACTCGTCTTCATCTGCATGCATAAACAATTCACTTCTTCCATTAAATCTTTTTTATTTGCAATTAAGCATAAATACAATAATCACCTGTGCATCCCATCATGTCTGGTTTGGCCGAATATCCATCCTCGCACCTACATTGGAATGAACCAAGTGTATTTTCACACTCTCCTTGCATACATAAGTTGGGGTTCAAAACACATTCATCAATATCTATAAATAATGAATACTTACATCACAACACATATTTAAATAAACTTCATTGTAATATTATGAAAATTTCATTGAGTATTGCTGCCCAATACATTAACTAACAAAAGTGCTCATGAAAGTTTTATATATTAGTACATGATGAATTGTAGTCTATATTTAAATTTACTGCAAGAAACTTAAAAAAAACTCTTTAAACATTGCCCACTGAAACCTAACGAAACATACCTAAACAGCCCCTTAAATCAGGTGACGGCATGAGGCCACCGGTACAATAACAAGTGTGGTAGCCTGGAAAATTGTCACATTGCCCACCGCTGCAGACGCCAGGATCAATCGCACATTCATCAATGTCTTTAAGGTTCAATAATAAACATTTATCCTAGTGTCATTAGTACTTTACTATAAGTGGAGAAAATAAAATCACCTTCACATCTAAAACCGTCCGAAAGAAGCTTATATCCCATTGAGCAAGCACAGTTGTAGCTTCCAGGAGTGTTGACACACAGATCCTGACAATCACCATTGCGATCCTGGCACTCGTCAATATCTACCGTTAAAAAAATCATTTTTGGTATGAAACTAACTCGCTAAAATCCAATGGTGCATCAAGCAACACACCAAAGTGTCAAAATGAAGAGAGACTGTTACATGATGTGTTTCTAATGACACGTCACTTGCTCTTCAGTATTAGAAAGCAAATTGTAACTAACTATTGCAATGTCATTTTGTCACTCTCACTGTAAATTATATTCAAAATCAAATCGACAAACCTTCACAACTGCTTTTTATGTGCGTTTGCTTGTACCCTTCATTACAAATGCATTGATACGTTCCCATCATATTCTCGCACACTCCATTAGTACAAATGCTGCTTGTTCTTGAACATTCATCAATATCTTTAAAACAAAACATTTTAACTTATAAATTCAATAAAAACTTTACAAAAACCGTTATTTTATTGATGAATGGTAAGAGGAGACATACCCTTACAAGCTTGACCAGAAGGAGTAAGTTCATGTCCAACAGGACAATCACATCTGAAACTTCCTGCAACGTTAACGCAAGTGCCTCCAAGGCAAAGACTTTGGTCGGTAACGCATTCATTGATATCTGTAAAATGCACAACACTCAAAAGTTCGACCAGAGATTTGCATTGTAACTCTGACACTAGTTGGCATAGACATGTACCTACCCATGCATTGTGGCATCATGGGCATGCTTTCATATCCAGTTTCACATTCGCAAACAAAACTTCCAGGAATGTTCCGACACAATCCTGGACCACATACATCTTTCGTGATAGCGCATTCATCAATATCTAGGCACAACAAATCAATTTTTTTAAACAAAAACCAGTTTTTGGAATAATCTTTCTACAAAGTCAACACCACAAAAACGCTGAAATGTAGATTTCGAATTGCAATATATTTCAATTCTGTTTTATTTGTAATTTCCAAAGTTGCTAAATGTACATAATACAAATACTACCTGTGCAGTTAAATCCCGTTTCGTCCAAAACAAATCCCTGATCACAAGTACAAATAAAACTATCAGCAGTATTACGACATCGGCCATTAGTGCAAATGCCCGGAAACAACACACACTCGTTGATATCTGCAAATATTAATTTTTCAAACAATGATTTATAAATTATTAAAACACATGAAAAAGAATTTAACCTTTTGTAATAAGACCTATGTCTACATCTATGCCAATTCCGATTCCTCGAACGCACAAATCTTCATATTCATCTTCACACAAAAAAAGAACAAAGTAGTACTACAAAAACCATTTAGAAATTTCACAATAATTCAAAAGGCACAGTACCACTGCCTTCTTTAGGACAGCGCGTACAAGGTGATCCCCAAGCAGCTGCTCTTGCACAGCAACAAGCCACCCGCTTATACTGTCCAGGAATAGGTCTCGAACACTGTCCATGGTCGTACTTTAAATAACACGGCTCTTCTCGCAGATCTTTTCACACAGATTAACTCTCGCAATTAATTTTCGTGAATTTCGATACCTCTCGAAACAGTACCAATATTGCATGACCAATAAACTGACCAGCCACCGAGAAAAAAATAGTCCTACCTACACATCTGACTCCAGAAGAGTCCAAGATCAATCCAGGAGGACAATTACATATAAATGATCCTTCAGTGTTGACACAAAGGCCACCACCCTTGCAAATACCAGGAAACAGATCACACTCATTGATATCTACATAATTAAAACGTTCATTTGAAGCATATATCTAAAATCGATATATTAATCTATGAAATGTACCTTCACAGTGCATTCCATCTATCATAGCTTGTCCAACAGGACACCTAAGAGCTAAAATTTTGTTTCAAGATTTAAAAAAAAAACAATTGCATATTATGCGATTTTTATGCAAACTCACTTGTATTTGAACATAATTCACAAGGACTTCCCCATGCCTTCCCCACAGAGCCACAACATTCTGATTTCAAAATTAAACGATGAATATCATCTTCACAACGACCATCTCTGATTTTAGTCCAACAAGCTCCTTTGCGATCATCTATATAGACAACAATGCTAGTTATCATCTGGTCACGATCACATATCAACCACTTCATCTTACCGCGACACACTCTTCCAGATGAGTCCAAAGCGGTTCCTGAATCGCAGTCGCATCGGAAACTTCCGGCAACATTAACACATGTTCCTCCATGGCAAGGAGAAGTTCCAGATTCTGTGCACTCATCAATGTCTGAAGCATGAATTAATTAAAAACTGCGCTAACTTGGTGGATTTGAATTCGCCTAATTATTTCAGTTTTAATAACATAACTTTGAGCAATTTTACCTTCGCAGACATTGGTGTTTACATTTAGTCTAAACCCAGTTGGGCAAATGCATTGGTAACTTCCAGGTGTATTTCGACACTGGCCGTTCTCACAAAGCAACAGATTAATGGCACATTCGTTGATATCTACAAACGATGACAACAACATACATTGTGAATTAACAAAATCTATTTTAGCAACACTTGTAAATTCTCAAACGCACCAGAACATAATTTGCCAGTAGAATCAACAAAATATCCGGGGTTGCAAATACATCGATAACTGCCTACTAGATTTTCACACGCTCCATTCGGACAAATGTTTGGATGAATTAAGCATTCATTGATATCTAAAAAAAATATGAACGAGTTAAACCAAATTTAAAAAAAAAAACATTTTTTGAAAAAAAAAAAAAATTACCACGTCCATCGTGTGATTTTCCTGGATCGTAAACACACAAATCATCAAACTCTCGAGTTCCAGAGTCAGAACATTTGGTACATGGTGTTCCCCATCCCATGACAACGTTAGGAATAGCAGTGCAACAACAGGCAGATTTTGTAAAAAGTATTGAAGAAGGATTGATACATTCTCCACTTCGATACAGACTGTAGCAATAACCCTTCCTAGTGTCTGAAATGATAAAATTGCAGTAATTGCAATAATTAATTTCTAATTAATTAATCTTTCTTAGTATTGCAGTGTCGAAAAAAATTGTTGCACAAACAATGTCATCATTGCATGGCCATTGCCTGAGAAATCCATTCTCTAGTTCAGCGGTTTTGGAAAAAAAACAAGTGTCGTGGCATACTTGAGTGCCACAATATCTTCCCATTCTTCAGCAACAACATATATACACTTTTTATGTGCCAGCTAATTAAATAGTATTACTAAGTAATGAATTACCAAAAAAAAAACTATGCATGCAAAAATGTCTGACAGCCTAATAACGTGGTTCATAACTGCATTAAATCGTTTGAACCAGTACTTTAATCAATATCAGAGTCAGGACTAATACGACGGGAGTGAGGCACCTGCCACAGGCGCGTAAAGCTTAATAGCACAGAAGAATGCACTCCTACATGTACTTAATCGTACATTAGTTGATTGTATTAAACAAACTGCATTTTTGTTATTCTTGTTGTTTATACATTTCCTTTTTTAATACCATGGGGGCGCCAGATTTCTTATTGCCTCAGGAGCAATATTAGCTCGTTATGGCTCTGTAATGGCAGCAATGTTATCATAGTTTTTGCAATAAGTTCCAGACACAAAAACGACAAAACATTAGTGACACATCCCTTTCTCAGTACAAATCCCTCCTTCATACTGTTAAGACTTTACCAAGACACGTTTTCCCATCCGGTCCTAAGTTGAATCCTTCTCCGCATTGGCAGCGATAACTTCCCTGGTTATTGATACATTGTCCATTTATACAAATTCCTGGTGTAACATCACATTCATTGATGTCTGTGGCCATCACAAATAAAAATCAGCTTAGAGAAGTCAAGCATAGCACCAATTATAATAGCAACTGAAAATCGCATCACCTAAGCAAACTTGGCCATCGGGAGATAACGAATAACCGGAATCACAAAGACATTTAAAACTTCCATCAACGTTAATACACTGGCCGTTGGTACACATTCCCGTTACCTTACACTCATCGTAATCTGTGTACATAACAAATAAAATTAATATCAACATGTTTAGAAATATACAATTTTTAAAGTCACCTAAACAAAAACTCCCATCAGGTGACAACTGAAATCCTGGATTGCAAACACAATGATAACTTCCAGGAACATTATCACAACGTCCATTCAAACAGATGCGACCGTTTTCAGTACATTCGTCGATGTCTAGAAAAATATAATAAAGAATATAGAAAAGAATATAGAAAACGCTCAACTAATGAAGTTGCTAAAGGTCGCATGGGAGAAAACTAAAAGTAGTCGCTATGCTGACAGATTCTCAACTTCCGTCATTAAAGCAGTTTTAGTCTTAAATATTTACAATTTTAAGCTTTTTGAGATTTCCAGTTACAGTTGAGAAAATTTCATGACTTCCTGGATTTTTAACATTTGTTAAAAAAAAAAGCAGTCTCATTATTTTCCCTTTGTTCCAATAGTCGTTTTTTAAACTTTTTGTGACAAACTTTGTGAGCAAACCTGAGGACTGTTCAGAACTTTCTTGAGCAATTAAACATGTCCAATATTTCGCCATTTTTCATCCCCTTCCCCATTTCTCGGAATTTTAAATTTTTTTGAATCTTCGCATTTTTTAGAGGTTTGGGAGACTTTTGGAAGCAGCGGAGTCGTTCTAATGCATTTTCAGAATTTGAATTTGGACAATTTTTTGAAAATTCCCAAAAATTTTTTAATTTAAGACTTCCCGAATCCTTGTACGTTTTAGACCTTTTTTGGTACTTCTGGGTACTAGTCCCTCCCGAAGCATATTTACGGCATTTAAAATCAAATACAAACTGTTGACAGACTGTTGAGTATGTGTGCAACACACTTTGGTAGTACAATAATGAATATACCATATGTTAAGCTATGTATGTACAGTCAGTCAGTTGTAAATAAACAGAGCATAACAATTTAAAAAAAAAATAAAAGATCATCAATACAGACCAATGCAAGATAGTCCAGTAGGAGATAATATATAGCCAGGATTACACTGACATTTAAAAGAACCATCAATGTTTATGCACATTCCATTAGCACACATTCCTGTTAAACCACACTCGTCCCTATCTTTAAGAATTAATAGCAGAAAACATGATTTAGGTTTAAAAAGTTACAAGAAAAAAATAATATAAAAATAATGTGTCGTTTACCAATGCAAGTCTTCCCATCGGAGGACACTTCGAATCCGTCTCGGCAAATGCACTGATACGAACCCGGCAGATTATGACATTGGCCACCCACGCAATAAGAAGGATCTAGACATTCATCTAAATCTAATAATCAAAATGCTTGCATTAAGTTTGACTCAGTAGTTTATATCAGGCTTTTTTTTTTACAAATTTCGGCATTGGAAAAAGAAAACTAGAACCACAAACTTCATAGTTTTATTGAAACTAGAAAAGTAATTAAAATAATTTTCCATAATTTCATTAGAATATTTTTATTGAAATAAAGTTTAAGAGTTTTATTAATTAAAATTTGAACTTTTTGACAAGCTTGAAGTGTATGGCAAAAAAGAAACATTTTAAAATTACAGTAAATTTTAAGCAACTTTATATTTATTATAGCAACTATATTGGTTAAAATTTAACATTTTTTTACCAAACTTGAAGCGAAATTAATATAATAAAATAACGTTTTTAAATCATTATAAAATGCTTATTTTTCAAAATATAGTAATTCCCCCATCTCGCTATGGAACTTTTCAATTAGACTGTATTATTGTAAAAATAATAAACATATTCGCACCTACACATTGGTACTCTCCTTCTAATCGATAGCCTACGTCACATTCACAACGATAACCCTGCTTCAAATCAACACAACGACCATTTTGACATAAAGATGGGTTCAAAGCACACTCGTTAACTCCAGGTCCATGTTCGATAACACTCTCACATGCCTTTTGATACGACTCTTGCAAACAATTTATTAAATAAAATGTTTTAACAACAATAATTGTAATATGTAAAACACACAGGTGAATTCGTGGTGGTAAACACCTACCTGTTCCAGGCTGAGGACACACTTGACAAGTAGGATCTCCCCAACCTTGACCAATGCTAACACCACAGCAGCATTCAGTAAATGTCAACCTCATGGCCAATCTATTTTGGCACTGCCCATTTACCACCGATCTGTAACAGTTACCTTGTCGAGCATCTTTAATATATAAGAAATTAAAAACTGTATAATTAGCACATTTTGCTTTACACATAAAACAATTTCAAACTTACGAACCTATACAGTATTTTCGATTTTGTGTTGGAATAAAACCAGAATCACAAGTACAATAAAAATCACCCTCTGTATTGAAACATTTGCCATTAGAACATGAACCTGGAATGGTTTCACATTCGTTGATATCTGTAACAATTAAATATCAAACAAAGTTGTACAGTGTGAACAATTCCTTCATACAAAGTTAGTCTTCCAACTTGTGGACAATGGCGGTTCTAGGCCTAGGCGAACTAGACACGCGAATAGGGCCACTAATATTTAGGGGCCCAAAACGTTAAACTAGTCAAGTACATACATTTTTTTTAAGAAAAAAATTTTGGTTAAAAAATTTGAAATAAGTATTTTTAATTTTATTATTATTTAATGGAAAATTTTTTTAGACGGTCTCAAAATCCCACAGCGTCTGGAAGCCTTAGTCACTTTTGGCCAGTTATACTGGTCGTGTTTCGACAAGTGTCAGAAAATTTTTCACAAGTAAAAAAAATCAACAATATTGGTACACTGCCATGTTTATGTTTATAATAAATAATCGTTTTGTTAACTGAGAGCGATAAAAAGCACCAACATGGACAAGAAATTCAATGTTACAAATGTAAAAAATACTGAATATAATTGGTAACATAATTATTTTCACAGTAGTTGTGTAGTGTAGTGTTCAGTAGTTGTTCTCAGTATATGTTTTGCTTGCATACCTGCCAAATATGCTACACCACCTCGTAATAAAATAGTTTAAAAGACAGAGGAGTCATATTTAATGAAAGATGTCATTAGGATAAAGAACTTGCCTTCACATGTTCCAATGTCATCATTCATTCTGTAGCCACTTGGACATTCGCAATGAAAAGATCCTACAGTATTTACACATTTTCCTCCTTGACATACACCGGGAACAGCCTCACATTCATCAATGTCTTAAAGTAAAATAACAACAAAGCAATTAAAAAAATGAACGCTATTAATTTTAAAACATTTTTTGCAAAATAAAAAAGTACAAATTTTTCAAAATAACAATTTAATGTGGATGCTGTAATACCTTGGCACTGATTACTGTGAATATTCTTTATGTATCCTCGATCACATTCGAGCTTTGAAGGGCAGTGTTCGCATGGATGGCCCCACGCCTTCCCAATTGTGGCACAACATAGAATCTTCGTACAAACCACACCTTGCAATTGTCCCTCGCACATGCTGTTACGAACACGTCGAAAACAAGGACCTGTCCTATAATCTGAATGTTAAATAAAAGGCGTAGAAGAGGACAGCTATAATCATTGTTCTAACACATAATCCAAAAATGAAAATGAAACAAAATTTATGACCTGCTTCGCATCGTCTCCCAGTAAAACCATATACACAGGCACATCGATCAGGTCCGATACACCGTCCACCGTTCAAACATCCTTCACGACACACGGCTAATACAAAAAATATAAGATAATATAATGTAATTGCAACACAACATAAAACATGAAAACTGCAAAAAATCTTTATAAAAATTGTATGCATAAATATTGTATGTACTACAATAATTTAAAGTAAACAAATAAGGAAAATATTGTCTCTTTGACAATTTTAATTCATTATGTAAAACAGTGTGGTCACACAATATTGTAAATTTTAAGTTTCGATGCTAATAAAAGAGGTGGTCCTCATAGGATACATGCTGTTATTTTTAAAATTATTTTAAGAGCATGTAGACACACCATCATGCAGCATGCGGCATGTCATAAAAGCAATATTAAGTGAAATCCATCGTTTCTAAAAACATTTACTCGATTTGACAGCGAATCTCTCTTTAAACTTTTATTTTGAACAATATTTGAAGCTGCAATCGTTTCTTGACTGTTGTAGTCCGTTATCATGGTCTTCAAAGAGGTTTTTATTTTATACCATTTTGATTGGAACCATAAACACATGCTCTAGAACACGGGTTCATAATCTTGGGTCTACGGAGCTTTGTTGGGCTTATGCGGAGTAATTTATCTTTAATTAAATACCAATAAGACAAATTTGTAATTCACAGGATGGGTTCCTCCAAAAAAATTCTTGATGAAAAGGTGGTCCTCAGACTACAAATGTATAAAACCAGATGCACTAGAACAATCTGGTTCCAATTCATCAACAGTCAAACATTTTTATGGTTGCACATGGTCATTGTACATAAGACTATACAATACATGAGGTCACAGACTATACAGTCACAACATCATATGATTAGCTTAGCTTAGCTTAGCTTCAAAGAAATTGATAAAAAGCACTGCATTACAAAAATCACAGCCTTTCTGAAAAGCATCTCTGTACATACAATTTTAATCATCACCTTGCATATATTTACTGTAAATAAAAAATACATACGGTCACTACAGAATTGTCCACTGAATCCTGAACGGCACAGACACTTCTTTCCACTACAGGTTCCCCCATTTAAACATGCCGCACCACACGAACTAGAATTAGCTGAATAGAAAAAAAAAATCACATAAGCAACAAAAACAAAACAAATAGAAATATTTAACAGTAGGTCTTACAAGAACTGTCACATGAGGTAGCCACCGATCCACCATCGCACATGCAAATATTAGGACGAATGCATTTACCCTTCCCACCACATGGTCTCGTACATATTGCTGTAGAACAATAAGAAATGGTTGAGACATTCAAAATTAATTATTGCTTTCCTTGCATTTCAATATACTTACGAATGATACACAGTGAAGTTCCTCCTCTCATAGTCCAACCAGGACAACAATGACTTCTTTGTCGTGAAGATCCACACACATTTGGTCTAGATTTACGTTTAACGACAATAAGTTTATATTAGTTTTAAATTGCTAAATATACAATATTTGAATAAATAATTTTAGTTCTTTAAAACAGTATCAGTGAATAATTTCAAAAAAACAAAGAATTAAAAAGCTGAAAACCTTATTTTTTTTAGAAAACATTTAATAAAAATAATGATGTTTTTAAACAAAATTGGGATCATCTTAGGGCACTATGTAAGGTTTATAATGAATATGCCAGTGACAAATTTTATTATTAGTAGCATTCCCTAAATTATTTGATTTTCAAGTATAGTTCAAATTTTAAGGATAAGACTTTTTTATGAACATAAAAACTGACAACCTGCTGTCATAGAATTAATTGTTCATTGTTTAATAAACAATTTTAGTACAGAAGCTAATCAAAAGACAAAAAAAACTGAGACCATTTAATAAGTCATCTAATTATCTTTTGTACTTTATAAATACTTAAGTTAGCTTTCTATATTAAATGATGGATGTCATCGGCTTGTATTTTGAATACAGTAGCTGAGTATGTCATATACTTGCTGACAACAGCTGTGTCGAAGGCCAGATCTAATTTTCCTTGCACTAAGACTAAAAAACAACTAAACTTTAGTTTATAACAACAGTAGCAACAACTGTGACTTTTTTTTGCATCTTTAAAATTAATGAAGATCTCTATTCTGATATAACAGGAAATGAAACTTGAACTCTAAAAGATATTACATTTTTTAAACAATCGCGCCCAAATGTTTTGTAGAGTGGCACAATGTTCACCATGTCATTCATAATAATAGTTAAAACAAAATACCTACAATGAATTAATAATGAACTTTGTAGTACATGCAATATAGAAGAAAATACAATATTGTATAATTGAAAAATAAACAAATGAAAAATGTTAAACAATCGAAAAATAAAAATCTATAAAACGCTTCCATGAATGAATAGGATCATGCAATTCATACATAGTATGTAGGCACTCATAACTATTAAATATTAACTAGTGCCTAAATAATAATACGAAGTTTATATTTGCATGATTTTTTTGCAACGACCATTACGAATTATAGACACAAACTCAAATAGGAAACCAACTTTCCTATTTGAGTTTGTGTCTATAATTCGTAATGGTCGTTGCAAAAAAATCATGCAACTTCAACTTCAACTTGAACATTCTGAGCAAGAGTTCCAACATTAAAAAATCTATTGATGGGTACTACTTAAAACAACATTCGTCTATGTTAGAACCATATCCAGAGGGTGGTTCAATTCGAACTTCATGTGTTAAGGTTTCTTCCTAGATATGGACTACATTCTTTGTATCAAGGCAAAGTTTGTATAAAATACATAAAACGCATAATGATAGTTCCAACCACAACTGGGTATATTGGGTTTTATGGTCCTCGGAAGTCTGTTGGGCCCTCTTGAGTTCATTTCAGTGCTTTTCAGGGCATCTAGAAGACTTTCATTTTTTGCCATTTTTTGAAAATTTTCGTGGGTTCCAGGAGTAACAAAACGCATAAAAAATTGTGTCAACTATTTAATAAATTGTGCATTTTTAACATGTCGAACACAATTGAACGTGTATTTTTATTAGAATAATACAAACAATCTTCTGCTATCACATTGTGCATTTTTATGATTTATTTTTTTATTTGCATAAAACGCATAAAACAATTTGAAAATTTTGCAACTTTCAATTTGCATAAAAGGTTTCGCCTTAGTAACCATTCATTATGATTTCGTTTACTCTGAAATAACATGTAAATTATGATTAAAGAGCAGTGGTGTTTCTAGGAGGTGCTATAGCACTCGTGGAGAATTTTTCGGGGGGGGGGGGGGTGCTTAGGTAGCACCCTTGGTCTTGAATTAATTCAGAAATCAAAGACGGCAATGTCAAAGAGAATGAATCTTCTAGAGATGAATGAAGTTCATGAAAATCCTAAAGTGCAGCTGTTTCTAAGGCAAGATGTAATGGATGAAATACCGAGAAAAAGATGTAAGATGTTAAGATATTAGTCCAGATAAAGGATAATTACCTGGTCAACCTAAATTGGAAGTGTACCCAAAGATCCAGATTGGAAATGAATGAGTTTACAAAAGTTCCAAGCTGAACACTTTCATTTACATAAGCAATGAGAATATCTTTTATATTAAATGTTTAAATTTGTTTCTGTAGTTATTTCTTGTTGTAATTGCCTCGGAGTCTAGATATATTTAAGTAAAACAGTACGGAAAAAAAGATACTTCAAAGATCTTTCTTATAAAAATATATATTTTTACACTGTTTTAAGTTATTTATTAGGTTTTAAAAATAGAAATATTATAGCTCATAATGTTTCTTAACATTTTTTATGTATAACAGATGGGCTTACAACTTTATATATGTCACTTTAAAATAGCTACACATTATTGAGGGTATGTTTGTTTCCTAGATTTGTAATAATAAGCCAATCTAGAATAAGTGTATGCCAATCTAGAAGACTAAAAGTCACTGCAATGTTGCACAAAAACAAAGATATTAATGCAAAAAGAATGAAACAAAAATAACACTGGGAAACAATTTGTAGTAAATAATTATATAGCATGTTGCCAATGTTTCTCCTTTTCTCTGTGGTTAAACAATTAAATGTTATGCGATGTGGGAAGAATGTGTGTCCAACAAAAGACTGAAGCTACATGAGCCTATTCTGGTGTGATTTATGATTTTCATAGTAAATTTATAATTACTATCCTTAAACAAAAAAAAACTATTTAGAAGGCGGCATTATTTCATATTGAAATGGTGGTTATTTTTTTTGCATAATTATTGTGCAACTCCCCCATATATGACAATTGTCTGATTAAAAACTCGAGAGAAACACAAACACACATCATTATATTTTTTTTACATGAAGACTGTTGTTAAATTAGTAATATACATAAAAAGTATGAAAAAATCTTTCTCTTCTAATCTCCTAAATTGCAAAATGTGACAACCCCATGAACTAAAAATGTGATTTAGAGCATAGAAAACATTCATTTTAGGTCTGGAAGGGATTTGTATTTTTTTTTTTGAAAAAAAATGTGCACAAAAAAGCACAGCAAAGTGCTAACACAGGTTAGTGTCCCGTTGAGATTCAGTTGTCACAGAGTTTCGACTTTTTTCTTTTTCTTCTCTGCAGGCTTCAAGATGGAATTTCTAAATTTT
Source organism: Brachycybe producta (assembly GCA_036925085.1). Taxonomy (NCBI): domain Eukaryota; kingdom Metazoa; phylum Arthropoda; class Diplopoda; order Playtdesmida; family Andrognathidae; genus Brachycybe; species Brachycybe producta. The sequence goes on from JAUPFP010000004.1 coordinate 5,105,620, forward strand.
TTTTATGAGGTGATAACTTCAAATATCTCCTAGAAAATTTTCAAAAGCGAGCAAGCTTTAGAATCATAATTTTTTTCTGGAAAGGTCATAAGGTCTCATCACCTCTCAAGATAATTTCCAATAAATTTTAATAGTGTAAAAGTAAGGGGTGAAAAATGGGCAATTAATCACAGGCCCCCTTCTAACAAATATGCTGACAAACACACCAGCAAACAAAAATTACATTTTTTATTATGTTAAATGAACTAAGAATAGGTCTCGCAAAAAAGGGATTGGTACTAAGAATAATATATGTCTGAGTGGTGCTTGTACCGAGCCCACAGACCTCAGGAGCAATGTTGGTTACTTTGGTACCTTCTCCTTCCAGGATTTCAAACAGATACTGTCATAAAAACCAATAGAACCATAAATGACAACCTATTAGAAACACTAAAGTGCTTTCATTATTTCTAGCAACTCAATCCACCATTCTAAAACAAAACTCTGCATCCTGAGCACCACAAAAAACCTGCTCCAAATCCATGCTAAAACATCAGTAATCAGAAATCCAAATCAAATGAACTTTGTCAAACGGAAAGAACTTAGATCAATGACAAAAAATAGTTTATCATTATAGGAAGTGCTTCTATTCAACATTTCCTATCTCAATTCATAATCCTTGATGAAAAACCATAACAAAACTTTGCAAAATAAAATTAATCAAAAACAATTTTTTAAAAAAATGTGCAGCCAAACATACCCTCCAAGCGGAGCTGTAGGTTGTCCCAGAACACCTGATGACACTTGATTAGCAAGTTTTGTTCCAGAATTTGAATTCTGTTTGGAGAGAACTGTGGATAAGAACATACCAAAGAGGACAAATATCCTCAGCAAACAGAAAATTATTTTTAAATGCATTGTTTTGTTTTTTTTCTTTCTTTAGAAAATTTTTCCAGCCAAATTGTAGAATATGCGCTGTTAGCACAATTACTTATCCTTCAAACAAAAGTTGATAAAAAATTCAAAATATGACACAAGAGAAACCATTTTCAATTATGTTCCTCAAACGCAAAAATTATTGTTCAAGCCATCACCAACTACTCCAGTTTAAACACAATAAGCGCATAAGTTCCATACCACAATAATAATAATCCACATACATTGCAAGCAACATAAGTTCCAAGTAAAGAATTATAATAACTGTAAATTTAAGTTTAGATTTGTAGCTAGTTCCTGTTTTTAAAGTCAAATTTACAAGTAGAAAAACAGCCAGAAAAAAGAGAGCAAAGAACACCACCACTACTACCATCACCATCACCACTACCACACTCAATCCTCTTTCCTCTCACAAACTTTCACTAAAGATTTTTTTTTGCTTCTTCATAAAGAATATTCATTTGAAAGTTTGCAGCACACATACAAAAAAAACTAATCCCAACTTAGGAAGAAGCACATGCTCACCATGAGTGAAACTGAAAAGAGCGAGAAAAAGAAAAGAGGAGGAGGAGAAGAAAAAAGATGTCGAAGACAACATCCACTTCTGATACAGTTCTATGTGGCATCTTCAAACAGACATTAAATATTGGCCTTTGACCAGGCTTCATTAAAAACATGTACACCAAAAAATGACATCACACTTGCTCTTAGCATGCATACATACATCAATGGCATAAGTGGACGATTCTTCAATTGGTTACTAGGCTAAACATTCCAAAAATCCAAAGAAAAAATAGGCTAAAAATGGAAGTCCCAAATTTAGTTTATGTGTAGGCCCCTGAAAATATAAAACAATAAATATTGTAAAGCCGGTGCTATGTTACAAAACTGCTGTACAACCTGAAATTGTGCACAGTATTCAATAAGTAGATATGTGCAATCAAGCTAATCAATGATCATTATTATAGTAACCTTGATAAATAATTACAATATATCCACAGTAGCATCCTTGTAGTCATATCCAAATATTTAGGTTTGTTTTTCTATTGGTTGCAAACAATCTCTCAAAATTGAACTCTGTCCTATTCTCCAAAACGCATACATATGTTGCAAGTAATGTTGTGCATTTTTGTCGCACACTTTAGAGTAATTTGTTGAGCAGTGTGACTCAGGCTTAATGTTATAGTAAAACAGCATCCACTATGTTAACATTAAAAAGGTTTATACATTGGTGGTAAAATACTGCATAAGACACCAGAATAAAATTTCAATTTTTACCATTGCTTCATTAAAAATAATTCATAATCATCAGGTTGCTCTATTTTATAAGACCAAAAGCTTCCTTGTTCCTGTGCCCTTAGACAAAATGGTACAAAAACAATAAATGAAATTCTAAAACATACTAAAAGCTAATACATATGTCTATAATATATATTTTAATGAATCAAGCAATTTATTACTTTGATATCAAATGAAAATTTCAATTTCTTTCGATTGCCATTGGTATCTTTATAGAATGCCATTTTGGTATTGCCTAAAACTTTTAACACTTAGACTTTCCGGCAGTATTTTCATTATGAAAGATCGCTTTATAAGAATTAGAAATATTCCATGCTCTAAAAAGGCCACACTTGACCCATAATATTGAAAATATATTTCATTACAAGTGGAAGAAATCAGTCGAAATGTTATACAAGTATATATATATGCAGTTGATAATCAAAAAGAGTAAACTTAAGAGAGGCAAAGATGTTTGGAGTAATTTATTGATCAATTTAAGTTATAGCCAGCCTCCTGGGCACCAGTTTCAAACATAAATTACAATTTCTAGTAGTTATTTAACAGTATGATCTTAATGTTTTTAACGGAAGTATAAGTATCTAGGAAATAACTTTTTTTTTGTCCACTCTAGAGAAATTTCACTCAAGTGGGAACCAGAATGCATTCAGTCAGTAGACATTCCAAAAGTAAAACTACTGTTAGTTTATCTGGAAATGTTATGCAAATATATTAGTTTAATAGATTTTTTTCTTCTTCTTAGTCTACATATATATAAATTGCACCATACTAAAAGAAGTGGGAGAAAATATGACGAAACTTTATTAATTAATGTGTGACAATTAAGTTTATTTTATAAAATTGGGTCAATAGCTTGACCTATGACCAATTTCTAAATACGACCTACTTGAACCACTGCCTTACTTATTATTTTTACAACTATATCAAACATATATACAAACACTTATTAAACTCTATGTGAATAAAAACAATGCAGAATAAATTCTGAGTTAAAAGTTCAAATTATGACTGAGATAAACTGGGAAGAAAGAAAAAAACAGTACTCTGAGAGATGTAGGCCTATTAATCCTTATATATAAACCATATAAGAAAACTTAAAAAATAAAAATAATTTTAATAAAAATTGACACAAAATTAGATAAAAAGAATTTAAAGCATACTTTCTGATAGATATTTTTTAAGTGAAGACCTCCCATGCATTTATACATTTTATAAAATAACATAGATTTGAGTATTAAATGTAATTTCTGTATAAAGTGGTTAATTTAATTGCATCCAAAAGTTATTAAATATAATAAGAAAATAAATACACATCTTTCAAAATTTCACATTATCAACTTTTATCAAATTATCATACTGCTATATTAGGCAGAATAGTTACTTAACTCTGCAATAATTTTGAGAGTGTATCTAGATATCAGATTTTTATAAAGACAGCTTTTATTTTAAAATACAGTATATGGAAAAATTAATTCAAAAGCTATGTTTATAATAAGACGTTTATAATCCAATGAAGAAAGTGAATGTAAAACACTATAAGAGAAAAGTAAATTGCTCCATATACTGCTTCTCAAGTTTTTTTCAAACTTATCAAAAACCATGACCCAAGATTACAAAGTTCTGGCCATCAAATCACACAATTTCCCACGGGACTATCCACTCATTACCCATTCACTATTTTCCACCCAACACGCCCTCCCATCTCTAAATTTTTTTTTATCTTCTAAAACTTGTTTTTGATTTATCATATAAAAATTATATTATCAGACATTTGGATAGCAAAAAAGTATGAAAGTGTCGTGTAAACAACAACAACAACATAAACAATAATAGTTAAATAGGCAATGACCCACCGCCACTAAAACTTCAATTAATAAAATGTTTGCATAATTCTCTATTGTAATTGGTGATGTCACCTTATATTAGTTTTATGTTTGCCTGTATTAAATAAAACTACATTGCACATTCTGTGCATTTTCTATTTTGTATTTATTACATTTATTACAGTAACCAAAATATTGTTTATCACTCAACTTAAAGGCCAAAACTAATACAAAATAAATTCAACAGTGTATTTATTTTTTAAAAAATTGTGCGATTTATACAAATAGAAAATAAACTACAAAAATCCAAAATCTTCAATACATTTTTTTGCTTTGTGCAAATAAGAAATATACAACAAACGCACAACTAATTAAATGAGTGAATCAATTAACAGCCACAATTATCAGATGCAATAACAGGAAATGCACAATCAAAATAATTCTTTCATATGAACCCTTTATGCCCTATAAAAAGTTATGACAAAAACTCTTTAAAAAAATTTCCAAAAAATTCTACGATATGTGGGATTTATGCAGTTTTAGTTTTAAGTAAACTGATTACCAAGTACGCGTTTCTTTCATTTTGTTCAAATTGTAAACCTTAGATCTACTATTCAGTATGTCAAAATGAGTGTAGCTTAAATTCACACTTATTCATAATGTAACTTTATGGTTGAGTGTCATAGTTATAACTCCAGTTTCATTTTTATGATGTTTAAATTCCATACAAATATTTACACTGCAGTGGTTCCCAAATTTTTTTTTTGCTAACAGCACAGTATTTTTTGCCTGGAGAATTCGCGGTACACCTAGCGAAACTCATGGCACCCTAGTGTGCCATAGCACACACCCTTTGGAAAACACTTGTTTAGTGCACGTTTGAGTAACAGGAAAGTTTTGTTTATTTTGAATTTTCAATAGTTAAAATCTAATTGAAAATATTAAATTATATTACCACATTTAATATGACATCCAAAATTTCGTGGCACACTTAGTAAATCTCATGGCACACCCTTTGGGAAAAGACGGATTTATAGCATTACTCTACCGTATGTAGTAATAGACTGTTAACTTATAACCACCAATGAACCACCTGACAGGTATCACATTTTTCTTTGGATAAATACTAGACTAATGATCCAGATCTCATACATATTTACATGTGAATATATAAAATGTAGATAAATCCGTTTTAATTAATGAATTTAATAATTTTCAAATTGCCAAAAAAAATTTATTTTCAAAAATATCAATAAGAAAATGTCCCATTCGTCTACTATTCTAGTTTCTAACAGTGTTTGGTTTCTTTATAAATATTTATAAAATCGCTGGTAAGAGTAAGTAAGTAAGTAATTAATAATTTTTCTTTAAGTGCCTAATATAAGGAAGTTGAAAATAAGACTGTCCGCCAACAGCAAACCAATTGCATTTTAAATATTAAATTATTGATAATTACTTTACTTGATAATTCTAAACTTGTATGTGTGTTGTTTAATAGTGGGAAAAGGCAAATATCAAATAATAATTATAAATACATATTTAGGTACATATATATATATAATAAAATATATAATAAAAATATTTTAAATGAATCCTATTTATGATTAATTCAATTCCAACTTGTTTCCGAGTCCTGATGAGATGATGATAGAAATAGAAATTTTCTAGTGAAAATAAATTTAATCAGAATACAGCCGTCGAAAAAAAAAATTAGTTAGCTTACATGTTCAAAAGATGGCACTGACATGACTGCCAGCTTTTCGGCTGTTTTATACTGAGTGTACCACAACATCATTCAACATTGTGTATTTATTTTAAATAGACAGACTTATTAACTATAGTAGATTGTTTTAAGTCAAACAACATAAACAAACATACATGTATTTTTATTTATTATTATTGTATTTTTATTTTATTTATTTATTATTATTGTATTTTTATTTTATTTATTATTTATTAATTTTTATTATATTAAAAAATACATGTATATCTAATTTGGTTAGTTATTAAATCAATCATATCAACTACCCGGTGCATGCACATGTAAACGGTGCATGGTATTATATTTGGGTAGGAGTGACCACTCACACATTGGCAATATTTAAAGCAAGATTCACTGCAACGTGTCCTTGAATTAATTGCAATTGCCAATGTAGTAATATTCTTGCAAGACTTAAAAGTGGTTTCTTGCATACCAGTGGTTTCTCTTGCATACCATCTTACAGAAAAGGCTGATCTTCGTTTTTTTCTTCTTCAAAGAAACTGTGCAACGTTCATATGAAGCAATATTTTACTTATTACTTGCACGGAATCTTGCAACAACAAAAAAATAGCCAGTGTGATCGCCCCTTTACAAAATTAAGAGAGATTTTTGCACGGAGCGATTCATATTACTTGTCCTTTGTTTCTAGGGTGGTAAAACATTGGAACTCTCTTCCAGAGGATTTTTATGCATGAATAAACTTTTAATATTGGGTTTTTAATTTTCTGACAATGCATTTCAGTTGCACCAGAACAGTGAACACATTGCAAATGTTACTTCGTTTATATCTTTGGGTTTTGACAATGCATTTCGCATGCTGCTATTGGACCTTTGTCCCTCTGCCAAATGCCTTTTTTGCTGCTTGCAGAGTATTTTTTCAAATTTAAATTCAACTATATCAATCGAAATATGGAATTTCAAATTGGAGTTATTAAAAACTACACATGTTTTACTTTGAAAACGCAGAAAAAAGTGGATGCATGTAATTCAACAATGAAAAACATCATAATAAATATATAGCAAATATTAGGGAGGGAAGCAAATATTAGAAAGGTGAAAATATTAAATGTGATATAAGAAAATGTGTCCAGAAGTTCTTAAAAATTCCTTTTTTAAAAAAAAATTATGCAAATTAATAAGAGACCCAAGCTGCAACCTTTTGTGGCAATGTACTAATAATTTACTTAATTTAGAATCTATAGTGATAATTAATGTATATAATATATTGATGGGTCATTTATCTTGAGGTGCCCACACACTGAAATTTAAAAAAAGCTCAAATAGGCGAACACAATAATATTTAAGGAGCTTCACTCCCAATTTCAGAGATTTCACTACTATTTTAGAAGCCCACACCCAATTTCCGCCCAAAGACACACCAACAATTTAGGTACGGTACTGTTTATGTCCATCTTCAAAAGAAAAATAAATCTTTTCTTCAAAAGTTCATGTAGGTCCACTTGAAAGCATTTTTTATTTTCTAGAAGAAGAACAAAAAAAAAATCTTCCCTAGAAATTCTTCTACTCTCAACATAACAAATAGCAAATCTACGTCACACACACCACTTTGGATTTAAGTTTGGGTAGTAACACACAACACATTCTTCTTCTTCTTCTTTTTTTTTAAAAAAAAAAGAAGTTTCTGAAAAAATGTTGAAATTCCATACGTGTTTTCAGACACTCTTAAAGCATATACAATTAAAATGACAACTCATCTTTTTTCTACATTATTAAAACGGTGACAAAAACAACAATTTTTGCTTTTTAAAAGTTATAGACAAAAAAGTCAACTTCATAAACAATAAATTAAAATAAAAATGCTACATTACAGTACATCACTTTTTTTTATCATCTTCATCTGTCTTGCAAGTGACATATTAAATTTAAGCTAAACTGACTACTTTGCAAACACTTATCAACTCAAAAAGCATCATTTTATGGCTTCAATAAATTTATTTATTTAAAATAAGATGTTCTCAAGAATGTAAAGGATTTGAACACACAATGTGTTTTATATGAGCTTTAAAAAGATGTTGCGCATATATTTTAAACAAAATATGCACAACACTTTATAATTGAAAAGCATAAACAAAATTGCGCATAGTTTATTTTAAATAGAACGAACTTTTTGAATACGTATTTCATAACGTAATTCAATCTTTCCTTATAAAAAATATTGCAATTGGTTCGTAGAAAAGTTCTTGAAAGTTTTTTTATATCTAATACGAATGAGTGGCATCAAGTGTGCTCAAAATTCAGATATAATGAGATATATATATATATATATATATATTTCAGGTACAAATATTTTTCCTCCAATAAGGTGTCTTAAGAGGCAGAGGCGCACAAAATTTATTTCCTTATGAATATGTTCCTGTTGTTCAACAGCAATGACTTTAATTAAAATATATAAGCCCTAGTTAATTTTTTCATTAAAAAATATAGCCATAATTATCTCATCTGGAATTGTGTTCCACACATTTCCCCATATAAATCATCCATCTAAACGTTTGCTATTTTATGTTTCAGTTGAACTGTTATTTCAAGACAAAACTATTAAATACAATATAAGGTCCTCTACAGATCCACATATTGGTAGGCCCTACAAAAATACCTATATGTACTTTATGGCTTATTTGCAATGCTGATGTTGGGCTAAAGGCCTAGTTCTCTTGTTTTATAATTCCCAAGCTTTCTAAATCCAAATTTAATATCCACTTAGAAAGTCTGCACACCCTCTCTTCCATATACCATATAGCGTTATAAGGTGGGGAAAAACATAAACACTTATATCATAGACCACCCCTAAACGCATTAAAATAAATTTGTTTATGATACCGTTTATTGAAGCGGCATAAATAGAAATAAAAAAACCTCCAGACTTTTGTAATTTAAGGCGGGTTGTATAAGTAGATATAAATGGTCTGTCCATCAAACCATTCAGGATGAATTATTTCTAAAAAAAAGTCAAGTATGGAACAACAAACACTAGGCCCTATAGGTTTGGAACATTTATACAAGTTATAATGGCACTTATAATAAAATAACACCCAAATTTCATATGTATGATCCTTTGAGTACCATAATTATCATTTTATTGAAATTAAATTTAGACCAAATGACAGTATGTTGCGTATGTTGTAAACTAATTGTAAGCACATAAATGCTCTAAACTTAAAAGGCTAAATAATAATAGGCTATTGCCCTTAATTTCAATCAATATTAATGGTTTCTTTCACACCAGATATAAACACATGCACTGACACAGATGATATACACAAAATATTACCAATGTGTGACAGACTTACACAAACACAGAAATATGTTGTGACAAACAAAAGAACTAATACATCTGTGTAGTTTTTTATTAAAATTAACCTCATATAAAACTTTTGCAATTGGAAACAAACACATTTCTCAGTAATGCACCATACTTGCTAGAGTGAGGGTGGTGGTTGTTGTTTTTTTATTTTGTTCATGTCCAAATGCCATAATTATCATTGGTGGTGATGATGAGAAGTAAAGGGGGCCAACAAAGTTTTGGAATAAACGTGAAATGAATTTATAATGACACTGGGTATTTACAGGTCTATGGCTAGGCTACACATAGTACTCGTTAGATAATTTCATGGAATACATAGGGAATCTTTAGTGTGCATTTTTTTCCTCGACACCCAAAAGGCGCCAAAAAGCAACTCAAAGAATCTGTCTATCTTGCCAAGCAACAACCACCACCACCTTTTCTATGGCATCACATAGTTAAATGTTACCAACTATTATAAACGTATATTCATCAGAATTATCACAGACTTTCAGTATAGACAAGTTAAGAAGAAGAAAAAGGTGTAAAGAAGACAGTATTAAATTTGTGATGCCCATCCTACTTTTTATCCATAACAATAGTTACGTTAGCCTTGGTGACAAGAGCTAAACATAAACCTTATAAATTTTGTAGTTTATTTTTAAGAGTTTTCTCAATAAAAACTTTCAACAACAATGATTCAAATTCTATTAAACTCCCACAACAAACAAAATTAAACGTAAACTTAACATGCCCATAAAAGATATCCTGTTACAGAAAAAAACTCTGTAATATTAGGAAAAAAAAAAGATTTAATTGAGGTGTTTCCTTACATTCGTTCATAAATAGATAACTCATTGCAAAAGCAAAAATCTAATAAAAAATCAAATAAACTTAAATAAATACCATTAAGGACACTATAAATACATTGTGTACTTCAAAATAAGTATGTTCACTATATGCAATAGATTATGGTACCTTATTTTGTATTACCTAATAAAATATTATATATCATCTTTTAGGAAGCCCTAGCTTTTTTTATTACAACAAATTTAATAGATCTACCTCATATTTGATTGTGTAGAATTACATTTAACCCACTCTCTCTCTCAAAATTACCAAGACAAGTACAAGATTAGTATTACTATCAAGGAAATAACCACACACGTATAATAAAATTCTACAGAAGTTCATTTTGTAAGGAATTTGACAGAAGCGCCATAGCTTTTTCAGAGCAAAGAGCGCCATAGAGATATTCTGATTTTTTTTATTACTATTTCTGTTTTCTGGTAGTTTTTCAGTGTGTGTGATTCTTCCCTAAGTCAGAATGAACATTCTAAAGACGTTTTGACACTGCCACCATCCAGTGTTAAAATATTAAGTTTAAATTTGACAATTCCTGCAGGAATTTCCCAAACTTACCACCCTTAAGACAAATTTAAAAAACAATAAATATGACTAAGTTTAAATAAGAGTTGAGTTTAGCGACAAACAGAATCCAGTCTTCATAAAAGACGTGAAATTATCTCAGAAATAACTGCACTTAACAACCAAAAATCTATTACAAAATGAACAAGAAATAAAGCGAGTGAACAAATCTCTAAAAGAAAAATTAAACTATAAAAAAAACTAAACACTAACTACCACTAAAAAATTAATAATTTAGAGGCGCCACTTAAATTAAGTATTTTAATCTAGATTCAATTGGTGGACTGGAAATAAATTTGTTTTCTTAAAAAAAAAATACTGCCTATGTAAGTATCAATAACGTTTTGACAAAGATTCCCTTACATCTCCTTCTAAACAAGTAATTGACTTAATGACAATTGCTCGAGCAACACATTTTTAATCGTGGTGACCACCACCGCTTTTCAAAAAAAAAGAACAATTTTCGCCTATATCCTTTAAGTTCTGTTAAAGTTAAGCTACAGTAAATTAGAGAGCTTAACGCAAGGACTCAGACATATTACTAGTTACTTTTTCTTGAGTGTTGTTATTCGACAATGAAACTCACTTTCAGATTATCTTGTTAATGAGGTTAACTTTACTTTGTGAGATTGACATATTTTGAAATAATCAAACTTTAAAAAAAAACCTAAAAAAATAAAGATGAAAACCTATTACAATCAAAGGAAAATAAAAATAAATCGAAAACATTCAAATTGTGTTAATAAATTCATATGACAGACCTAAAAAATCTGTAAAGTAATTATTCACTTCTCTTCAATCCATAGAGAAATTTCATAGAGCTCTGTAAAATTGGGAGGAGTAATTTCACAAGTTAACGGTATACTGAGGTCAATCAACTCCCTTTTGATTTTATTGGCGCCTATAAAAAAAGATAAATATATTTTTTTATAAAAAAATATAAACAATAACCAGACATGTTGATATAAAATAAAAAGAATTGAAAAAAATATTAATATTTATGACAAAAAACGTGCATTCTATTTGAACATTGCAAGCTAACATAACTCGGATATTTAACTTCATCAGAATCATCTCAATTTCCATATAAGAAGGTTGAATGTTTATATTGAATTTTTTTTATTTAAATCATAAAATGTCATTTTTCTTGGAATCTCTTATTTACGAGCCATAATAAGAGGCTATCTGTGCAGTTACTTATGAATTATATGAGCTATAAGAATAATATATTTAAAACTCCCACGGAGAAAAACAGAACTCAAAACCAAAAAAAAAAGTGCACAAATGCCAAAAAAGAGGAAGGAATGTCAACTTTTTAGATGTAACTATAATGTAAGGTCGAGTATGAACAACAAAAAATCAAATATAATGAATGTCTTTTATTAATCAATAAATTAAAAATGAATAAAACAGGAAAATCCACATAAAACTAAACAAAAAACAAAAAAGGTAAATGTCAACTCCATTTAATAAAAGCTAAAATGAAGTTAATGAATAAATATTTCACTAAACAAAAGCAAACAAATTTTAAGTTTAGGCACTTTAGACTTTAGAATAACACCTGCAAAAAAAAATTGCATTTACAATTTTAACTCTTGATCATCGTTTTTAAAAATATGTTGAAATCCTGATCAAAGTTTTAAAAGTGCTAAGTTACAATCTTGAATTTGGGCCCGATATAAAAAAAAAATTATCAATTAGTAATAAATATAATAATTTTTAATTTATGGTTAGGTTAGGTGGCTGTTCAGCATAGGACAAACAAGTATCTTGTGCATTACTTTGGTCTTACGCCCAAGTGGGCCTGTTGTAAAATCTTCTCTTAAGCGCAGCTGGCCACACTTGTTTTATTTGATTTTACCAAGGAATGATGTGTGTTTGAGAAAAAAACTCTTGAATCGACCCCTGTAGGTCTAAAACAGCCATATACCACAGTGGGTTACTAACACTCACTATTCCACACACACAACAACAACAACAACAATAACAACAAACATGATAGCAAAAATGAACATATATTTCTATACTCTACATGTATTTGGATGGCCAGCTTGGGTGGTCCCGCGCCCGCACGGATTGTCATCTTTTTTTTTTTAAAAAAGGGCCCTCTCATGTCCACAAGAACAACCACACTGGATCAACCCCACAGATAAAAGAAAATTGCTATGGAAAAAAAAAACATACACAAAAAAAATGATTAAAATTATCACAATTTTTTTTTCTTTAAAAAACTTTCGATCGTCAGTACAATTTCATGATTGTATAATTCGATGCAAACAAAGGTTAACAAACAGTTCATCGGCACATGAGTCTCTTCTATCAATCCCTCAATTCTAAATTCATTTAGCCATAAGCAACAACATGTTATAGATATATTTACATATCATTCTGTACAAGTGGTGAACTAATTTAAACTTTAACAATGTGTGTATGTATTTCATAATATTTGTCAACCACAACTTCTTGGGATGTGTTTCATGAGTGTCTGTCACAACTTCTTGTGTGTGTCTTCTTGTGTATGTCTGTCACAACGTCTTGTATGTGTCTTCTTGTGTATGTCAGTCACAATTTCATGTGTGTGTGTGTTGTGTGTGTCTGTCACAGACACATTTGCGAATGTGTGTGTGTATGTATAAGCAGGAGGTTTGAATAAAAAATGCAGTACACGAGATAACACATTGCCCCCTTTTGTAATAAACTATTGCAAGTGACAGTGTAACACATGGTTAACTAGGGCGGTGGCCAATGTTCTAGTAATGTACGGAGACAAGAAAACGCAACCACCATCCTCCTCTTCCTCCTCCTTCTAAGCCGTTGACATAAATCGTATAGTCTAGGCTTTAATTGTATTCTTCAATTATCATCCTAAATCTCACAATTGGCTAAGGCCACCTAAAGTGGCGCATTACTTAGGCCTCAGTCCAGGCTATTCACCTTCTAACCTAACTTAGTCTGGATATATTCCAGACATCCTAGTACTAAATAAAACCATAAGAATTTATTCTTCTTGGAATTAATATAATTTTTAAAAAAATATTTCCATTTAAAAATTACAATGAAAAATACCTAAAATGGAAATTTATTATTCTATGTTTGGTGGCAAATACACACAAACACAGGAAACGTGTCCTTTATCCCTACAGTTGAAGTGTCAGTTACATATTACACATAAGGCATGAACACAATTTTATCCAGACGTGCTAATTTGATAAGCGATTTTGGTTTCTTTACAACCTTTGCGAAATGGTGCCCACGACGCCGAATTGTGTTGAACATGTAATAAACCTATCAACCTGGACAACAGAAATGTCTGGTATTTTAAAGCAGCTCATGTATGCACATGCAAGCCCCCTGCTACAAACGTCACAAAACTTTAAAAAAATTTAACACATGTTGTGACTGCAAAGCCATGCATACATGCAAGCGTACATGGCTGCAAAAAAAAAACTTTCATCCACAAAAACATGGATGACCACACCTCCAGAATTGTCTCATGCTGCTTTTATACATATTTGCTTGTTTACAATTTGTTTACTTAAAATTATGTAAATACTCATGAAAAACAATCCGAAGTTGAGACCAATGTAAAACCCATAGGCCAGTAGGCAGTGAGTTTTGCAGTTCTATTACTGTAGGTCCAATGAGCTTCATAAGTCTAATATGGCCCATGGGCTTCACAGACCTAACAGGCCTCATGGACCTGCTGGGCTGGGTGCACTATAATCAAAACCTTTTTATACTAAAGCTTGGGTGAAACTTCTACTGTGTTCAGACTGCAACTAGAATTGAATACAACATTAGTAAATCATATGCGGTGTTCGAGCAGAGTATTGAAGCCACTACTGTGTCCAGGTGGTCACTTCAATCTGGTTCGCAGAATACGTTGTTAGAGCGATATTGGTGAAAATAAACCGCATATATCTATATTCCTGTTCAATGCCATGTAAAATTTGAGTTTTCGTTAGATTTTTAACTGAATGCACTTACAGTACTGAATCTAACTCAAAGAGTCAAAGAAGTGAACTAGCTATTCCAGGAATGAATACTGTATTAGTCTGCATTCAGACACCACATGGTATTGAGTAGGGTATTCAGTGCCAATCTGAACACAGTATTGGTTTATTCCACACATGTAACTGTGTTGGCATGAAAATTAAGGCTTGTTATAAATTCATTTCAATAAATCTAAAATGTAATGATAATTACCAATAATTCAATACGCTTTCATTAAATGTTAAATAATAAAAAATAGAAAAATAAAATGTCTTTAATTAACAATTTAATATTAATAAATTATTATTTTTAAATTATTAATAATTACTTATTGTTGTTTTTTGCCATCCAGTTTTTGGTTTGAAAATTCTTAGTAAGAATATTAAGAAGCTATAAAAATAATATAAATAATATGCAGGTATGCAATGCTATGCTACAATCCATAGACGCAACATCTTGTTCATTTCTAACCCACCCATTTGTTGCTGTTTTTGTGAAAGTCCCTGTCTATGTGATACACAAATTACTTCTTTTTTCTTCTTCTAATCTGTCAGATGTTGCCGCAAATTTTCTTTCACTTAAAATTGGGTAAAATCTGCTTGTCAATCTATAAAAATTATGCATTGTTGTTGTTAGAATCCTGAGTATGTAAGACTTTGTATTTCCACAAATAAAGTGGGGGTGGAGTAAAAAATAACAAAATACATATTAGAAAGAGCACAACATTTTTTTAAAATCCTCTGCATACATGAGATAAACAAGTAGAAAAAAAAAATAAAACAACTAGACAACAAGAAATGATGTCCATACAATGTGTATGTGTGTTTTCTGGGTGGTTTGAGGGAGGAGAAAGAAATGGCAAAAAAAAAATTGTGAAGCATCCTCGGAAAGACAAGAAGACTAACATAAACACTATGAAAACGATTTCAGAAATCCATAGAGCTGATATTTGCATACATATCGACTCTTAACTTATAAAGTTGTGTATAAACGAATTTCAAGTTGTGTGTTTTTTTTTTACAAAAAGCCTGTTCTACATACAGTTGAAAACCTCAGATCCAGAAGTGCACATTCTTTTCTAGGACGTAAGCCTTTTCTAAATTTCAATCACACATACTCACACTGAAAATAAATCTACAAATATTTTTATGCTGCTCTAAAGAAAAAAAAACTTGATTTCTATTGCCTAAGATGCATAAAAATGTTTGCCAAAATATGGCAGATGATACAATATATACTATGCTTTCCTATCAATTTGTATGCCAAATATGCGTTCTGTGACCATTTATCTTACATGCAAATCTGCGACATTAGTCAATCACAACTTTCATAACCTGTGTAGACTTAAATCTGAATAAAAATTCAAGAGAACACCATTAACAAAATAACAACTATAAACGCGGCATTATCGGTCTTGAAACACAAAATGAAAACCCATGAGGCACACAAATTAAAAAAACTAACCACTAAAAGATTTTGAGAAAAAAACAACAACCTTGAAGTCCTTGATAAAACATTCATTATAAAAAATATTGGCCCTCTAAAGTCTAAATCAAAGAATAAGACACATTACACACAATAATAATACATCATAGATTTGTGAGTGAATAAAAAGACCACACCTTATAACCATACAATATATGTCCAAATATACTTTAGAAAGTAGAATGGTGCGCTTCGTGTCAATGTTAAAAGTATCTTATTTGCCAACCTACAATTGATGCTATTGTTTCGGCTGACACCCATATAATCAATAGAATACATCTTAAGTAGGTATCATAAGAAAATACATACAGGTTAACAGTCAAACCCCCACCCCTTCCCCTCCAAAAAAAAACACCTAATCGAAACAAAGTGATGAGTGAAATAACTTCACACACAAAAAATGTTATTTAAATATTTCATATGAGTGAGTTTAGTCCTAAATGAGATTTAAGAAGCATAATAATGAAAACATATCATCGTGATAAAGCATGTAACAGCAGCATGACATTTGATACAAGTGGTGTTGAAATAAATACTTTCCTCCCTCTCTCTTTCTCTCAATCATGAGCAAAAAAAAACATTTTTAAATGGAAATGACATAATGGCCTTTATTGAAATTAAATTTCCTATAACCTATATACCATTAGTCCACTTATTATATGGATGTTTTCCCCGAGGATATATCGAAATACGAAGTTCACTGATAGAAACAAATATATTTGTTAGCCGTCTCTGTATGTTTGTCTCTAAGTTTGTAAACTCCGAAATCCATTTTCTTCATTTCAAAATCACCAAATTAAAATCAATTTATTTTTTAAACTAAATAGAATTTAAAATTTATAGAAATTCACTTTTTATAAAAAGTAAAAAGTAAAAAGTAAAAATCTCTTAAGATTGACAGCTATAATTATTCTAAAATGTTGCTTAAGACAAAATACAGCTTTATACAAAGCTCAGCTTAAACAATGTCCATATCAAATTTTGTAAAGATCACTGTTTTAAGCTTTGTAATGTTTAAGAATACCGGAATCTGCTCTTAAGCAATTTTATTTGTATTATGACTACTGTATTTATATTGTTTTATATTATAAATATATTGCATTTATATTGTATTATAATATAAATATATTGTATTTATATTGTATTATATTATATATTTATTTGCATTGTGGCTATTTTTATTAATTAACAACACCAAAAAAGAAAATGTTTATATATTATGGATTATTTATAGTTATAGTTTGTTAGCCATTTTTTCCGGAAATTTATTAAATTATTTGCAGTTAAATTTATAAATTAATAAGGTAAAAAAGAATTATGTTTTTCAAATTCAAAAGGAACCATTTTTTTTAATTATTAATAGTTTGCTAACCAATTTGTTTCGCAACTTATTAAAATACTTGTGATTATTTTAGTTAAGTATGGAGTTCTCCTAAGTATATAGTCAGCTACTTTTGCCAAACACTTTTGCCACGCAAACTGTCCACTATGACCACTCTCAACAGAAGAGATACATGTCATCGACTCATACAATATGAAAAGCTTAAATAATGAGAGTTCATTTCAAGCAGTCAGTGGTCAATAACATATTGCTTCCAGAGGCTGACCGGCCACACATGAATATCTCTCATAGTGTCAAAAGCTTAAAATAAAGCAAATTTAGGCTACCCTAGTTAACCGTGTTTAAAAAAACAAAGTTAAGATAAAGGCCTGAGCTAACTGAAACCTTAATTCTTTGCCGAAAGAAAAAACAAACACCTCGTAATCTGCACCTATTATTTCTATTTACACAAGTCTATATCAGTGTTTATATCAATTGGAGAGAGATACCGATTTGTAAAAATAGTAAGACCTCGCAGTGGCTCCACTTATCCTAACACAAAGTGAGCAAACTGAAAAAATGCCACTGAAATAGCTCAAAAAGTAATCTAATCCATAAATATTTGAAAATGTTTTTTAAAAAAAAAATTAACTAAACCAATTGAATGTTTAAGTATGAGTGTGCGTGTGTGGTATTCACATCAAATGGGGAACCTCTGTCTGGTGGATATATCATTCATATGTCAGATATGCAAATTCGAGTGTTTGTGACAAAGAGATGATCACCATGTTATCGCAACTATAGACTCGTATGCAACAACAATAACAACAACAAACAAAAAAGAGAGTTTACAACCAAAAGGTCAACTCTTCTAAGTTGGCTGGTGTCGCGTCGGCCGTCGGACTATCACATAAAATACTATATAATATTTTACAAACATACACACACACACACACACACACACACAAATATATAAAATATATTAAAATATATGTATGTGTGTGTGTGTGCGTGGATATGCCTTCAGCCATTGGTTACTCAACATATGATAGGGAGACGGGCAGCCAAATTGACTGACTAGTTTGCGGTGCCAACTTTTTTTTTCTTTCTCTCTCTCTCTCTCTTTCTCTCGCTCTATCTCTCTTTCTTAAGTTAAATTTACTTGTCATTTGTTCTCATCATTCCGTCCGTGATGTTGGAAGTAATGTTGGTTATTGTGGTAGTGGCGGTGTTAAGAAGAATAGTAGAAAAAATAGACGAAGAACAAGAAGACGACGAAGAGGAGGAGGAGGAGGAGGAGGCAAAAGTGAAGAAATTCATTTTGGGGTGTACCTCCTCGAAAGAAAACAGAGGGGCGTGGATGCGTTTTGTTAGTCGCCACTTTGACCATTTTATCTTGTACTTGGTTACACGCATGTGAACAAGAAGGAAGCTGAGATAGCGAGAAAAAAAAAAAAGGGAGGGAAGAAAAAAAGTTCGTTTTTTGAAAAAAAAGTGTAATCGCGTAAATAGGAGCTAACCGCGAGCAGCGATTGAGAGAGAGAGAGAGCGAGAGAGAGAAATAGAGAGCGAGAGAGAGAAATAGAGAGAGAGAGAGAGAAAGAGAGAGAGAGCGAGAGAGAGAAAGAGTGAGAGCGAGAGAGAGAGAGAGATAGACATAGAGAGAAATAGAGAAAGAAAGGTACACCATTTGAAGGTTGTACCAGAACACCTCAAATCCTTCTGAGGTGCTCATCATATCATAAGTGGATCCTCTTTACTACAAAAAAAAAGAGAAAAAAAAAACTTATTTAAAAGTAAGATTATTATTCGATTCACAGTACATTTGGAAGTAAATTATCACTTGATGAACCCGAACGACTTGATAGCATCAAACGATTCCAGATGTGTTTCTCAATGTTTCCAATGATGATGATGATGATGTCCCAGTTCTCTTCTTGTTTTAACTATATCGGGATGTTTCGAGCTCGATCAAATAAGTAAAGACGCGAAAAACTTCGTAAATGGATACTCTCTCTGCATGTGAAAAAAAAAACCAACATAAGTAGCATATATTATTACACAAGATAAAAATTTTTTTTTACCTTATTATTAGATTTTATTTCTTTACTTCAATCAAAGTTTCACATGCCTACCAAAACACACCAAGATAGAAGAAGAAGAAGAAAAAATCCAATAACCTGCAATAAGTAGGTAATTCCGATTTAAAAAAAAAAAAGAAAAGGAAACGAGGTAGGCGCCGAAGTGTTTGTGTGTGTGTGTGTTGTTTGTGTGCGACAACTTACCTAAAGCAAAAGAAGAAAAAAACGTTGTCCGCGATGACAGCGTGGGTGTTTTTCAAAGATAGGTATCGCCTATTACATACAAGTGTGCTTATGTAACATTTTGGAAAACCTCTATGTTTGATTCGACTGTGAGATTACAACAACAACAACAAAAAAAAAATCTTAAGTAAACTAGTGGTCGGTTATATTTCAAACAGGTGACTGACGACATCTTCGTGTGGTCATGTGTGTTTGTGCGTGTGTGTTGTGTGCTGGTTGTCGATAACGACTTGTTGTCTTTTACTACATCATCATCTTCATTATTATAGCAGGCTCTTTCTCTCAGTCAATCTGTCTGCCTGTGTCAGTAGTAAGTTGATGAAATCTCCATCTGTCTGAAAATAAAAAAAAACAAAGGTGGCATTATTATTATTATTATTATTAAAAATAATCATATACACCTTGGAGAATTTATTAGCTACTTTGGTAGTAACAACATTTGTGACAACAAATTGACAACCGACCAGACAAAACGAATTTTGTTTTTGTTTGGTCCTATTCTGCGAATTGTCTCTCTCTCAAAAGGATTGTCGCCTAATTTTGTCTCAACAATTACTATTACCTTGTTATTTTTTTTTATCTTTCTTTTGGTTAAAAAGGTTAGAGAGCAACAGACATGTTGCTGATGCTCAACATATCATCGAAGTAGTAGGTGTTGTGCTTTTTCATATATGCCTTCTTCTTCTTCTCTCTCTGTTCTTATCTCTTAGTGAGTTGTAAGTCACTTTGCAGCTTCTACTCCTTACCACATGTCACATTCTACAGTTGGCCACCTACAAAAGGCCAGAAGAAGAAATCTTCTTATATAAAATTTTTTATTCAGCAAGATTACTACAAAAAAAGGAGAGAAAAAAAAAGAAACAATTGATAAAAATTAGAATTATTTATCAGGATGTCCATGTCAAATTCTAAAAAAAAATCTATAAGAAATGTTAAAAGTGTTGAGTAAAAAAAGGACACCGCTGAACTTTTTTTTTAAAAAAAAAATCCTCAATGTTGCATTTTAAATCAACAAACAAAATAACATAAATTATATATAAATATATTGTATATATATATATAAAAAAAGAAAGTGTCAGAATTTGTTTTCGAATAATTCTGACGTCTCTTGGGATTGGAGACTCAAGTCATGAATGTGGTCATTGTGACACTACTCTTGGTAAGTTTTCCTATAACTTATATATACACAGTTGCAATGCATTTACTTTTGTTTTTTATTTAATTTGTTTTAATTATAAAAAATAATGTTTTTTTTAGAATGTATAAAAAATCAAATGTGTACTTTGCTGGTTTTTTTTTTCGTTCTTTCTACTTTTGCTATTGTGTTTTTAACATAGTTTCTTTTTTATATTTGGCTTTTTTTTTTCTTCTTCTTCCTTCCTCTAACTTTTAGAAAAGAAAGTAAACGAACGCATTCAGCTTATGTTTATTTGTTACTCGCCAACTATTATTATCTCTAAGTGTGTCTGTGTATTGATACTTAAACGCCCATGTCGTTTTGGGTTGAACCTTATACATATAAGTCTAGCTTCCATATACACAACAGCAACAACACACACCAAACACACACACCTCCATGATAAATGACCCCTGAAGACGTTTCACAAGAAACACAAGCATATTTAGTGAAAAGAAAAAAGAACACAGGCACACACACACATGACACGTTGACACACACCCAGCCCCCCCCCCCTTCCAAACACACACGTGTGTAAAAACCAAAATGTATAGAAATGAATGATGAGGGTTTTTTAAATATACTGTAGGTCCCTACAAGCCTGTATTTTTTGTATATGGTTATGAACTTACTATCTTTTTTTTACCTTGTGTGTGTGTGTGTGTGTGTTTGTGCGCGCGCAAAAGAGTAGTTTGTATGCGAATGGTAACTTTTCTCTTACCAAGAGGTCAGCAGGTTGACAAGGATTATACTGATGATCAGCGTTTTTATACCAAAAAGAACATAAAAATCAGGAGGGTAAAATAAAAAAAAGAGAACCTCGAACTTTGAATTTCTTTCTAAAAAAAAAAATTCTCCCCCCAAAAATCTGAAAGATATACTTTCATGTTTTTTTTTTGTTGAAATTATTATAAAAAAAATATACTTCAGTTACAACTATTATGAGATGAATGTAGTGCTCAACAACAACAAAAAACTAGTGACATGTGAATTTTCGTAAATTTTGCTTAGACACAGTCAAAAATCACAAATATTTAACAATAAAAAATACCACTATTAAGTGTTGTTCATTGATTGTATAAACTTCAAGACATGTGATTTGTACTGATAAATTTTTAAGTTAAACTGATAAAAGTTACATATTTAACAAAGTCTCATGCAATCGTTTATTTCCGGTATTTCGTATAAAGTTTCTAATGTAAAAACTAACAAGTGGCAAAAGTAAGCCTATAGTAAATGAATTTCAAATTTTTTTTAAAAAAAATTACTCTATCAAGTAGCCATTTAAAACTTGTGACAAGTTAGTCAAAGTTGAAGCGAAAGCAGTTCAAAAGTTTCAAAAAAGCAGAAATTATTAACCTGATAAAAAAATAATTTCTAAATATGCCCCTAAATACTTAATGCAGCCATAGGATACTGCACTATTCAAAAAAACTATGCATATCAGATAAAACATTAAAATTTGTCATGCACAACTATCATTGAAATTTGAAACACACAACAAATACCCTAAAATATGAACCTGTTCCTGTAAAACTCTAATATACAGTAGTCTGCAACCGTGTTACAATTAGAAGAAGAAAAAAAAAATAAAAGCAATAACCAAATACACCACACCATATGGAGAAAATCAATTTGAAGTTGTTTTATTGGAATGTTACTGTAATAGGATATGGAAAAACCAATTTATTGCTAGAACCTCAATTCTGACACCTTATCATCACAATCAACATAGTTATATCATAACTGCAGGTCTACATTTATACACACATGTATAAAAAAAACCTTTGTATTAGTTCAAAAATAAATAATTTAATCTGGATTAAACTGAAAAAAAAAACACACACACTAACCTTGGTTTAAGTTTAACAGCTAATTAATCCATTATATCAAACTTTTTAAACTACATTGGTAGTTAAGCACCAAGCGCAACAGACCAAGTATATATACAGAGTGTGTCAAAAGTCATACCACATAATTTATTATATATTTTATTCGTTGTAATGTAATATGTTTTCTGTTTCAGATTAATTTATTATATAAATTAAATGTTCGAATCGGCGGCCATTTTCTTCTAAACCATTTTGTACTTGGTTGACGCATCACCACTGAACACTTAACTGAAATAAGATTTTCTTTCTTTTATGTTCACACAATTTAATATGATGGGCCTCCTTTAGATTGTCTATTGTCCTGGGTCGGTTGACTTAAACAACTGATTTGAGTTGGCCACATAAAAAAAGTAATTCATAGGAGTTATGCCTGAAGAATGAGGTGGCCATTCAGTGGGTCGACGTCGTCTTATCCATGACTCCACACATGCCAGGAAATGTTTCTTGCAACAGAAAAATATAATAAATTGTTTATGGAACATGACTTTAGGCACACTTTATACATGGATACCTTTTAGTACTAATACTAACTGTGATCACTAACAACGCCATAAAATACAATTTATAAAATGAAATGTAATCTGAACATCATTATTCATTAACTGTAATTAACAATTATAAAAGCCCAAGTAAGTCTGTCAATCTGTTTGGAATGTTAACGTCAGATTATTCTTCTAAAAAGTTGTAATTCCAAATTTTGTAGAAAATTACATCAAATTTATTTTTTAAAAAAATACTAAAATTCTTGAAAATGCTTAAAATGCTCATATGGAAGAAAAGTGCTGTTAAAATGACATGTGCCCTATTTTAAATATTTTATTTCTGTGTTTATGTCATGCAAATTATGTATTGCTTGCCATTTTTATATTTAGCATAAGTGGGCTCATACAGAACCTCGGTTCTAATTCTGAGGGTCGCACCATTCTCATCTTGCACATTGCCACTTGTTTCACTTGTCTACAATTTTCTCAATCCAGTGAGATTAATACCATATAATATTAATTTGACACTTCGGTAAAAAAAAGAGAAAATTGGCCAATACTTCCGGTTGAAAAACCTCACATTAAACAAATTGTAGAATTAGTAATAAAAATGGCAATTCCACTAATATTTGTGCTCAATTCATTTCCAGACTATGCATCACGTTATGTACACAATTTTAATTTACTTTTTCGCCCACCTCGGTGCCACAAACAAAAAATGCAAGGAAAACGTCAAACATGATGATAGGCCTATTATATTAATGTACTGAAGAAGAAAAAAAAAACACTACACTTTTAATGTGTTCTATGGAAACGGATCTTTGATATTTATATGATTAAAGATCAAGCATTATTAGGCATTTTTTATATAAACCGGCGCCAAACTTTTATAGTTGTGTGATAAAAAAAAAAAACTTTTTCAAAGCATCAAGGGCAGATAATATAATGGAAAGAAGTATTAAAAGTTAATAAAAACATGGACCTAAATACTCTATACACATTTTCTGACACAAATACACACAAAAAAAAATATGGTCATAAAATTGAGCTATCAAATAGAAATAAAAAAAACGATATTAACGTTGAATAAACTTTAAAAAAAAAACATCTTATTGCAGAAAAAAAAAACGAAGTTGAAAGACCGAAATATTGTGTCAGAAAAATACACAAAAAAAGTTTTATCAAAAAAATATTCACCTCATCTTTTCCTCCCATTAACACATACAAATGAGAATTTTTATTTATTTTTTTCTACTATGCTTACAATCTTAAATATTTACTAATATTTCAGTAATAACTTTTATTTTTTCCTTAAAAAGCATTCTTGAAAGACAGTAATATGCCGACACGGTTATGAATCATTTTCAAATTTTTGATGTCATCCTTAACAATCCCATATATGATTGTGTGTGTGTGTTATGTGTGATACATTGCAAATTTCTACTTTATCATATAATCACACGCGATGTGCATTCAAAAGCAATGGAAAGTCCAAAATCAACTTTGAATTTTATACACTAACAAACTCAGGGGTCACCAACCTATGGCCCTTGAGTCAAATTTTTGTTTTCTCATAATTTTTATATGATTCATGTAATTAACTAGTAATACGATGTTTTTTTTTTAAATAAACTGCTGCTTCATTCAATTCTCTTTTGGAAAAAAGGTGCAGCGCGTACAAATGTCTGAATACTCAAATGTGGCCCATTCATAATAAAATTGAGAACCTCTGGTCATAATACTCTTATCATTTACATGGGAGAATACAGGCTCTCATGATGCCATTTCTATGTAGGAGTATAATTTAGGCAAACAAAATTTGATTAAAAGATCACTTGCCATGACATTTATAATTTTTTATATCTCATTTGCAAACTTGAAAGTTTTTACTAAAATTAGTTACAAATTTTAAAAAGGTAACATTTGTATGTTACTGATGCGGTAACGGAATCCTCTGAACAGGGTTCCGACATAGAAAACAACAGTGTTTTATTGTCTGCCCTTGGAATAGGGGGGTTTCCATCTTAGAACCATACTCAGAGGGTTCAAGTTTAAGTTCAAGTGCAAAGTTTCCTTATTGAATTTCGCGATGCAGTACAAAGAAATTAAAACAAAAACACGAGAATATGTTGTAAATTTAAAAAAAAAATTAAGTATAGCCCATCTTATTACAAGAAACTGATTTGTTATAATTTTTACAAAGTAAAGTCAAGTAATAATAATTATAATATGTTTCAAAAAAAATACAAAATGTTGTTCTGAGGAATGACGTCAATACTTAAACGTCATCATCACCTTAATCATTGCTCTGGCTAACGTTTCCACCCACACATTTAAGTTGAAATGGTATAGTTGACTTCCTGGAGCACTAACTATAATCATTACTTGACATTTTCTACATTTTACAATATTAGAAAAGGAAAAAAAAAGAGGAGGAGGAAAAAGCATTGAAGCTTATATGAGATTTAATAATAATAATGAAATTGCAGGGCAAGCAACCTGATGCTTTTGACATACACCCATAGGCCTTACAGAGATTTAATCATCATTTAGAAAGAGAAAAAACATCATTTGCTCCGAAACCCTATGGGCCAACTAAAGACATCTTTAAAAAGCTTTATTCTTAGAACTATAAGAGAAAACTGATTCCATTTCTTAACTTTCCAAATCTCAGGTGACATAGCAGTAATTAAGATTGATGGAGTAAATTGGCCAAATTAACCACACTCTCCTCCTTACACACACATAAATACCATCTTCTTAAATGATGATCTAATTACCTAACAATTATCATAACCTGTCATCATTTAATACAAATAATAGTGGAGATCTAAGGTATACAAAGCCCATGGGTTTGATCTGAGTTTTATGGTGCTTTTTAAGCCCTGTTAGTTTGTTTCGATTGGTCCGTTTTTATTGGCACTTTAGCCCGAGCAAGACTGTAGTTTAAAATTTCGAAAAATATAATTCCAGTATCCGTAAAACAATTAGCAAAAAAAAAAAAGGTTTACAAAGAGGATAAACATTTATTAGAAACAACTTTAACAGATATTAGTAAATAAATATGACAATTCTATTTCCATGAATTTACTAATATACTGTATATAAAAAATAAAATTCTTATAGCAAGCAATTCGAAAAAAGACATGAGCCTATTTATATTCTCACTAAATACTTTTAGAAAAATATGTAAAATACGTAATTTATAAAAATGCTTAAAAAGTTCATTTTAAAAATATAATGAAAACACTTTTGGCACATTTAGGCCTACCTGTATTATCAAAGTTTTGATTATACAAAGTTGAAATAAAATTTATATACCGTACCTAGAAGTTACTATTGAGCCATCTTTATAGTATACAGAAATGTACATTGTAAACCTGAGTCTATAACATGCGGCATTATGGTGTAAATTAGGCCCTTGCAATCATCATTCTTAATCAATAAAGCAATCACAAACATAAATAAGGGCTTTAGCAGACCCTTTTGAAAACCACACCTTAGCACACAGACTTACACCATTTTATAATGGTCAATACTGTAGTTTTTTTTTCTTGTTGATTTTGAAAAATAAGTTGTCAAAATAGAAAAAAAAAATGAAGAATAGGGTGTTACAAACAAACAGGGGAGGAGATGGGTGGGTGAGAGAAAGAAAAGTCATTATTAGTGTGGGATTTACTTTTAACCCTCTTTAAACTTCCGCCACACCGACTGACCCCTATCATTTTATTACTTTTTCTGCTGTTGTTTTGGGTCTTTGTGGTATGCAACCTCAAGCACCCTGAATATTATCATGATGGCAAAGGTGAGAAAGATTGTCCCTCTTTTTCACACAATTTTCAGTTTAAAGTTTTTCTTCAGGTATTTTCAACTGCAATAAATGTTTTTCATTCTTTCCTTTCAACATGCCTGAAAACATAATATACAGACAGACACACGTCCACATAACAGAGGTGGGTGGTCATATATAATGGTGAATCTTCTATACCATTGTAGGTGGTCATTTTTTTAATTGGTCATTTCTTTCTCATCACAAATAGTGGATAGAAGAAGAAAAACATGCCAAGCATGCAACCACAATATCTTTGATGACAATCTGTAAAAAATAAAGGCCCCATAAAAATTGTTGCATAAGTAACATAATGGTGATGGGCACTGAAAAGACAATATCTCAAAACAAATTTTTAATTTTGAAATAATTACAAAAAAGATAATTAAATTGCACAAGGTAATTTATTTATTTGAAATTATTTCTAAAATTTTCTTATTGGCGATGCGAGTTATTTTTCATAAACTATACAAACTGTACATTTGAAACTCAATGTGTTTGTTAGTAGCATAATGAAATTTGTTTAAATAATAAAAACAAACAAAAGATTGTTTATAAAGCAAGTTCAGAGTAAATGAATTTTGAAAATAAGATTTGCATAAATCGCTTTTAATGCCAAAAATGCAAATGTAATGCAAATGCAATGTATATATTTTAATAAAACAGGGACTCTGTTTGAAACTTTCATACAAATAATTAGATTGAGTTTCTTCAGTTTAGGATTTCTGTAAATTTGGCACCATGAATAAAGAAAACACTGAATACAATTCAAGAATTTACTTTATTTTTACATTCATAACTACATGTATGTTAATTGTTGCTATTTTACGAAAATGTCATATCTCGTTATATAAAAATTCAGTAAATTTCTTACTGGTTGAATACGTTACTATTTTACATACATAATATTTTGAAATACTGTATTAACATAATATTTATTTAAAAAAAAAGCTCCTAAATAAGAGTTAAAACTCAAATTTCGACAAAAATAATTTCGATATTTCTTGGATCTATATGCAATATCTTGAAAGAACCACAAGTGTCCAAAACTGGAATTTTATTGAACTATATTCTATTGTTTATCAAAACCTAATATAACAATAAGAATTCTATAATAAATTCTAAATTGATTCTACTATATTGAACAATATTTATTCAAGAAAGTATTTACAATTTGGGAGTTTGTACTACTATACCTACTGTAATGTATAAAGGGAGACCCAGGAGAAGAAGTTCAACTAACAAGATCTCCTACATAAAGAAAACGCCGTAACAAAAACATAAATTTGCATCACCTGCAGGTCATCACTAAAAGACAATATCTGGTGGTATTGTTACAAATATAAAATAAAAACGACAGTCCAAGAAATAAAAATTAGGCAACCAAAGTGGGTGGATCTTGCATAGGCCCTCTTATTTAGAAAAATAATCTTATTTAACTTTTTTTTAACACCTTAAGGCCTTGTTTCCCTTGGGGTGAAAATTTAAACTTTTTGCAGATTTCAACTGGTGAAAAAGAAACACACGTGGCCCCCGCCCATTCACTATCATAATCAAAGGCCACGTTCAAATTTTCGCCCCAATGGAAACAAGGCATAATGTTCAGATATGTAGCTTAAATACTACCCATGCCATTTGGTGTTTTTATTTAATAAAAATTTTAAACATATTTGTGCAGTTTCATTCAACCTGACGAGTAACAGTAGATATAAAAGCGCCTTCAAGATAAAGAGTAATAATTATATTTAATAAAATGTATGTCAATTTAATTTTTTATTTAATTTTTGAATTTTTTGTTTTAAACAATCTATTGTTTAAAAATGTAAATAAAACAAAATACACCTCGTGATGCTCAGTAAAGAGAGCAGTGCAAATGTACCAATACATTTAAATTTGGAACAACATGTGAAATATGCATACCATGATAATTAGTTTAATTATGAGGATGTTGACGTCAACATGCTTTATACAGGGTGTCCAATAAGTCTAGAATTCCAGAATTATGGGACACACTGTAGAAAATTCATTGCTTGAAACGAATGAATGTGGCGTGGCCCCTTTACATAATAAAATTTCAAACCCCCTCCCCCGATATATTTATTTCTCTAGTTCCAAAGATAAAAAAAGTCCCATTCTCTAAATCTGAACACAGCAGGTTGTTACTTGACTGCAAAATAAACAATAACTACAAACTCAGTATAGTTCTATTTTTTTTGTGTGTGTGTGTGTGTGTGCGGCTTAGAGATGGCCCTGCAGGGCTAACATGTTAACATACATGTACATAAAAGACAACAACCACAACTATAAAAAATACACCAAAATTCTATAGAGAGTTAAGACTAGATAAATACATGAATTCGTTTCTAAAAACGAGTATTTTACCAACAATTGAATATGAAAAAAAAAAGAACATACTATATAGGCTATATACATATTAAAGAACATGATGTTTGATCGATGATTACTGGGCTCTCTTTAATAGTGTTAACGTTTGTTATTTTACTAAATGCGTCCACACGAAATTATCCCCTCTACATATATATATAGAAACTTGGAAAACAAATTTTTTTCATATTACTTCAAAATCTCTCTCTCTCTCTACAGTATACTGAATATATATATGTAACTTCCCTAAATTCAAACAACCAATTTGAAGATCACGATATCTCCCTGAAGAATCCTCAAGGATCTATACAAGAATCGTTTTTTTTTACTTCTTCTTATCCATCACTTGTTCTTTTGAAGTGCATCACGAAAAAAACAAATCTTGCACAACAAAAAATAAATCTTATCTATATAACAAATATAATATATACTTTATAATTTTTTTTTTAAAAAAATATAAGGCAATATGCATTGAAATAACCATTGAGAAAAAGAATCAGAAAAAAAAAAACCATGAGAAAAATCTATATTGATAGTTTAAAAGTTAACCATCTTTGGTGTTTTAAACTTGATTGTTGTCAAATAATTAACGCAGAACGTGAGACATTATTCATTGCTATATCACCCTCGGTGATGAATTTTTTTTTGTGTGGCTTTTTATTTTATCTATTATCTTTCTTTCGGTACATTTAGCACCTAATAAAAAATATTTAAAAAAAAAAGTAGGTGTTGAACATGAATCATGAACCCAAGAACAGCTCTAATTTACCCGCCAAAAGTAATTTTACCCTAACAAAATGAAAATTTTTATTATTTTATATACCATGTAGAAAAACTTGGCACCTTTGAAAACGATTTTTGCTCATCTTGTTCTTCTTGGTGGCAATATTATAGGCAAACAGTTGTTTCTTTGCTTTGATTTAATAATGCATAATAACAGTTTCAATTAGCTACATGAGGTTACATTTTTATGTGGCTTCATTTATCTGAAAAAAAAAAAGTTCGCTCAGCCCCTATAGTTCAAACTACAATTTATACAAATCTTTTCACACGTAATTACAGGTGTTATAGATTTCAATCTTCTAAAAGAAAACAAAAACAATAGATTGTATTATACTTATTTTAAGTAGCTAATTGTGTAAAAAAAATCGACTAAAATAAATCACAATACGTATTTTAATTGGCCTAACGATGTTTGGATAAAAGTTCAGAAATGCACGTTTTCAAGTAAATACAGGGTGGCCACAATGTCTTTGGGAAATGTGTAAATGCAACTTATAATTTTGTTTTCCATTTTTTTTAAGTCGTTTTCATAAACACTTTGCAAGATGTACATTATGAAATAATGCTAAACTGAAATTGATAAGCCACAATACAAGGTGACAGTCAAAGCTTGTGTCCTGTGTTGTAAATTGTAATATGTGCGAAAATGTCAAATAATAATGTGAATATACGTCGGATACCATGTAGCACCCATCAATATTGTCAGCTGAAAGCGTAAAAAGTATTCAAAGCATTCTAAGAATTTCTACAGACATTATAGCTACCCTGTATATACATTAGGAGCATATAAGTAAAGATTTTGAAATTCTTTGAAAAATTTACCAACTTATTTTTTTTTAAATTAACAATTAGTAAAAAAAATTAATGTATTTTCAAATCACCAAACACAGTTGATTTTAAAAAAAAAATACATTTTCTCCGTTTCTAACATAGTTTGAAACTATTGGTATTTTTTCAGTAAATCTGCTGTCTGTTCATAATGTGACCAAAGTTACGTTTACACATTTTAGCAGTATTTTGAATCACTTAACAAATCTCTTGACTTCAGTTAACAATTTACAGGTACCAGAAAGGTCAATACAAAACATCATTACATATATGCTTATAAATAGAATCAAAAATCAGTAACAAAGTTTTCAATTGATCTATGATTTCGATTCCAATCACAAAATTAATACTAGGTCTATGCTTTTATTTCGAATAGATTTATACCTGTTACATTTCCAGTGGGATTATTTAAACCTTTTCAATACTATCTATACCTATGCACTTATTCCCAATTTGGTATTACAAACAGGAGAACTACTCAGATGAACTACATCTTTACCTCCTTAACTATATTAATATATAATTTTTATACCCTTTTATAGGTCCCACAGAATAACTGACGAAAATTAATTAGAATGATTAGTTATTTACAAATTCAAATAACCTTTTTTTTGTCAAAAAAAAAACAAGAACAAAGAAAGAATCATTTGATGACTTTAGTTAATCTTAACACCCAAAAATGAATTAACTTGTTTGTCACTATAATTTGCCTAGTAAAATATTTCAAAATAAAGAATTGAAGCAGTCACTAAGAAGATAATATTTAATGTTATCTTCTTAGTGACTGCTACAGTCAGTAATTTTATAAATGCTCTAAAATATTCGAAAATAAATGTAATTTCCATATGGTTTTCAAGGAGCCTTATATGAAATGAAATGCAATCTGTGGCCCATAAACAACTAAGTTGAAACAGCCAAACATAATTTAGACGTTTAAGTTAAATGAATATAAGTGTGTGTGTGTGCCATAACTGATCAAATATTTGTAAACAGTATGAACACATACAAAAAAAGTACTAAGAGGTCTCATATATTAAAAAAAAAACTAAGTTATAAGCAAGAAATAATTACACAAAATATAACTCAAAAGTAAAAAAAAAGTGGTTTCACAGGTTTTTTTTTTTTTTTTTCTTATGAGGAAACGTCGTGAGAAATGTCTTTAAACCACATTAAATCAAAATCGTGCATAAAAAACACCTTATTAAATCTAACCTTGGTGCACGCTTTTAAATTACGTTTGGTAACAAACTTTTAAGACTCTTAGTTTAATTTCGACTTTTATCTTAATGCAAGCTAAAATTATTAAAGAATTACGTGCTTATAGCTAATATTTACAAAAAATAAAATGTTAATTATTAATATGCATTATTTGCAAATTAACTTCATTATATGCATGTAAAATGTAAACATGTTGAACCTTTGTCTAAATTCAAAATGAAGTGTTTGTTTAAATTGTTTTAAGAACTCATATATTTTAGGAATTACAAGAAAATTAAACAAAAAACATGGTCTTTTGTGATACTCGCTTTTATAAAAAAAAGGTCTAAAAAGTAAAAATAAAACAAACTATAATCTGTTCTTGTCTTGTTGGTGTAGTGGTTAGTGTCTCAGGCTCTCAGCCCATGGTAATGTCGGGCATGGGTTCAATTCATTGCAGTGTGAATTATTTTCAAATATTTCAAAAGGTGGTGGACAAACAAACAAACAAATTAGGAAGTTAAATAAAAGCGAGTAAAAAATGTTCTAAATTTAAAACAAGGTTCAAAAATATAAAATACAAGTCGCACTGAAACATATAAACTGCTTCTTGTATCAGATAGAAAATAAAATTGCTACTAATTGATTGTTTCCATCAGGTGATGGTCCAAATAGGAAAAAGGGGGGGGGGGGAATAAATTTTGTATTGCCATTGAGGCATGTTACACGGTACTACTTATTCGGATAGAAGTGTCGATATATGCCCACTTAAGCAGGCTTCACATCCCTTTTTATTTTTAATTGTTTTGCGAGTGAGAACCCATATGAATCAAATGTGGAGCCTGCATAGGAAGACATTTATCGAAACTTACAGTATATCGGGATAAGTAGTGCCGTGAATTACGCCTCTATTTCTAAAATATCCGGCATTCTTTAAAAACTGCCCCGTTCAAAACTTGCTTTCACCTTTTATTGTGACCTAATGGAAACAGGGCGTTATTTTTTCATCAAAATGATCCCGCACTGATAATATGCATTACATATTATCGCCATAATATGTTTTAATAATATAAATGCACCATACTACTAATAATACAATTTTCAAATTTAGAAATCATTCGCCATTTTGCTGAATTATGCTGGGTAGCTCGTTTTGAAGTGTTTCTTTCGCTAAGTGTATACTTTCACAATAAACACACAACTAAATAAGTAGGTATGAAAAAAACCGTGATTTTTGCATATCAGATCATAATCAGTAACTACTAAATACAATATCTTTTAAAAAAAAAGTTAAAATAACAATTTTAGACATTGCTGTAATAAAAGCTGAAGGGAAAACTAAAAAAAAAGATCAAAAGTACTACAAAGCTTTGCAAAAATTACTAATATTAAAAGGTAAATGTTTTTAAAATAAAAATGTATACGAGAGACTGAGGCAGTGAGAAACAGTGCAAAAAAAGAACACTGGGTTTAACGTTTTTATCTCGTTTTATCTTTCTCTGTTTATATCCAACATGATATCTCACTTGAGCACACTTTGTACAGTACATGGTCATTTAAAAAAAAAAGGATTCCAACAAAAGTATCACTCAGAAGTTCAGACATGATATTAAAAGTGTGGTAGAATAATTTTGCTCAACTATTGTAGACTACCATTGAATGCAATAACAAGGACAACATTCTTCTATACATGGGAGAAGCTTTGTTTGTGTTGTACTCAATTGAATTATTGTATTATATAGAGTATTTTCTAAAATGTCACATGTGGGGGGGACAAAAAGAGACACTTTGTATGTGTCCCTTTTGACTGCAAAATGTGGCAAAAAGCTGTAACATAACAGGCTAAAATAAACATGAGACCTTTTCAAACATACTCGTTGTCTCAAATTAGTAAAGTGAATAAGCACAAAACTGATTAGAATAAGCACCAAATGAAACAAACGCAAAACTGAATGGCGGTTATTTGGTCGCCTCAAATTGACACATCATAAGAAGTGACATGATAAAATATGACTGTCACAGTCTTATGATTTTTTTTTGCTCTGAACCTCCAGGTCCCCAGCGCTTTATGCCGATTGCTGCATACTCTATAGGCTTATATGCATTACCCACAAGCATATGCTGTACAATGCTGCACATAATTAACCACGTATACTGGACATACTGTACATTAAATGATCACTATGTGTTTATAAGGTTTTTGAGTAATTTATTTATTGATTAAAAACAATTTTAATTTGATGCATGATTTCGCAGAGATGAAAATTCAAATAATCTGAAATATAACAAACAACTGCCCACAAAAAATACACATTTTCATAATTTCATATAAGTCTAGATGCCATTGTATGTACATACCCTAGACACCACTACACGTAAATATGAAGTAAAAAGAACTTAACCATTTTCTTGGTACCACCTTTCATATCTCCTCACCTTCCTTCCATTCCTACTCCTCCTTCTTCTTCAAGCTCAACCTCCCCCACTTCCTTCAACAAGCATTGCTCACATTCCAATTGTCGATCTGGTTATTTGAATGTGCTTAAACCATAAGCAATGACTAGCAATTTCCTCTTTGGAACGTGATGATTGACAGTTAAACATTAGCATTTCGGTGAGTGTCATCAAACAAATAAGTTGGTCTGCATAAGAAACGTTTCATTTGTGTATTTATCTAATTGTTGACGAGGTTTTTCTGTAGTTGAACAAACAAAATAACAGCAAAGATGGGTCAAAGAGGGGAAGGGGGGGGGGGGGGGGAAGAGGAGGTGGATGTTTTAAGGTAGACCACAAATAAAACCAAAAGACCTTTTGTAAAAAAAAAAATTTGCTGAAAGGGAAACAACAAAAAATGTGCCTATATACAATAAAGCTTTAAAAGAAGAAACATAGAAATGTTTTCTTCTTTCTTTTCTAATTTTAATTCAGGCATGTTGTTCATGTTTGAGAGCTTAAGGAATTTAAGATGGGACCATAAGGTCCGTTTACAGGAATGCCGACAAGAGGAGGTGATGGAGTGCCATTCTAGTTAGACGGTTTGAAAGAGAACGATGTTGGCACTCAACAGTGTGGACAAAGTGTTTGGCATTCTTGTAAACAAATGCAAACAAACAGTACTTGTTCCCGTTAGTTTTAGAAGTTTGAAGAAGAAAAAAAAAAAAGATATGCCATCAACCTGCAGGTTATTTCTAACCATACCTACAAATGTTTATAAGTGATGCTATTGTACACACACATACAAACACACTACACAATGTAAAGATTAACTGAGGTAGGAATAGTTGTCCTCGTACATTATGAAATTATTTTAATTAATAAAAATCAAAAATTTTTTATTTGTTAAAATAATTTCATAATGTACGAGGATAACTATTCCTGCAGAAGATTAGTGCATTCTGAAACTTACTTAAATTTGCAAGACTTATTACAAAGTTCTATGTGAAGTAAAAATTGACACTTTTAGGCGTGTAGGGCCTACAGTGCCAACGCTTTCTGGAACGAGAAATGTGTTAACACATGACCTACAAATGTTTACTTTTGAAGAGAAATTCGCTATCCAGAAATAATCCCTTCATTATACCACCAACAAATGCTGGCCAGCATCTCTTAGGCTACTTTGCAACACTGTTGCCTAGCAAATGTTGGCAGTGTATACGTGGCTTTATGGTATTTTTGCACAAAGTTGCCACAAAGCAAAATAGGCCATCTGAGCTGTTAAAATTCAAATACAGTAAACTTTTTCGCGCATTCAAAAGATGCAAAATTCATTATTTTGAGTTTTCTCCACACATTTTACGGGAACAATTGTACGTGTTTTCAGTGCAATGTTCTTTCTTTTTTAATGTAACGAGTAAAAAGATAAAGCACGAGTAAAACAAGCGTGTGTCTCACTGTGCCTGAATGCAGCAACTATAAGCCAGTAGATCTATTGTTATACCTAGCTTCCTCATCCTAAGAAGAAGCTTATAATGTTATAGTTATTGACGAGAAATTTATGATTTTATTATTTTGTCTGATAAAAAAGCGACGATATCAAACGTTTTCAACAGTTGAAACAAAAGGATTCTTGAATTCTTTTATTATTCGTTTTTTTCAGACAAAATGACAATTCTAAATTTTTCGTCAATCCCTATGACATCACTAGCTTATTCTTATAATAAGGCAGGGGTATACTTGCAGTTCAATTGAACTTGAATTGCATTGCAGTTGATGAGCTTTTAATCGTAATGAAACACAAGCTTAAGTTAGTTTGTTTTCATTCTTTGAAAAAAAAAAATGGGAGTGTAGTACTCTAAAAGGGTAAAGGATCACATCACATGTCACAAGTCCGTAATTGTAGTACAACCTTCAGGACTAATATTCATTTATGGGTTCAAAAATGGGAATTAAACTCCAACCTCTTAACCTTCACATGAGTCCAGAGAGAAAGAAAAAAGCTATCACTATTATTTTCAAGTCGATTATAAAAATTAACGTTTAAATTATATTGTACAGAAATACCCTTCTCATTTGAATCTGACCTAAAGTCTTCAGCAGTATAATAAGTGTACTAATATGCATGTACTGTATATGAACTTACTCTGACTATACAGTGTATATTAGTATTATAAATTATAAATAAAAAGGGAGTCTAAACAGCCATGATAATATGGACATAATACAAAATAATAATTTTTAGAAATAATACATAGGGTCAAGTAACATAAGTCACATGTACAGTTACTTAAATTGTTCAGAAAATGCAAAAAAATAAACGGGATCAGAGATAGAAAACATCACATGGACTGGCTTTTACTATGAAATATGTTCTATTTTGTTTAAAAAAATGTTATAGATATTGATTTAGTTTAAACTGATTACAAAATTGCAATAAAAATATAGGTTAGGTCAAAATGTGGACATATGCCTTTTTGAAAAAAAAAAGCTCCTCAGTTATCTTTCCATGATTTCTAACTAAACAAACTTAAGTTTTTGAAACTTCTGACCAGTTTAGAAGTCAAGAACTATTGAAAGACCAACACTACACTCTCTAAGTAAAATTCAACACACAAGATTTAAGACCAAGAAAAAAAAGTCTGTATTTTCCAGTGCTTGCACTCGCCTAACAAGACCTAAAAAGCTAAAGCTCTTGAAGTAGTTAAAAGCTTAGAGGGTTAAAGCCAATAGATACCCTGGAGCAATACACAATTACGCTTGTACATAAATCTA
Organism: Brachycybe producta; assembly: GCA_036925085.1. Taxonomy (NCBI): domain Eukaryota; kingdom Metazoa; phylum Arthropoda; class Diplopoda; order Playtdesmida; family Andrognathidae; genus Brachycybe; species Brachycybe producta. The sequence continues at coordinate 5,143,052 of JAUPFP010000004.1, forward strand.
ACAATATGTGGCAACAGAAAATATATAAATCCAGAAAGTGTGCAAAGTCATAAGTTCATAACAAACAAATAAAGCTGCCTTTAATCGTATAATCCTATTTGGTAATCACAATAACGGTTGCAAGGCCTGATATAAGTTTTAATTTAATCCATGTATTCTTCCATATATGTTCATATAAAACGTGATTAAATTCAAATTCTACTGACATCATCTACAGTATGTTAGCTTAGCTTGTATAGACAGCATAAAATACCAAAAATATCTCATTTATACTAGCAAATTTAACTGCAGTAATAAAGTTAAGCAAATTAGACTCTGTTGCATACCATGAAGTAATAATGCAGCAGCAGCAATTAAAGGTTATTTTCTAATGTGCATGTGTATAGTTCAAATGCAATAAACGAAGTAAATGACACTTAAGTGATTGTATTCTAAACATGTGCAGTAAGTAAATAGCGACCTTGCATTGCTGATGCAAGGCCAATGAAACAAACCAGATTAAATTAACTATGATTCAGTGAATAAACAATGCAGTTAACTTAACTGCATTGTCACAAATGAAATCACTGCACCTATGAGTGATTAAAACGTCACTTGCTCAACTATACAGTACAGTTGATCACTCCTGAGGCATTTTTAGAGCGTTCAGGGCATTTAAATATTTTTCGACTTTTGGCCGCTTTTTGAAAAAAAAAAAACTTGGCTTTTGACCTATTTTTTCGAATTTTAAAAATTCTTGAATCAAATCTTGAGTAAAAAAAACTTGAACTTTAAATAAGCTCAATTTAATTATACCAAGGTTGCATATTTCCACTGATAATGTCAACAAATGTTGACTAATTCGATTCCAATCATTTGCATAAATAGTTACTACAGCTATTCATGACAAAAAAAACCTGTCATCTTAATTATCACCAGTCCCATATATTTTTAAATAAACAAACTTAATAAAAATTGAACATTTCTTCAAATAACAAGAAAATTAATTTAATTAAACGTGTCTAGAAAAACTGTGCTATTCTGCTTAAAAGTTAAAATTTAAATGATAGTCTACACATACAAACACAAGGTTATAATAAAACATTAACTACATGTTGCAATTTTAGCGCTAATCGATGTACAAACTGAGGGTAAAGAACTGTGTCTATAACATCATTAGAAATAAAGATTGGCATATTGAGAATTTATTATGTGGTAGAACCGTATAGCACATAAAAGAGGATTCTCATCCACGTTCTTTCTGTAATTGGCCATGCTTGTCAAAAAAAAATAACTTCAAATTCATAAAGACCTATTAGTAAAATTGCGTGAAGTTTTTTTTTTAAGAAAAACGTGTAAAAAATGTACATTTATTCGCCTTAAACCACAAATAACAGGCTATCATTTAGTTGAAGTGAAAAATTATAGGCAACGAAATTGAACAAGCCTTAAAAATTCATTGACATTTTTTCCTCAAAAACCATAGGGGGGTGTTTATAATATTAAAGATAAATGTTGAGCTAAATACAGTAACAATTTGTAAACAGTGCAATTTTCCATATTTGGTAACTTCCTTCCAATATAATAAACTACAAGAAACCAACTTTTAACTAAAGTCTCCCCGAAAACATGTTTCATAGGATATAACTGAAAAGTCTTTATTTTTTCTTGTTAACTTTCTGATCATGTACAATATACAAAATAGATTGACTAAAATATCCCCATTCATAGTTTTTCTGTACATTTTTTGTATATAATCTACGTCACTATGACTTAAAAAAATCTAAATAATTGGCAATTTCTATTTTAAGTATTGGTTAGATTTATATACTGTCTATGGTTGCTCACACCTCCTCCAATACATACTCCAAACACATTCCTGAGGCACATGTGTGTGCTCAGTATCCAAAAATATCAAAAGTTATTATAAGGTCTATATACCACATATATTTAAATGTTAGTTGTATGGATGTTATTTTATTGTTTATAGTCATGTGTTTACCACCAAACACCAACATCACCAACCAACCAAATGTAAAGAAAAAAAAAGAGTAGCAATTTTTTCCGGTGTATCATTCACCCCTACTTGAAGTAAGTGATGAAAGGGCATAGAACAGACAGCCATGCTTTAAACCTGGCTAATGGACTATATCTGGATTGCTAGATAGGTTAGCTTGTATGGTAGTCTAAAAGATATATATGCTTATTTTTACACACTGCTAACATCATATACCCACGTTATTTTATTCATAGGTCAATTATAATAACTGCTCAGGATAAGTAGAGCAAAAAAAAATACAGATGCTCCCAATAAGGCTTATTATATGGCACTACTAAGTCCTATAGTGTTAGTGTCGATATACAGTATGTCTTCCTAAGCAGGCTCCACACACCCCTTTATTTTCAATTATCTCGTGATGTGAGATCCCATATTCATTCGGTGTGGAGTCGGTGTAGGAGGACATACACATCGACACTTCTATCGGGATAAGAAGTGCCGTGTAGTAAGCCTCACTTGTTGAAACAGACGGTTTCAATAGCTCAAGAGGCAACTTTTTTTTGAAGCCATTAATGAACTTTAGCTAATTTATTTTTTTAAATTAAATAATAAAAACTGTTACAGGCAACATGAGATTTTTTTTATAAGATTTTGCTTAAAAAAACAAGGCTTTTTCTAAAGTTAGTAACCATTTATGAATGTAATTAATTTTTTTTTTCTTTTAGCAACATTCATAAGGTTAAAGTAAAAACTGAAACCAATTTCAGAAAAGCTGAATTTTTTTTCCTTATTCTTGTAAGTGTTCACCTCTCACCTCTGTGTGGCCAACATTTTTTTTTTAAAAATATTCTTCAGTTTTTTTTTATGTTTGTTATCCACTTATCACTCTCCCCCATTGACAGTAAATAACGTGACAGTAGGCCTTACATTGCCATCACATAGCATGTCAACTCATAACTCTTATAAGTATAACACATTCTTATAAACAATTACAATTCACTCAAGTTAAAATTGCATAATTTAATTGTGGGTTGAATATACACAAGGAGAAAATTATGATCATGACAGGTGAAATGATTTAAGCAATTACGAATAAAAACATAATTATGCACTTCAGGCAAACATTACATTATAGTCTTATAGATTAAATAGAAAGCAAGTGTACATTTCTTTAATTTGTTTTTGTTTTGTTTACTTATTACATCAACATTTACAAAAGGAGGTAAAACTGAAATCAGTAACAGTTGCCATTTAATTTTGTATTTAAAACTAGTTACAATGGCAATTTTGCGTGTTTCGAAGTAACTAGTTCTGCGAGATGAGCTTACAAACTTGTAATTAAATAAAATTCACCTCGTTGTTATTGAATGCATCAACTACAGTGAACAACTAATTAGTATTTACAAAACATTGTGCGCAACTTAAGTCATCCAATTGACAACCATAGTAACTTGCATGGCATTGTCATGTCGACATTAAAAAAAAAACAAATCTGCTACAAGTATTGCAGTGGTACTTTGGCCTGTATTAATAAATCATACTTTAGCTTTACTTAGTGCTGACTGATGCTAGGAAAAAAATGGTTGAATTGATAATGAAAATGATAACTTAATGAAATAGTTTAGTTTTTCCAACGTGACCCCTTTGCTTACACTCAGTGCATGTTATAAGCAGTGTCCAATAATACTTTTTGCATACATAACAAAGTGCAAACTAACAACCACATTTTAAGTTTTCATTATTAATGCATGCTAACATGTCATAAATATCTAACAACTTACTAATCCAAACAATTGCTATCAACTAAAGGGTGATGGCACATGAGGCCACCTTTTCACCTTGTATAGCACTGCATCTAATAAATGCAAATCTAAAAGTATATGTAGAATCTAATACCTAGAATTGAATACCGCATTAGTAAATGCAGCAGTCAAGCAGTTTTGAAACCACTAGAAACTGCCACTTTCAATCTGGTTTTCAGGATATGTTGTTAGTGCGTTATTGGTTTCTGCTTTTGTGTTTTTTTTTAAAACTGAATTTTAAGCTCGTTTGCAAACCATGAAGAGTATGTGCATTTAGTCGAATCCAATATTGAATCCACCTCAGGAGGGGGACTAGATATTCCAGGATTGGGGACTAGATATTCCAGGATTGGGGACTAGATATTCCAGGATTGGGGACTAGATATTCAAGGATTGGGGACTAGATATTCCAGGATTGGGGACTAGATATTCAAGGATTGGGGACTAGATATTCCAGGATTGGGGACTAGATATTCCAGGATTGAGTATTGGCTTGGTCTGCGTTCAGACACCACATGATACTGAGCAGAGTATTCAATATCGTGCAAGCCTGAACACAGTATACGTGATTTGCACCTTATTTATACCACTTGCCAATTCAAGATTACTGGTTTTGTTATGTAAATGAGCGTTATCTATCTCTTTTGTTATGCACATTTTGTTTTCTACTTTAGGAAACAACCAAATAGCAGGGTTACACACACGTTTATTAAAACTGGTTATTAGAAATAAGTGACATTCACTGCACTTTTAAATTAGTTAATTTTTATATTAGAGCCTGCCATTTGTAATCATTAACTCATGCGTACAAAACATGCCATAAAGTGCAACTACAGAATCAATGTTGTGCACTGAACCTGTTGGCTAATACAAGTATATCACATTTGAAGATTAAAGTATTGTGCCATTCCGCACGAATTATGGATTAGAGAGAGAAAAAAAGTATTTAAGGGATGGCAAATGTTGCTCAATAAAGTGCCTATTATGTAGTAGTTTTTTTAAATTTAAATTTTAATGTAGGCCTGTTTCAGACAAATAGAATCCAGTAAATTCACTAAAGAAAAGAAAAAAGACCATGAATCTATAAATATGTTCGAGTCTTTTCTTGTTGAAACTGCAGCAGATGTGATGACTTGACAATTATTGTCAAAGAAATAATAATAATAATACGAAGAAAAAGTGTTTGCTTCTATTGTACTACACAATCTGCAGATTTGTCTGTTGTAATTGGGAAACATAGGTGAGGATGTGTTCAAGGCAAAATTTACACGCGTCAAGTGATGATCTCTATAAATGTTAAAAACCATTGATTGCAAGCATCAACAGCGTGATCACCATGTGCAGCAGTCAAATAGCCGCTTCACCTCGCCTATATTCATTGCATTGCATTGCCTTGCCTTCGACGGCATTGCATTCTTATTTCCACTTTTATTACTTGTTAGGAATTTTGTTTACTTATGACGTCTCAAAAGTGATTAAGTCTCAAACGGCGGTGCCAAAAGGTTAGGTGCTTAATTATTTATTTGTTTACTTTTTGAGTGACACGTCAGTCAAGATTTCAACCATTCAGATAAAAGACTATTTTCAATTGTAACCAAACAACCATATTATAAGATTTTCTTCTTCTTCTTTTTCCTTTTCAGTACAATTCCATCAGTTAATAATCATGCACGTACATAAACAGTGCTCAAAGCAGAAGAACTATAAGAAATCGTTAAGTTTTTAACCCTTGACTTAAAGAGGACAAACATAATGAAGAAGAAAAAAAACATGTGTTTATATTTCAATAAAATAAAAAGACATATATGCTCGCACTAAGGGTAGGCGCGCATACTGACGATTGTTGCCACGACTCAACTGTTTAGTTGAGTTGGGCCTACACCGCCACCATTTTTCACCACGACTAAACAGTTTTGTCGCAAATGTGCGCATACAGCTGACTCAATTGAGCAGTCTCTTCGCAACAGCCGCAATCAACAACTGACATAATGTGACCGGACGATAGACGTGATAAGGCCAACAGCCAATTACGTTTTTGACAAAGATGCAAGAGCACGACTGTTTAGTCGGCGATATGCGCGCTCCTATGCACTGCCACGAATATAGTGCTCTTTCACGATAGTTGTCCAACTTTTTTTTTATCAAAAAGCCTCGTCGAGTGACTTTTGATTTTTTGGTCGTGATGAGGTGGGATTCGGATTAAATAGTTGTCCGATTAAAAATCGTCAGTATGCGCCTGCTCTAAAACTTCAACCCTGTAAATGGTTCATCTCTTATGGAAACAACTTTATGCTTAACATCCAATTGTAATCTATAACAAAATACAAACACACGCACACATATACTCTACAACAATTAACCAACATCATAACTAACTGTGAAATATGTATTGTGTTACCAATTCAGTGAATCAATGATATGATTCATATGAATCTGTTATATCAGTAATTCTACACACAAGTAACCGAATATTTGTTGCTGTTGAGTGTGGCACTCAGATTTTCAAAAAATTTTGGCCAACCCGCTGACAGTGGCGCCTGCAGGATAGTTTAAAGTATTCATTTTTTTAATATTAATGATTAGCAAAAAAAAAAAAAACAGAAAAGCAAAATAAAACAGTAGAAGTTCAATTTTTTTAAAAGAACTTAATTTCCAATTTTTGTATTCTTAAAAAGTAGTCTCTGTTGACGTGGACCGACATTAAACATAGCCTTTTAGCATTTTTGAACAATAACCAAGACGGTTCGTCAACTTAATCAAAAAATGTTTTACATCATTATTTCAAATTTCAAAAACAAAAATTTTACACATCAAAAATGGTTTTGGAAAGCCCCCCACACACAAGAGGCGAACGCACCTCCTTGCCCCTATGTGCGGGCGCCCATGCCCGACACTCTTTAAAAATTGAACCAATCACAATTGACTTTATCCTCAAATCTTGACCTAAAAGAAAAAAAAAACATTTGCTGGCATTAGGTCTACCATGTGTTTTTGGCACCTAGCATGTATAGTATGTGTGGCTAATATTCTTATGGGTGTTTCTGTCCGAGAACATCAGCAGTCACATATATAGGACTCAGTTTCAGATGAAAATCTAACACTCGAAACTTAAAACTTGAAACTTCAATACAAGAAGGTTCCAACTTAATAAAAACTCTTTGTTTTAAGTATCCTTTCACATGATTTTTCAATGTTAAAAATACCTTGCTCAAAAGATTCAATAATATATGTCAAAAGCAAAATTATAAAAAAATTGCTGCGTTTTGAGTTTCAAAAATATTAAATTTACCACACAGTTTTAACATTTTTACAAAATTTTGAAAAAAATGTATCACAAAAAACGGGTACCCCTAATAATCACTCTGATATAATTAAAAGTTTCTTATGTGTTATATAAAAATATTAAAAGTTAAGTGACATAACAGACTCAGCTCTTGAGAATGAATTTCACCATGTCATTTTTTGTGCTTTGCACCACACAGGAATAGTCTTCTTACATAGAGTTAGTTTACTCTGTACCGATATCAAAGAAAGTTACTAATATATAAGCTTGAGGCTACAATTTTCCTAATGGTTCTACCGAAAACAAAAATAATCAACTTATGTCGGTTCCGTAATATCAAGACAAATAACAAAACTAAAATAATTGCATCAAGCCCACGCACGTCAAACTGGTCACAATAGGGATATAAACAAAGCACAATGATGCATTCACATTAAAAATAAAATATGTCACCAGAAGAAGAAGAAAAAGAAGCAGCAGCAGTAGAAAAAAATCCCCTAACAAAATTATAAAAAAGGTGAAAAATATACAGCTAGAGGACATTTATAGGCGAGAAGGACAAAACACGGATTGCAAATCCATTTTTATAAATCATCATGGCGGCAGTTAGTCGCCGCCATCTTTGTCCGACTGCACAGTAAATATTCGCCCATAAAAAACCCCGTAATTTGGGCGCCATACCAGTCATTGAAATGCTAGACAAGTGGAGCCCCATGGTGCGCACTCATAGTGGCCACAGTTTGCGTTTTTTTCCCCCCTCTTCCTTGGAAGTTCCTCGGAAGAAGAAGGAAAAAAAAAACAGAAAGCAAAGAGCACACCAAGAAGATCAGGTCAGAGGCCTCACAGTCAGAGGAAATTTCTCGTTTCCATCAAGTGTTTTATCAACAAAGATATAAAAAATCGCATAAAATATAAATTTTGATGGAAGAAAATTTCATGTGTTCTTTTTGTAATGGAAGTGGACTCTTTAAGGAGGCAAACCCTATTTAAAACTAAAAGCAACTAAACTTAAAAAATTAGCTTTTTTGGCAGTATACATGTACTGTATATCCCATGAATGGTCAAACATACTGAGTGTCCAAGGCACGAACAAACACTATTTGACTGCAAGAACAGTTGTAAGCTTTAAAGCGGTAAACACATTTGGCTTATATTTACAGCAAGATTTACTGTCCTGTATGCTGTGCAATAAATTGTAATTGCCAATGTTGAAAATAATACACTTGCAGGACTAACAGTGGATTTTTGCACACCTGACTGGCATGTATACATTTAAGCCGCTGATCATCATTTTTTTTAAGAAACTGTAAGATTCAAAGCAAAATTTGAATCGTTTCTTGCAAAAAAAAAAAAAAAAAACATTGCTTGAAAAATAGCCAGTGTTATCGTCACTTTAGTTCCTTTTTTGGACATATTACTTCCTAGACCGGTTACACGTTATTAAAGTGGCACTGCATGAGAAGCAAATGTCTGCAATTCGTTAGAATTTTAGCAATTCCATGCTCATAGGCAGCTCACGAGTCCTTAGCTTGGGCAACCGTGCATTATAAACATTCGTTTATAAAGCAAACATTATAATCAAACTAAATACAGAAAGACTAATTAAATATTTTGATTGCATAACGAAGAACTTATTAAACAGAAAAACCTGTATAGTTAAAAACTTAACATTGCACAATTTTTCTACATTATGTGTTTTGGCACGGGAGAATAAACACATGCCGCAAAAAAAAAACATCCTGAGCCAATACACGACATATACAGTATGTCCCAGATGTATGTGTGATGATTTGTAGCAAAGTTTATTGTTTAAAATTGAATATCTGAGAAACAATAAAAAAAACTACACATTTTTTTATCAAAATGTAGTTAAATGGTAAATAATTAAAAAAGTTATGGAATTTTTAATCGTTTAAATAAAATAAAACTACAATTTAAACTTCAGTTTTCAGTAACTTTTTTTTTTAATTCTTTACAAATTTGTTTATTTTGTACAACTTCATTTTGCTATATTCTGAAAAAAATAAGCAAAAGTTTTAAATGTCTAGCATTTCTCTACTTTCCGTTAAACGATTTAGCTTCGCCACTTTGGTAATAAATTTGGGCGTTGGTTCTGAGACATACTGTATATAAAAACAACTTGTGTATGGTGTTTAGATACTAATTTCTGGTTCTTGGTATGTGTGGTGTAAGCAAAATCTTTGTATTTTCAAACGTGCGATCTCTCTCTCTCTCTCTCTCTCTCTTCCCCACATCCTTCCCCTTTTTTCCTCCCTTCCCTCCTTCGATGTAAAAAAAAAATCTCAATAAGAAAATTACAATGAAATGAATATGTTCTATTATTGTGTGTTATTGTTTCAGGTGTTCTCCATAGCCTTCACACTCAGTGCACAAGTTCCTAACGACAACCTCCTACAGCAAAAACATGGAAGACGACACCAGCACATCAAATATGAAGATAAACACACGTGAGTCTATAAAAAAAAACATTACCATGTTTTTCAATCATTTATTATTATTATGTGCAATCATCATAGATGCATGTGTACAATTCAACCAATGTTTTCATGACTAGTAAAATTAATGTTGCTCTCTTTAACCCATATGCCAAATTAACAAATTCTGAAATTCCACATAGAATATATATGGATTGTGTGTCACAAGTCATTGTAGCATATTGTCTGTGTGTGTGTGTGTTTCAGTGTTTTGTGCAACATCTGTTGATGGTGTGTCGCTCTCAAACTCTCTCTCTCTCTATATCTATGCAGTGCTGAAAGAAGAAAACTCACTAAATGAACTTTTAACTTGAACACTCTAAGCAGGGTTCAAACAAAAAAAAAGATTATAATATGTTGGTGCCCTGCTCCGAGGGTTCCAGTTGAAATGCAAGTGACAAGTTTCCTCGTTGAATCTGGACCAAAGCATTTAAATATTATTTCTGTAATTTTGTTTTCAATGTTTGTGAGCTTTTTCCTGGTAGTAGAGTTATAAAAAAACTATTATGACATAGATGTCAAATTATTCAAGTTTCAACTTTTTAGAAACAATTTAAATCATTTCGTTAAGAAGAGAAAATCTTGATGATTATTTTTTAAATGCTGTTTTATGATTATCTGAATTGATCAATGTTCTGAAAATATTTATGCCCGGCCCATTATTTCTATCTGGCAATGTGAATTAAAGTTAACTATATGCAAACCAAATTAACTGCACAGTTACTTTTTGGCATGACACAAAATAATAACTCATGTGTTGCACCATTTTGTGTTGCATTTTATTCTGTTTCTGAAGTAACACCACCACACGGAGAAATTGAAAGTCTATGTAATTTGATTTTTTTCAAAATAAATGTTTTAATGAGAAAAATCGAAAACTATCATCAACTAAGCAACGTTTGCTTAAAGTTGGGTCATTTTCAAACTGACATAAATAGCTTATTTTAAAAGATACCAACAAGAAAATACTCTCACGTGATCTAAAACTCTCAAGTTGCACTACATTTTGCCAATCAAACACAGAAATAACCAGAGTTCGTGGTGCGTTTACATTTTAAAACCACCTTAAAGACAAGTAAAAACATCCCAAGAACTCTGTTATTCTGCGTTTCTGAGGCAACTTCAAGAAAAACTTGAGTGTTTTTCTAGAAAAAAGAACAGTAATTAAATCACACTGATTTTGCATGTTGATGACATGTTAAATGACACTTTTTATGACAGTTTGAAAAAAATAGCAACTTTTATTTTTTTTAACCTTAAAAGGTCTTTTTTTCGTATTTTGGCTCAACTTGAATACAATAAGAAATTTATTTTTGAAGAATAAAAAATATGAAAATACACTGAAGTGATACATTTTACTTTTCTAGTTTTCAGAACACTTTCGATTTCAATTTAATGTTGCTTCTGAAATGTACAATAACCAAGAGTTCAAAAATTCCAGCATTGTTCCTTCTTCATTTGCATATTTTGCAATAGCTTACTAATAAAACATTGGAAACAGAAGAAAAAATATAATGTATTCCACTTCTTTCACACTGAAACATGTTGAAAACGCCAAATTTATTAACATTTATTTTATGTAATTATTTTAAATATTAAAATAAGAAATTAACGATATTTTCATATATTTAAAATCTAAACTATTGTCATACCTCTTAAGAAAAATCATCAAAGGAACAAAAAAAAAACCTAGTCTAACTAACAGGTCAGTGGCCAAATTTAAAAAGTAGCTAGTAGCTACCAAGTTAAATGCCCCCTTCCTCTGTCCACCCCAACCAACATGCAAAATGAAATATTAGTCTATTTTAAAATAGTAATTAACGATTCTTGTTGACAGTTTGTACGATTAAGATATTTTTTCTTATTATTCTTCTTCTCTTCTGGCGATGCCACTGTTGCAGGCATTGAATGGCGGCCTCAACTTAATATTCCTACTTACTATCAAATTCCACATTTCAGCTTTTAAAATTTATTTTATATATATTTTGTCATTGTAATAGTGCTCATAAATTCCTTGGCGGCCTTTAAGAGAGAAAGAGAGAGAGAGAGAGAGAGAGAGAAGAAAAAAAAAACCGAACATGAAATGGCGAAAAGTATATGAAAATGATATGTGACCCGTCACTTAGGAAAACTAGACACCGAGATGACTTGTTTAGTAAACTAAATCACAAAATGCTAATCAGGCAATACAGCTTATAGTGTGGCAAACACAATAGTTATAAAGAAAAAAAAGAGAGAAGTAAAAAAACACTAACATACGTACACGTATATTAGTGGAGTTATTATAATATGAAATGTAAATTATATACGATTGTCGCCTAAAGGCCCAATAGAAGGAAGGCCCTCATATACTGTATATATGTAAAGCTTATAATACTTAAACAAGGTGTTTATAATACAAGAAGAATTGACTGTCAAAAGAAAAGTTGCCAACAACTAAGTATAAGAATAGTTGAGCACCAACAAATCCATTAAAATATTTGGACAATTAACCAGACAAACCTGACCATCAAGATAACCAAAATGATTAATGAACCCCTCCAAAAACGATGAGAATAACGAGCAACTGAATTAACAATGTTAGTGACTCTGGTTTGAAACATTCAATATATTTTATTTTATTAAGTAAACATTTCCTGTGTTCTCTGTTGAGCCAGGGTGAATGTGTGGCATAATATAATATACCTATTAACTAGAAAAGGATAAAGTACAAACTTTTATCTCGTTGAAGAAAATTCTCAAAGTGGAAAAATGAATACTTTGATTTATTTAAAAAAAAATTTGGTCAAAATTCAGACTTCAAACACCCTGAAAATATCTCAGGAGGGTTATACTGGTTCGAGAAGTCCCAAAATACCTACCCTCAAGAAGTACAAAGATGGAAGAATTTTTAAATTCGAATTTTAAAGTCTTTAAAAATTTGCTTTTCTATTTAAAAGTATGACTGAAATTCAAAAGTGTTTAAAAATGCAGTTAAAATACCTCAGGAGGGGGGCATAGACGCCGCAAAATGCAAAAAGCGAAAGTACAAACATTAAAAAAACTTCTTCAGAGGAAATTCCTAAACTTATATGAACATTTAGCTACGTAAGCGGCTGCGGCTACTAACGTTTTTGGTGACACGACAGCATTAATGTTTAGAAACCCTTCCTCTGACACCGACACTAAATTTCTTGTGTCTTTCACTGTTACTTGCAACATATTTTTTTTTACTAATACTGAAGTAATATTTTATTTTCCATTCACAACGACAATTCATTTTTTTTTACTCACTTTTATTTAACTTCATAATTTGTTTGTTTGTCCCCCCACCTTCTGAAATATTTGAAAATAATTCACACTGCAAGGAATTGAACTCATGACCAACATTTTGCTATGAGCTGAAGACACTAACCACTACTACACCAGCAAGACAAGACCCAATTACATCTTGTTTTACTTTTTAGACCTTTTTTTTTTATATAAAAGCGAGTATCAGAAATCCATGTTTTTTTGTTTAATTGTCTTGCTCCAATTCCAATTATATCAAGACATTAATTGCTGCATTACATTCGGTTCATAATAGGCTACCTATTTCAGACAGTAATTCAGGAATGAAAACGGCCGAAAAAATAACAAAATATTGTGTACACCACAATGAATATCATTTTAGTAACCTGACGTTATCCCCACCAACAAATATCAAGATCCGACTCATAGATTAATTGGAGACACAATTGTTGAAATAAACAACAGATAAAAAAAAAAAGTATACGAGATTTATTTTTAATTTGACACATAGTCGAGTTCATAAAAAAAAGCTCTAGCGAACTTGTTACAAAAATGAATTTATTAAAATAATTATAACACGATTAAAATGCTGTTCATAAGCCTAATAAGCAATAATTAACATGGCTGAGAATGTCGAATCATAAGACCGGACCATTCATTTTCAACAATAGACATTTTTATTAAATAGAAAATATTCAATATTAATCTATAATTCAATCACGCCTACTAAAATATAAAAACGGGCAAAAACTACGCCCTACCAATATTTTTAAAGAGTTGTTCAGTTTGGAAAATTAAATTGTATATTGGATATAGTCATTAAAAACTTAGTGAATGAATAAAGTAAAGGGGGAATCAACCCTATTTTTAAATAAAATTTGAATTTAGATATTTTTCCGCAAAAAGGATTCCTATTTTAGGTCGTTTATTCTTGATAATTATTCGTGCATTCGACATTTGTGCACGAAAATAGCATTGCCTTATAAATATTTGCAAATATTTCACTATGACAACTTATATTTGAACGGTTTATAATTTTTTTTTAAAAAAATTATGGTTCTGCACTGCATTTATTGCACCGCACTGCATTTTCCTACCAAATTCCTTCATGGTTGCAGTCAAGACTATTTTTTTTTTCAAATTCAAATTCAAGAAACTAAATTAAACTTCTGAAGCCTGAGAAACAATAATAACCAATGAGGAAACAATGAGAGGATTCTATCAATTATTAGTTCATGCAAAAGTGTAATTGCATCATTTAAATACACAATTAAAAGAAAGGTGAAGTGAATGATGCCTTCGAGACGTTTCCAAGACAGCATGAAAATGATTGATCTAACTGCACCATCCCTCCTCCGCCTCCTCCTCCTAATTCTAGTGATAATTTAGCAATTTAAGTAAACGAATTAAACTCATCATTAACCCTTTAACAATATACTACAATTCAAAAGAAATTGGGCATTGTTTGGTTCATTGGCATTTCTTCGTAAAAACAATTAAGCCCTCCCCCCTTCACCTAAACATTTATAATTTATTTTATTAGATATACTGTACCTAAATGACCAATGTTAACTATATAGATTCTAAAACTGTATGCTAATTCCCATTTAGCAAGTGTAAACCCTATTAAAGTCAAATAAAAACCGCCACCTGGACTAGACTAATCGGAATTCCTATTAAACCTTCTGTGTGGCTGGCTATAGGGAAGAAGAAGACTTGATGGGTCCATGATAATGTTCCCATTGGTGCCTGTCATCATCTTCTGATGAAAAGTTTGGCGCCATTTCTTGGGTGGTGCCCAGTCTCTGTAATTTTTTTTTTCTTCTCTTCTTCTTCATCTTCATCTTAAAAGTTGGGCTGTCACATGACACCTTAATCATAATAGACAAAACTTTTGGTCTATCACATTAAAATTTTATGTGCAAGTATGAGTCTATGACCTATATCAATTAGTATAACACTGCAACAAGGTGGCTTCCGTAAATAAAAAAATGCGTATGCACATGCAAGCAAATAGTAGCACTTCCTGAGAAACCGTCAGACAAGTTTACTTGTGAGCTGAAAATGAAATGTACAGTATAATGCTGTAAAAATGTAAATGCTGAAAAAGAAAACACTTTTTAGAGCATGCTCAGCCACATAAGCCCTAACTTGTTGCTTCAACTGAATTTAAGAGGCCTCATTAGGTTTTGAAAAGTTGAACAATTTCAAAGCTGGCTTCATGCTCTGGCGGAGGCAAAAACATGAAGCTCTGACTTCATTTTTGAAGCTTTGCTGCTTAGCAAGAGAGGATAAACCAAGCCTTATAGAAAAAAATCATAAAATGGTGACAATCATACTTTATTATGTCACTGCTTGTGCGCTTTTATTTTATCACTGTCATATTATTCTATACACCAGTCAATGGCATTCATATGATTTGTCATAATATTTTATAATCTGCTTTTGTGACTGTCTTATTCTCTTTCTACAATGACACTCCAAATCACCTATACACAATATGACAAAACACAAGTTTTAGCATTTCTAGCTTCAGCTCATACAATCCTCATTTTCAGCTCATTAGAAATTTCGATTTGTTCTGAAACCTTATACATGTATGAGAAAACGGCAAAAAAAAAGCATTGCTGTAAAATAGCAAAAATATTACTACAGTCTACATGTATATATTATAGCCATTCACATAACGTGTGCCACCCTGTACACTAGTAAAAGTGGTTAGTTTAACAAAAAGTGGGTGACAGTGGACACTTGTTTGTCGATGTTGAAGTTGTGCATACAATACAAGCAAACATCTGCCTTATCTCAATACAAAACATTGTCTCATGTACCTACCTGTATCACACAATTCTATTTTTATTTTGACATGTTTTACTAAAACCAAACCTCTACATCAGATATGTGCAACTTCGTCACGAGCATGAGCCGGATAGCGAATTTTAAATATACATCAACGGGGCATACCTTTTTAAAGTTTGCTTTATGAACAAAATTAAATTAAGCTTAAGACAGATCAGATAGAAGAGTAATAAAAATAACAGTCATTTTCAACAGAGGGTCACTGTGATTGGTTTATTTGTTCTATTGCTGAAATGGGATAGGTTCTGGAAATATGCTGGCAGGCCAGATTCAGTGACATTTGGAAAAGTCTTCACAGGCCGGATAAAATCAGGGCGGGCCTGTATGCCCCATGTATGCTCTACATACTCTTATTTAACATATAGCCTACATACTATGAATGAAGTGGTCTGTGGTCTCAAACAAGTTGTTTGCCAAACCACAAGAAAACGTGTAACAAACATTTATGTCTTTGATGTCTACTCTGGTAAACAGCAAAAAAATGTAACAAGTGTAATACAAGCAATGATAAAATTAAAGATAGTGATCAGTATCATAATAAACCCTCGAATTTTTCTTTGTTGTACTTCTTCTTACTTTCTTGTTTTCTTTTCGTGACAGGGCCAAACTCAAAGAGAGAGGAGATAAGATACGAGGAGTACACCGCAAACGTATCACAGTGAAAGCGCTTGAAGAAGATTCTGACAACAAATCGGAAGAGTGTTGTCCGACAACTTCACGTTGGGTAGAACTCAAATTGGGCATGTCTCGTGAAAACAAACTTTTGGAGATCTATGGTGGTGATAAAAGTCCACAACTGTTTTTCGAAGTGGTGTGTTCAAACGGAACAGAAGACAAACAATGCCGTTTTGTGGCACGTCCACTTTTACGGTATTCTCGTTGTGTTCAACGTTATTCCTATACCTATGCTTTGGTACGAGACTTTGTGCTAACAACTAGCAGCAGAAACGAGCAACACCTGGTCAAGCAAGACTGGCGAATGGACTACATTAAAATTCGTAGTGGTTGTAGTTGTGAGATTGAAAATCATAGGTGAACGGGTACAAATTTCTCCAGCATCCCCTTTTCCCCCTCAATCTCTTCTTGTATAGTGTCTCAATGTGCGTATGTGTGTTTGTGTGACTGTTTAGTATTGTTAAGATTAATAATTATTAATTAACTAATGTTATTCTAATTGATGGATGATGTTAGTTATACTGAAATACCAACGAAAGAGACACCTTTTTTGTCCTATTCCTCCTAATCGTCCTCCTCCTTTTCCTCTTCAATCCTCCCAATCATGTGGTTGTCATTCATTATTTGTCTTCTGTGAAGCTTTGTTTTAATGTGCTCAGGTGTTCTGTGGGGAATTAAAACCACCAGAAGGTGTTCTATTAAGGTCTTAGCCATAATATTAACAAAAAAAACAAAACGTAAAAACCTTTATATATACATTATTATAGTAACAGCTTATAATGACAAGTGTCTCTCTTTTCATTCTGCTTGCAGATTTTTTTTTTGCATATTACATTAAGAAATGAAAAAAAAATGGTTCTTTATAGTTAAAGAGTTGGTGCTCGTACAATAACTACATACCGAGTCATAGACACACTTGATCCATTTACAGCAAATTTTCGGTGTACTTTACTTCACATGCTGAATAGTGTGTCACTTGTAGTGTATAGTTAACTATTTTGTTTCCTGCATCTTTACCTTGCAGTCATGTCATTCGTCTGCTAAAGAGAAAAAAAAAACCCGGCACAATTATTGCAAAATGAATGCACTTAAAAATATTAAAAAAAAACTACAGTAGGGGCCTAGGGACAATAGTTAAGATGTAACCAAAGAATGTCTAGATTGAGCTCCAATAATTATTTTAAGAGGCTATCCAGTCATGAAGAAAATCAGCACATGATGCAATATTTGATATAGCCTCTAAACATGGTGTGTGTTTGTGTTTTTGTGTAATCTTTTTGTTTTCGCACACAGTTTATATTTGAACCCTAACTTAATGTGGAATAGGCAATAAAAATATACTGTGAATTCACTGATACTTTTGCATAACCTAGTTTTGATTTCTTCTATATTTAAAAAAAAAACCGTTTGAAAATAGCCTACTCGAAGCCTACTAATTTCCATAGACGATTAGTTCGTTTCTAATCGCCTATAGAAATTAGCATGCAGGCTATTTTCAAATTTTTTTAAAAAAAAAATATCAAGAAGAAATCAAAACTAGGTTTTGCAAAAGTATCAGTAGATTCATATTATATTTAATTGCTTATTGCACTTTAAATAACGTTTCAAAAATAATTGTGTGCAAAACGAGAAAATGTAAACCAAAACCAAATACATACCCATGTTAAACGGCAATACCAGATAATTGCATCATCGTAATCTCAGTTTTCTTTTTATATAGACTCCTTATTAGGAAAATCTATTAATGGAAATGCTGGCGCCATCTACTGGTTATTTTCTTCAACTTTACTCATGCAGATAGCCGCTTCAAACAAAACGTTTAGTCAAAAAATCTAAATTAAGCTCCAAGCAAGCACCTTCAACTTTAAACCATATGAACAGAATTCCATCTTAGAAAAAAAACCCCGCTATTTTTTTGAAGATGAATTTTCTATGCTGGAATCCTATTTAGAGGGTTCTAGATGAAGCTCAAGTGCAAAATTTTATTCTTGAATTTGAGCCGTACCATTTTTAAATGAAAGTTTGTTTCTTTATAAGAAATTAAAAGTATTAATGACTGTATGCAAGTAAAGAAATGTAATAATATTTACATGATGATATCTTTAAAAAATAAACATTTTAGGTCATTCTTAATAAAAAAAATAGTTTGGTAACTCCACTTAAGTTGGCTATAAAATGCAAATGTTTGTCTTTTTCAAACACGACCATAAAAATATTTTGTGTTAAAGATAACCGTCATTAAAATACCATTACATAACTAATTTACTCTTCTAGTTTTCGGTGAACTTTGAATTTCTTTTTCGAGAATGCTTATAAAAAAAAGTTTAAAAAATCAATCTCCTTTGCACTAATGTCCTAGGCAAAATTTAGTTACATTGTGAAGTTTATTTTTGTCTAAATAAAATTTTAAAAAAAACTTTAAAAACCACCTTCAGCACCAGAACATGCATAAATTATCGTGTCATGTCATTAACTTGGACTTTGATTAATATGTCATCCGATACAGTCTATTCTCACTTAAAGACTACTTTATTTAGAAAGTTTTGAAATATTAAGTTCTATTTCGTAAATTATTGATAGAAATTTTTTTCTCTCCTTCTTCTGAAAGGGTTTGAAGGTCACACAGTCAAAAAAATGAGTTCAGTTACCGAGTTTATTCTCTCCTATAGGACACCAGATTGTCAATAAATTACAACTGTTTGTGTAGAAAATTAATTTTGAAATTCAAAATATTTCATAGTTAAGTGACGCGATCACCTTGGCAATACTTAAAAAGCAAGATTCACAGCAATATTTGACTTATTTCTTGCAGGAAATTTTGCGTGAACAATTTTGCATATGATCGCCACTTTAGCCATAATTTCATTTTTTTTTTGCCAAAAGTTTCCAATTTGAAATTGTGCTAATAAATACATATATTGTATTGTACATTTTTTGAATTTGAATTTGAAAAATTACTCTGCAAGCAGCCATAAAGGCCTATGGCAGAGGGACAAGAGTCCAAGTGCAGCATAGAAAATGCATTGTCAAAACCAGAAAATATAAAACCCTATTGATATAAACCCAACAACAATTTCAATATTTTTAATGCTGCAAATATATGCATTGTCAAAACAAAAAAAAAATTTACTGCAACAGATTTTCTCAAGTAAAAGTGGTAAAGTTACCACTTCCAACATTAAAATGTAAAATAAAAAATAACATTAAAAAAGAAATATTGTGAAATCACAACAAAAATTGTTTGAAATTTCCCCCCATTTTCATCATTATTTATAGATCTTGAATTTTGTAATCTCATACCGTAACTCCTTTTTTTAAAAAAAAAAAATGTGTGCCATATTTATTTAAAGGAAATCTTAAAATTAATTTATGCATCTCAATCAAAAGTTTGAAAACACATTTTTTTTTTGTTCCAACAGTGAATAAAAAAATAATAAAAGATTGCAGCTTATTTATACTCACAAAATGTTTTTTTTTTGCTCGTTCTTTTTAAAATTGTCTTTAATCTGACTCCTTTTATAATCTAGATTTATCATGGTTAGTGAATTTCGATTTGTGGCATTGATTTGTGTCTTCTTAGAAATCCGATGACGATGTGACATCACACAGTGACACAACAGATATCAGCCTTTGGTTGAGTCACTGTTGAAAAAAAAAACCAACGAAAATAAATTTTCACATTTGAATATTTAACACTTATACCTGTGCCTAATAATAAGCTTGTGCCGTCATTGGGATTGGTGAAAAATTTAAGATTGTGTCATTTTGTTTGAGAATAAAAAGGGGCAATAACAAAAGAATTCAGGAATTCTTTTGCCTGACTTCCTTTGTTTAACTTTTGAAAACGTTTGGTTTGATATTATCCCTTTTTTATGAAAATAAATGACATAATCCAAAAAATTTCATCAATTCCTATGACGTCACAAACTTCTCATTAAGATGAGGTAGGTATATGTAAACAGTTACAACTGGCTTTCTACTTATAAATACAAAAAAAAAAATTAAACTGAAACAAAACAAATTTAAATGATTGGTTCTTGCAATTATTTTTTTAATTTTTTGCACATCATCATCAGCATCCTTCCCAATTTTACATCATTTATCATCATCATCGGATCATCATCCCTACAAAAAATACCAACATAAAATAAAACCAATACCACAAAGTATTTATTCAATTGTCAAATATAAATTTGTATTCATGTACAATGTGTAAATTTTGCTCCTGAATATGCCACTTTGTTGTTCAAAATATAAAAAATTATAAAAAAATTACGTCTTTTCTTTTTCTTTTATTTTATGTGAACAGAAAGGCGACTTTTGGGAACACTTTTCGACTGCAAAATGAAGTCGAAGGTGTTTGGGCTTTGTTTGCAAAGTATTTTTATGGAAAGACTCAAGGTGGTCGGTTTTGGGCCTTTGGCGACAATCCGATCAGGCCCGGCCTTAGGGTAAAGTGAGCGGGCAACCGCCTTGGGCCCCGCGCTTTCAGGAGCCCCGTGCTGCTGCCTGAACATTTTCCTGGCCCAACCGCCTTGGGCTCCGTACTTTCAGCAACCCCGCGCTGCTGACTAAACAATTTTTCCCCAGCCCCACTCATCGCTTGCTGCCTCTGGCCTCGCCTACTCTAGGGCCAGTCCTGAATCCGACTTCATGATACAGTCGAAAAGTCTAAAAAAAGTCAACTGTTTGTGTGCGCAGGGCCTTAAGCCTTGTACAGACCGGGCGATAATCGCCAGATACATGTGTCCAGCGAACTTGGCAACATCTTCGTCGGACACAGGGATTTCCATCTGGATTCATGTGGCCAGTGATGTTGCGCGTTCAAACCGAATTCAGTATCCGTTGTTTGTTGACCGCCGGTGGTGTCAATGTTAGTGATGCAATTGTATTTGCTTCTAGGTACTGACTGAGCGATGTTTTCAATTTGAAATGTGAAACAGAGAAACAGGCAACACTCTTTGATTATGAGCTACTGGATTCTCGACTCTCTCGAGGGGATGTTGCTTTGTATCTCCAAAAACGTCCCCAGTAGTCGAGAAACATCGCTGGTGACGATGTTTCCAGCGATTATCGCCTGGACTAAACTATGATTTCAAGAGAAAAAAAAACCACGCGTAAAATTATATTACAATTATTATTAAAAAATATTTTATATATCATAATATATAATATAAATCATAAAATATTATTTATTGTAATATAATTTTTTTTTCAATGAGTACAATCCACTAGTGCAAGATTCTTTGCTACATTTCCAACAATTAATAATATTTTAAGTGCCAGTGTTATAATTAAGTCCAAAAGAATTATGCTTTTTGCATTCATGAAGACTGGTTGGAGGCTAGAGATAAGATCCGCTTTAATTATAGGATAACTATTCTCTTCCAAGTCGATTTCATTGCAAAAAAAGCAAATTTTTTTGTCTTAGTGACAATATACTTGCACAACATATTCTAGCACGACGACTTTATAAAGCACTTTATAAACCTTTAGCCACATTCCTTGCAACATTAAAAACACTCTCAGTTATCGCAAAATTATGTAAAGGAGAAAGCAGGGCAATAAAGAGACATGGGGGTTGTTTTTATGCATGTGTGATCCATCCTTAACTTGTATTCTTTTAACATTTTCATGCAGATCATTTAAATTACACTTATTAAGACGCCCTGAAAAAAAACAAACACTTTCACACCAAATGTCCTAAATTTTGACAGCATGTTTGGAACATGTTATGCTCAATTTAAATGACGACACGCGTTCAATAATCATGTCTTAACCTTTGACCCCCTTCAATAAATCAATGCATACAGGGTTCAATAAATTATACAGTCTCAAACATGCCCCATTATAATACTTTGTGACGTTTAAATTCGGTACATACAAGGAGAAAGGAAATTTAATTCTCATGTCAGAAATACCAACTTGTCTCATTTTTGACAACACTTTGAAGCCACCGGTCTTCTAAATGGACCCCACTTCCCTTGAATCTCATGGGAGAAGAGGGAACGGGAGGGATCAGCGCTTCAGTAGGTTTAAAAACGAGGTAAAATTAGAAAGGTTACAGGTGCTTTAGGTCAAAATTCAAGAAGAAATAATTTTAGCCCTTGTACTTCAACTTGAACAGACAGAGGAAAGTTCCGAAATAGAAAAACACAGTTCAAGAGTTAGTTACAAATAAACTGGATTTTAGTAACCTCGAAACTCTACTCAGAAAAATCAAGTTAATTGCCATATTTCCTTCTTGAATTTGAGCCATAGACAATCAGGTAATGTGATATCTCGATCAACATTCATTTGAAAATAAATAGGCGAAAAACTGTTCCGTTTTGCCTAGAACGCCATTGACACTTCAATAAACAGTTCCGTGAAAAAGGACCAATATTTTTTATAGGAAAAAAAATTGTGTAAATGGGGTCCAACAGTTTCAAAATTATTTCTCTTTAAAATATAATTATCATAAAAAAATTATGAATAAATTCTCAGGAGACTTTACTAATGTAAAATAATAAAATCTCGAGTCACTTATTTAAGACATTCATTAGTAAATTTAAATTAATAATTGAAATAAACATTTAGAATAAAAATAACCCTGTGCTTGATAATATGTGCGGATATTTTTATTTTGGTAGTAAACAAACATCTTAGAAAACCACAGATAAATAAATCGCCTGTTTACAAATGAAACCTGAATAATTATAATCAATCATTTTTTTTTCTTCTCACAACTGAAGAGTAAAAATGTCAACATGACACATAGGCTATCAAAAATATTTGCAGCTGTTGAGTTAAAGTTATTAAAAAAAGTAAATAAATATGACAAATGAAATATGTATGTCAAATTCATATGCAAAGTGTAAGTATTATTATAATTGGTGAAAGCCACAACTCGATTTTCACAAATCAAGTTTTTCTTTTTCCACTTAGGCTAGATACATTGATGAAGAGGTCACTTTAGTAATTCACCCCTTTTTTAGGTGGCGGTGATGATGATGATGACGTGAGAATGCAGCCAAGCAGAAGAATTAGGAAGAAAAAAAGAAGGGGTTAATTGCACTTTTAAGATAAAAGAGTATAGAAAATAGTTCAGGTAAAAACAAGAGAGGAAAAAAAACGAGTTGTTAAAATACTTTTTTTCTTCTTCTTCTTTTCACTTTATTTCGCCAGGAACCTAAAAAAATGACAAGAGTGGTTGGCTTGCACACCTCTATGAACAATTTACAACTGCTTTGGACCTATGCTGCTATGGGATGTCCTGAAGAAGAAGAAGAATAATTAGAAAAGAAAAAAAAATGTAGCTGGACCTTAGCCTATTTATGCTAGTGGTGACTAACTTGCTTAATTGACCACTTATTGGTTGAAAAATCGTCAGAGTTGTATCAGTTACATGAGATAGATGTAAAGTGTTCAGCCAGTTAAAAATTTCAAAAGCTACTTTTGGACCACATCCATGAAATAAGTTTCAAGTGCAACACCTGTGTCTGATGCATGTAGAATCTATGTGCTATATAAATGTAATCATGCTGTGTTTCTTTTAATATAGTAGAAATGACAATTCCTGATGGATGTACCTGGTAATTTCTATATATTCTTCTTGCAATGGGTAAAAAATTAAGAAAACATCACTCTTGGAACACGGTACAGTATATACGAGCATCTTTCATGTCTGTATTGCTGTTATTTGTGATTTTTGGCCTTGCAAATTGCTCTCAAAAAGTGAACCAAGGTGAGAAAAACATCAAAACTGAAATTCAAATGGATATTTTTAATAATAATAATAATAATTATGATAACATTCGTGTTAACAACAAAGTTATTACAAGTGAAAATAATCTCGAGAATCGTGGTAGTGCGCCAGAAAGCAAAGTCCGGTCGAAACTGATTCAAAAGCGGAATGTACCCGGGGACAAAGTTCCGTGTCAACCTTTACCGCGTGAACTCTTACGAAAAATTCTAGGTCCCGCATACAACCCACGGTACATGTCGTTCGATAGACCGGATACGGAAAAGTCATCTTCAGGTACCGATGACTCGACAAACGGTAAAGGAAATCAAAAAGACCAGGCATGGACACATCAACATGGTAAACAACGTAATCATCGAAAGATTGAAGCTTTTCATGTTCATGAAGGCTACACGCGTATATTGCATGAAGAGCCAGTGTTGTTAGAGGATTATCTTGGTACTAGACAGCTTGACGTCAATCTTTCGCCCTCGTCCCTGATAGCCCACAAACAAACAGAGGGTCAAAGTTTACCAATAACAGCAACACCACTAACAAAAAGAGGAACTTGGACTCGGCACTCAAAGTCTTCATCAAAGAAATCTACAACATCATCATCATCATCTTCACCAGCAGCAGCAGCAGCAGTAGTATCAACAATATCTGCAAAAAATGAAAAGAAATCATTTTTGTCCAAAGGTCAACACGATTACTTAAAAATGGACGACTTCGATCAGGTTGAACCGGCACCACAAGAGTCCATGGAAGAAAATGACAGGTATCGAGAGCAGGTATCGAATAAAAAAGATAAAGCAAACGACAAGTTTCTCAGATTGATTCGTGGTAAACGTAATGTTAAAAATGGTTTTCCATGGGCATGTGAATCGAGAATTGAATGGTTGGATCTAGGTCCACATCATTTTCCAAGGTTCTTGCGCACCGTCGTCTGTACCAGTGACAAATGTTGGTTTGGACATTTTCAGTGTCGTCCTAAAGCTTTTACAGTAAAGATTTTGAGACGTCGCAAAGATTCGTGTATAATGCCACCTACTGCTGGTGGTGGTGGTGGTTCTTCTGCAACCAATCTGAACGATGGGGAAGAAGAAATACCTGAAGGTTTTGAGAACATCAATTCACATGTGCCACCGGAGTTTCGAGAACAGTGGATATTCGAAGAAAGGGCTGTCACTTTCTGTTGCGAATGTGCTGCATGATCTAACTGAAAATTCAGTTACATTTAGGCATCTATTAATAATTAATAATGATTACTTGAAATGTGTGTTAATGTGCACTTGGCTAAGGGTGCACTAATTAGTGGACACTTTGTTTAACATGAAATTGCACACACATAGTGAATACTTAGGGTCATTTTCTTAATGATTGCTAAGTCAAAGGTAGTGCTAAACTCATAAACTTTTACATGAAACTTCCTATCAAAAGTTTATGAGCTTAGCACTACCTTTGACTTAGCAATCATTAACCCTTAGAACTTTTTTCACACGGACCACTTTTGGTGATCGAGTTCGACTGCAATATGTAGTCTAAAAGGACGACCGGTGGTTGGGCTGTTGTTGACAAAGTATTTCCATGGAAATCGTTCGGAATTTTTTGTAACAACGTTTGAACTTCTGTCATCAGAAGATGGTATATTTCCGCCACCGGCGACAGTATTGTTTCCTTATTTACACGGACAAACTGTCAACTAACTGTCCCTTTGATTTTATTCCATTATTAACGGCCTCAATGGCTATTCAGATAAAATAGACTCTGACGAGGAAACACTTTTATTATTGTTTCAACGTCATAATAAATGAATTGACTATTACGACCACTTTTTTTGCAGTTCATTCAACTACACTTGGACAACCTTCCGACCACCGCAGTCGATTCGATGGTCAGTTTCGACTTCATATTGTAGTAGAACTCGACTCGCTCAGAAGTGGTTCGTGTACAAATGTTCCTAGTGTCAAACTGACACTAAAACGGCAAAGTCACGTTAGTTAATGGTCACAATGCACATGGTCAATGCGTATTAAACGAAGTGTCCACGCTATTATTAATAAGAGCCTAAGTAAAGCTAAAGTAAAATTTATTAATACGGGCTTGAGGTGCCAAGATGGAAGTATTCAACTTCTTTGAAGCAACTTTAATCAAATCAAACTTTGTTTGAAATTAGACGAGAAATGAAACTCTGTATTCTAATTACATATTTGAAAATAAGACTTATTATGATAAATTTAACAAATGTCAAATTTTATCTATTTTTCTTGGCTAATTTTAGGTAAAAAACATCTTTAAAATTACATTTAAGTGTTTATAATTAAAATACTTTACTTTTCGATTTTAAAGTAAACTTTGAATGCTTGATTAGTGATGGCCATATTCTAAAATAATACTTAAGGCAAAGCTAAGCTTTGCACAAAGCTAAATTTAAAAGCTCTTCATGCTTTGTCTCGCATCATGTTTCAAGCTTAACTTTGTCTTAGGCAACAAGTTTAGAATGTGGGTGTTGAAAGTTGCTTTTTTTAAAAAAGTAACTAAGTACTATCAAAATCTAAATTTTGTTTAAAATTTATGCTTGTTACATCTTGTTATAATTTTTTTATTATTATTATCTAAAATATGACTTTTTGTGGTAAATATTTTGTTTTGTGTTTTGCAAGAAGCGTAGATTGTCTGGAATTTAATTTTATTTGTACAATTATTTGATCAATTTCCTATTAATTTATTGTAAATGAGAAAGTTTCAAAGTGTGTAGCCATATATTATTTTTTAAACAATTGTTCTGTTGATTATGTAAAACAAGACAAATGACAATTCACTGTTTCTGGGCCAGTATCTGACTTTGAAAACATAAAAAAAATATTGTTACTAAGAGTAATGTATTTCGAGTTCAATGTATATAAATTGTTTAAAAATGAATCCAACTGGAAACAGTTTAAAAATATTTTGAACTTTTAAATCTACATTGAGTTATTTTTTTTTTTTACTTTAAAAATGAATCACATCAAAAGCTAAGCCTACTCGTAATTGATATTTTTGAGATTACATATGATATTGAACCACTTTTAAGTGTTTACAAATGCATGATTAGTCACAATCATAATCGCAATTGACAACTACTTTAGAAAAAAAAAGTAACTTAATCATTATGCCAAAATTTCCTGGGTTCTAGGCCTCATTTGTTCATAAGCGTGTATATATATATATATATATATATATATATATATATATATATATATATATATATATATATATATATATATATATATATATATATATATATATATATATATTGTCCAAAATATTGTCATTACTCATTAGTGTTGTTTTTAAAGCACAAATTGATTACTATGATCTTTCAGGATGGTCTTTCATGATTGTGTGGCAAAATGTAATTCCTAATTAAGTCTACAACCCAACAAGCCTTAAGGCTTGTAGCAAACTATTACGTTAAAATGAATTGCACAAAAGCAACTTATTCCAAAAAAAAATATTCCAATCTTATAACTGAAACGCAAAGTTCTGCATGTTCATCACATACCGCTAGTAGAGCATTTGGAGCACTTCAATGTGTCATGGTTAAGACCAATGAAAACTTACAAGTTTATTTTAACATTTTTCAAAATGCATGCATCATGCAACTTCATTTATTGCCATTTTAGATAATATTTGCAGCATATTTTCACATCTTTAAAAATGCTGTTGGAATTTTTAATAGAAAGAAACGGAAAAATGATGTGAAGTTGAGATGTCTTTTTCCTGGTACAATTTTCATTGTCTGCTGCAAAAATACAAGACTTTACCTTTCACATAATATGAAAATCTCTTACGTTTTTTTAAAAAAAAATTAATTATGCCAATGAATATGCATATTGTGCATATGTTGGGCATTTATCTATGTTTTAGTGCAGAAATGAAAACATACTGTATTTGTAGGGTTAATATACCATGAATATCCGATCCCTAGTCATATTAAAAAAATTGGCCAATACAACTTCAATTTAATATAAAATAATTCAAACACCAATTCAATAAGATCACTTTGATGGCTGTGAATTTTGTAAAGCAAAAAAATGTATCTAATAGACTATTTCGACCATCTTGAAATTGTTTTATTAACTTTAATAACCTTTAATGAAATACAGTTTCAATTACATACCGGTGTTTTTTATTCTAAAAAAAATGTAGGCATTCTGGTGATTTAATGTTGAAATGTGTAAGTAAAATATCAAGCAGGAAAAGTTGAGCCATAAAAATTTAAAGCTTAAATGATACAAAATAAAAGTAGAATGTAATAAAGCACACATTAATACTAAGGTTATTTTTTTTTCTCTCTAAATAATTGTTGTAAATATCTTTTTCTTTTTTCTCCATACCCTAAAACCATATCCCAGTTGCAAGGAGGAGGATACATTAAGAATATAAATAATTGTGCTATATTAAATGAAAGAAGAAGAAGCCCTAGTTCTCAGACTTTGTAAATTGGGACATCTCACTCAAAAAACAAGCGTAATTGCAATTGCGTAACTGAAATGTAATAACAGCATAACACTCATTTACAAACTATTTGAAAACTTTTTCACATAATACTTACAAAATGCCCAATTAATTTCTTGTTAAGATATGTATTTAACATAGATACTTTAGATATACAATGATTTTCATTATAATTGCATATATGTAAATGAGGAATTTTTTACAATTACCACCAATAATACAATTAATGCATATTACAAAAATTCTAATTATTGCAAGTTGATTATTTATGCCAAAATTCAAGAAGAAAACTGGCCACCTAAATAGTGTGTTCCATCTCAAAACAATGTTGGAAGTGGATTGTTAAAAGTGGAGACAAGCAATGCTTCTTAGACTCGAGTATGGTATCATCACTGTAATGGGAAAAGCATATTTCCTCCTATTAGTAGCCCTTCTTTTTAGTCAATTGGGAGTGAATTTGGTAATCTAATGTAATCCTTTAATTGTTAGCCTCAACCCCCAACCCTCACCGTCGTTAGAGGTGGGTACAGCTACCTCATCAGTGTTCAAGAATACTCGATATATTAAGGTGCCTGAATAGATATTTATATTCTTTTTGTCCCCCCGGATGGCGCCACTACAGTGTCTATTATGTTGCAAACGTTTTTCAAGAGAAACATTACTACAAAGAAAAAAATTCAAAGTATTTTAGAAACTAGAACAGATGATAATAATGCTGAAAGTTTTTTCATGATGATATCTTTAAAAATAAATTTTGTATGACAGTTTGGAAAAGGCGAAAATAGTTTTCCATGAAATGTTAATGAGAAAACTTAAAAACGGGTCATTTTCAAACTGCTATAAAATGTTTATTTTTTCAAGATACTGACATGAATAAATTTTTAGCATCATCTTCTACCATTCGAGTTTTGAAAACAATTTGAATTTTTTTCATAATGTTGTTTCTAAAAAAAATGATCACTTGACTTTTGAGTCCAAATTTTACAAAAACGACTAATGGAGCTTAGGTTTAGCCACTGCTGTGGCGTCATCCGGGGGGGGGGGGGAGGGGGGCACAAATACAAATCAAACATATATTCAGCAATCTTCAACAGTGTTTTTCTGTGTGTTCAGAGGGTTAAAGTTGTAGTTCAAGTACTAAGATTTATTTTTTAATTTAGGCCTTAGTAATTATGTTAATTAACATTTTCAAGCACAAATGCTGACCAACTAACTAAAAGCAAGGGTAATTCAGCTAGACATACGCTTATTTAAAATTTAAAATTATCATGTATTCTATTAAATTTAGTTATAAAGATTTTTCTTAAAAGAAATAAGAAAATAAATAAATTAACTTACAAGAATTCATAAAGTATTAATTTTCGATATGATTTGGTTCAACCTCAACATAATAATTCAAATTAATTAATTAAGCACATTAGACACAACAGTAATAATTTATCAAATGTGGCCCATCAAATTAAAAATGTTGGACAGTACTAAGTTAACATAAAAAACACAATAGTATTTAAGTGCCAGCAATAAACATAATTGGTGTAAAATGTTTAATTGGTATACAAAAGAATTCATAACAACAATACAGTTCATGGTTATTATTTTTAATAGGAAGAAATTACACGATGAATTTTAAAATACAACAACATGTAAATACTATGGTACAATATGGACTTCAAACACAACTAAAACGTTTTTAACCTTGGAATTACATAAGGAAATCATTAAATCACAACAGTACCAAGAACAAGACTTTCCTCTGTACCACATTTAATTACCACCCAAGCCAAAAGGCATATTAATTTGAAAAAAAAAAAAATAAGGCATAAATTCAAGAAAAAAAACTTAGCACTTGAACCGCAACTTGAATTCTCTAAGCAGGGTTCCAATGTGTAAAATAGAATAACTCTGATAAAAACGGCAATAAAAAAAGTTAATTTTGTATATAGGAACTCTGTTCAGAGGGTTCAAGTTACAATTTAAGTGTTAAGTTTCTTTCTTCTGTGCGAACGTTTTTTTTTTTTAAATGTACCCCACGTCAGGAATAGAAACGCTAACTGTAGTGCCATCTAATGTCCTTTCAACAAAACTTTCAGTTTATTTGTCTGCAATACAAACTGTTCCAAAATAAAAACAACAGTGCCTAAGCAGAAATAAAAAAAATGAAAGATACAACAAAAATTATATTTTATATTAAAAAATACTTAATTATTAAATGTAATAACATTTTTAAATAAACTGCAAAAATTACATGACCAAAACAAATAATTTAAGGAACAAAACTGAATGATAATGAAATTTTACCGGTACTTTTATTGTCTTTAGAAATTAATTATATGGTTCATTCTGACTGCCAAAAACTAGTAAAATTCTATAAGCACGGTTTCAGAAATAGTGAAATGTACTCAATAAAACAGGGTTTTTCTGTTTTGTAATTCCTTTCAAAATGCTCAAGTGCCAATTAAAGTTGCTTTAATTAGGGCCTTTGCTAAAACTAAACATACTTTCTGTAAGTCTACGATTTGCTCATCGGTTAAAGGATCACATATTTTTTAAGATGACATTGATGAAATAATATGCGCGCTACCATTCATCAGTTGCGAGACTCGATTTTTTAAGGAAAGTGCTGTAAAAAAATATACGAGCACAAAACCAGAATCCATTTAAATCAAGAAAAGTTCAAATAAAAAGATATGAAACAGACAAATGTTCACATAATAAATACTGCTTAAATGCAATTCAATTTTTACTCTACAATCAATATTTAACAATAAAACGGAATTCCAGAAAAGAATGATACAAAAAGAAGCATTTCTTTTGGGTAGCTTTACAGTTGCTCACATACAGTTACAATGAATTGCAATAACAATATCTTTAAATTGCCAGAAGGTTTGCAAAGATGAACCTGCTTCCAACTTTTCTTCGGATTTACACAACAGATCATCTTGACTCGACTTATCTTTCCAATTACCACTTGTTCGATGCAACACTTTAATTGTATACAGTTGTGGTTTACACCAATATATTCCATACCAACAACTTGTTAGTGGACAGCTTGCTGTTTTTATAAATCTAAAAAGTCAAAACGAAAACAAGTATCCTTTTCTAAGCAAAACTGAACAATAATCCAAAGTTATGTTAATCATAAAATGTTAACCTTTATGCAAAGTATTACATACTTAATTAAGAAAACAACCCTTTTTTAATTTTAAAGTAAGTAATCATGAAATGTAATCTTGAAACTATTGATGAGGTTGGTTGCAAAATTACAGTGTAACAATCCAATGTAACAAAAACAGTGTCATATGGGGCTTTTAAATCTTTTTTTTTTAAATTTGAATAATTACTCTGCACGCTACAAAGAGGGACTGTAGCAGAGAGACTGTTTAGTTCAAAAGCTGCATAAAACTGCATTGTCAATACTTCATTAAGCATGCAAGCAAGCCACTTATACCAAATTGCTCAGCGTGGAGCCGTAATCATGGAACAAGAGTGCGTTTTTCTCGAAAACGCATGGGATTTAAATAATGATGTCATTAAGATGGCGACTGAACCAACCTGTAAAAATTAATATATATGATTGTAAATCACCATATTTTTAAAGACTAAGTGGTTTGAGCTATCCAAAGAGTCGACATAAAATTGTCGTTTTATAGTATAGTAACTGATTTTTTTCCAAAACGAGTTGCGACCCAATTACCTTTCCAAAAAACCTTAAAGATGTTAAGATTGCTTCATTTCCTGCGGTAGAAAGCTTAAGCCGAATGGGTAATTCTGGAATGCTATTATAGGCCTCTGCGTTAATATTACAACAACAAGTCTTTCTTCTGGACAATTTAATTACCAAAACCTCCTTTAGGATCTACAAGCTCATATCTTATGGCGATTACAACTGCTAAAATTTATTTATTATTGTAATTTTTTTCTAATTTCAGAGATGGTGAATGTCCATATTCTAAAAATTAATAACTTTTGGCCTACTGGATCATCTGAATATAAAGCGAGCATGAGCACAAAGTAAAAGGTAATGCATCTGAGCTCAACTGTCAGTTTGAAAATATTTTCCAGTAGCTTAGCATTTGCTCATAATCTCTACATCCAGTAATCACCCAAAGCTTACTGTATAACGTATACATATAAGTATACTGTACATGAGCACAAACGCGAACGAGGCAAGAGTGAAAACTCACAAATGCTTTTGTGTGTACGTCAATGAGAGGCAATCCGAACGTCCTTAGGTCACGTGGATTCCCTGTAAATATGAGCCACTGGTTGTCGGTTTTTCAAAAAAAAAAGTTGTTTTTCTGTGTACTTTGTTGATTTGCTGTATGCAAACGAGATATACGTTTTGTGAATTGTAGAATTGTAGAATAACTGAAGCACGCTTAACAAATGGATCGTCACCTCATGCTGCCTCGTTCGATGAATGCATCGGAATGAACGTTTTCACGCATGAAGCATTCGTGTGTCCTCACCCTTTCTCGTGGGGAAAGGGCACAGAAAATGCTTAAATTCTGCAGGCCTAGTCGTCTAAACCTAGTGGTTAAAATGTACGTTTCATTACATAATAGAATCATTTGTAAGAGCTATAGACATTTACCATCCCTGAAATTATAACAAAGTCATAATAAGTACAATACATAAGAATATAATAGCATTGGCAATGAAAGTGGCCATATGAAGACAGTGTGTAACTTTTAACACAGAGGCCTACGGCAGTTGCTGAATTACCCATTCGGCTGAAGTTCCATTTCTCGGGGAAACAACCAGTCCGGTAATCAAATTTGCACTTTTTTTTTTTAAAAAATAGAGAAAATGAATAAAATTTCAGCATTTTTAAATTGTCATAAATAGTTTATTTTGAAAGATATCAAACTAAAAAGGCACTTAAATGATTGCACTAGCTTTTATAATAGTGTAGAGCACCTGTTACAGGGCTCAAGTCTAGATTCTCTTAATGTAGTTTGGGGCGGATACCGCCTTACGCCAAGAGTGTGCCTGAGTCCAAATGGTGCCGGGGTCGTTCCCTTTAGTATTTTCTTTGGATGCAGTTGGCTGGAAGAGAATAAATGAAGACAGGCGAGACGAATGCAGATTGTCGAGTTACTTGTTTAATGCACACAATCATAATAAGTACATTAAACAGAGAAGAGTTACAAGTGTGGCATTGCTTGGCACCGGACCATTATTTTATAGTTTCCATATCAGAAAATGGACTCAGAATCTATCGAAACACGGACCTTTATCCTTAGGACCTGTGTGCACCTACACAGGTGCACCCATGCCCAAAGGACTGTGCCTCGACGGATCACCATCCGTGGGGTCTTAGAGGGTGATGAAAGTGGCGGAAATGCGGCACTTGGGGTACGAGGAACCCCAAGGCTAGGGCAACAAAGGGAAGGACAATTCAGGGTGTTACAACTTTTAGTTTCCAAAACACTTTCAAGTTTCTCTTCATTTTTACCTGAAAGACAATCAAGAATTCGAGATGCGTTTACACTTTAAAACCACCTTAATTAGTTTCGTTTTATTTTAATAACCAGGGTTAATGTACTGTATTTTATATTCTGTTTTCATTTCACTGTGTGCGATAAGTTTTATTTTCACTAATAATTTTAAATAAGTCTATACATCTATGGCCCAGTAACCACTGAATTCATTGTGAATTGTTTGTATGTCAAAAGTTATGTGACGCGTTTTACATTTGTTGCAAACTTTAAACTAAACTTTATATTTAAGTAAACTGAAGCAGAAAATAATTACCTCGGATAATAGTCATGTCCGAGATCTGTCCAATTATAGACAGTGGTACACAGCCACGGCTTCGTATCGCGTCCATTTACAGGAGACTGTGGTTGCAACGATCTCTTTTTAGACAGTAGCGAAACGTTGTCCACCATGTAGTCGAGCACAAAAGAATGACGATATGCCTTCTCCATAAATCTTCTCGTGTGACTATGAACGAGACGAATACAGTTCAAAGGACCGAGATCACCATCCCTGTCTCGTGGTGTATTCTCTGTAGAAACTGCGCAAATCACAAGTATCCACACCTTATAACATATTAAAACAAGATAATAATATGCATCTTTTAGGAAAAAATAACGAAACAAAAAATTTATACTTACCAGAAGTAAATTAGAAAATGCCATTTTAAAAATAAAACTAACTACAGAAGAAAAAAAAAATGTACTTCGGAAATGCAGCACGGTAACGACTGTGATCCAACGTTGAACTCACGCTTTCGGCATTAACCGCATTGCGAATATAATATTACCTTTTTTTTGACCGCTACTTATATGTAGTGAAATCATAACCAAGTATAGGTCCGGAAATCAATTATATATTTAAGGAAAAATTTCTTTTGTATAAGAAATACATTTGTGTTTATAGAACAAAGCTAATTCATACAGAGACAGACAGTGAGACACCAACTCGTCTCAAATGATACACTAAATATACTTTTTGGGAATATATATTTTTTTTAACAATAAACAACATTAGAGAGTATTTTAGCAAGACATTTGCTAAACATTACCATAAAAGAAACATTGTAAATGTTTACAACAACAACAAAAACAACATAAAAGGTATACATTACCAGGAAATGGTCAGCCATATCAATCTTAAAAATAGAGTCTGTATTTCGAAATTAACTATTAGTAAGCATGTAACGTATATGACCACAACAAACAAAACAAAAATGGAATTCTTTCTATTGGCAGCCACGTATATAGCCTCTAATCTAAGGCTCTGAAGGGTGCTATATATAGGTTGCGTCGAAGGCGCAAAATAAGGCGAAAAGCTACACAATCTCCTGCAACAGAGGCTAAGCGGCTGCTAATCGAAAGAATAATCAAAATAAATTTATGAGGAACTTTATAAAGATTCAAATTTAATCAATAGAATCAAACAGTGTGGTGAAATAGATAATAGTTCTAAGTTTCGTACAGAAGGTACAGTTGCAGCTGATCATATCTACAAAGCACAACATTTTTTTAACATTTTCTATTTGTGTTTAAATTTAGCGCTCTGTTTAAAGTGGATTCCATGCAGGAAAACAACTTCAGACACTTGAATCTATGTGGCGCTAGACTTCAAAGCCGTCAAGCAAGTGTAGCATAAAAAACGAAAAACTCCCCGCTCTTATTTGAAATGATATTTGAAAGTGTTCACGGATTTCACTTCTTTTTAGCCAGAGTACGCTGTTTCTCGGCATGTTCCACAATTTTTTCGTCAATAGCCAATCCTTTTCGTTTTCGCACCAGATTTACATACTTACGAGCTCGATTTTCACTATCTGCTTTTTCTCCATAAAGTAAATATTCTTCTGCGGTTGTCGGTACCCAGAATGGATCTGTTTCAATCACCTGAATAATAAAATATAAATTTAAATAAGTTTGGACATTTATAAGTTATAAAAAAATGATGAATGCATAAAAACATGCAAACAAGAATCTCGTAAGATGTTGACACTTCTCATAAAAATTTTAGTTGCTGTGTTTTCTTTAGTTTCTATAAGTAGTTACTAAAACAGTGTCACTAGACTAGTGTTTAATATAATTAATTCTTCATCTATTTATATGATAGATATATTAAATTCTATGAATATTATAAACTCATAGCCTTTTTATCATTAGGCCTACTGCTTTTTATTAAGACGCTCATCGACAAACAACTTTTAGTGGAAGAGATGAACTGCAAAAAAAAATGTGGTCGGGGTGTGGTCGAAGCCGACCACTCGAGGCGACTCTATACGAACCCTTTCTGAAGCTCATTCAACTATACTAGGACCAATTCCCAATCGCTGGCAGTAGACTCGAGTGGTCGGTTTCGGCTACCTCTTGATCTCTAAAAGTCGGCCGTCTCTGAACGCCATATGAACTTTAATTTTTCAAAAGGATAAAAAAAATAATTTTCACTGGAATACTTGTTTAGAGAAAATTTGTATTAAATTAAAATATAAAATGAAAAAAAAAAAAAAGATTCAACTACACTAGGCATTTCTTATACAGAACATAATATGAGTTTCATTAATTAATTAGTGTGTTTTGCAGTTGAAAATCCCATGGTTCAGTTATATATTTTTTTCGTCTCTGAAAAACAATGTAAAATCATGGATTAGTTGTATTTTATATTTCAGATGCAGTCTGCAGGTGTAGCTATGACATTTTCTTTTTTACCAAAAAGGTAGCACAAACATTTAATTGTCAATGATCTTGCTCTATTTGATTGGGTGAATGATCTTTTTAGAAAACTGATTAGACAAGCTACTATATATATATACACACATATATATATATACACACATACATGTATATTAGTATTACAGGGGGTGTGAACGTCGGGCGCCAAGGCGCCATTCAAAAGTGACAAAAAAACCCTGAGTCAAGGTGGGATAAAAACTACACAGGTGACCATCATTTGAAGGAAGAACTCTGATGTGAGCTGTGAAGCTGCACAAAGAACTGTTGGTTTAATAGGTTTGTGTGTCAGTTCTCTCCCTCTTCTTTAAGGTCATACAGGCGCCCATTTGCCCAAAATAAAATTAAAAAAAAAACAGGGTGACACCTAAAAATAATGACCATATCATAAAGTTCAACGTGACAAGGAGCTCCGTTACAATTCAAATAAGTTCATTTATTTCAGTCTTATTCCAAGGCATGTTCATTAGCTGAAAACGAAAGTTAACATTTCTTGTATCAGCGTACACCAAAAGTAAATCATTCAAACAAACTTTACACCTCATACACCAACTTCAGAAGAGGACTCATAAAATGAATCTAAAGTTGGGGCCACAATACTCAACAAATTGTTGTAAAGTATAGTGCAACACCACACAACACAATTTGACACATTTAAGCTAGTACATGTGTTACTAAGAAATATGTAAACAGAACTGTATTTTAGTCAAGCAGAAATTGTTGCAATCAATAGAATTGCTAGCCAAATTGAATTACAAGTGGTGCACAACCTATTTTGTGACAACTTAATAATGTTAACACTAAATTGTATTCAATAAATTTGATCTGTCACTCTTTTACTGGTGATAATTACATCTTATCAGCAAGTTACACACTAGTCACCTTTATCAATGACATTTTATAGGCACAACCCAATAGCATCATTCTAGCAAGAAACTGCTAGACAAATAGCACACCATCCTATTCTTCACAACACAGAACTATATGTTGCAGGTAGTGTTGCGTGCCATAGCACTACACTTTACAACAAAATGTTGAGTAATGTGACTCCATCTTTACTAATGAAACTCATCAGAGTCATCACAAATTTGCATAAGACATTCTCTACAATATTGTAAATACAACACACACAATATCATCACAGCAAGACACCACCAACCTTGAATCAGGGATGTATTTCTAATGATTTGCAACAACTTTTGCTTGACAATAAAATACAATTGTTTCCTAATCTCCATATTTAAAAAAAAAACATATGAGCTTATAGGTTGCAACTTGCAAGCAGTGTTTTCTAGTGTTGCATTGCATTTTACAACAATTTGTTGAGTAATATGACCTCATCTTTGGAGCACCACACCTCAATTCAAAATCTCTTTGAATGAAAAATGCTGGTTCAACATGTACAAATAATGTACCCTTTCTACCTATCAAAAGCTTCTAAATGTACAGAATTGTATATCACAAAATACAAACAAACAAAATGTTATGTCTATTTGTATGACTGCAAGAATACAAATACAAATGTTATATAGATGCTGCTCCCATCTTTTTTTTTTTTTTTTTTTTTGGCACAGACACAAATAATTTCAATACATGTTCCTTGATTATGTATGCATACTGTGTACCACTGCTTTGATATATATTGCTCAATGTCCAATGCAGGAAGACTACTTACTATACATCTGCCGAAATTTTTCCTTTGTGTAGTTTTGGACGTGGGCTCGGTGGTCACTTTTGTTCATATACAGTATATGTATATGCATATGAATATATTATACATGTGTGCGCGTCTCCAGTTCTTCACAAACATTTCCTTTCGCTTTTTTTTATATAAGAATTAAGTTTATAAATAAAAAATTTTCCATTTGATAATTTCATCTTAAGCTAATATGTTGTTTCACCTCATAATTTGATATTCAGACATTTTTTAAAAAATACTGTTTGTCAGCTAAAATTTACCTTAACATTATTATCTGATGCAAATAATTCAAATATTAGAAGACCCTTTAATTAAGTTCAAAACATATTTCATACTTGAAGAGTAATCAGAACAAAGACGATTTAAGTGATGACGTCTAAAATAAACATTATAATAACGGTTTAAAATTAACAAAAATTTACGTTAATTCATAGTTTCTCAACACAGTAAATTTGCTAACGAAGTTCAAACAATTAATTAATTAAGAAAATGTCAACGTTAGAACTAACATAATAAGTGAACATGATAAAAGTACTTTCATGATAATTAATATTAATTATACTTTAGGCTTACAATATTTTGCCAATGTGATAAAACACAACTCAAGTGTCAAACTTTTAACTTTTATTTGATGATATTGTATTTTCTTAATGATACCTAAAAATGAACTTTTTCGCGTTGAAAATACCCAAATTAAGACAGATCGAAGAAGAAAACTTAGCACTTGAACTAAAACTCGAACCCTTAGAACCGGGGGAGGGGGCTTCATTTATAGAAAAAACGTCATAAAATTGTGATAGCCATGCATTATGATTTCACTTCTTATGTGCTATTATTTTATGACTACCGTTTTATTCTGTACACCATTCAATGAAAGTCATATGACAATATATGTCATAGTAAGATTTTGTAATTTGCTTTCGTGACTGTGACAAGGTTATGAGCCAGATGTGACAATTTAACTGTCATGTGACAGTCTTATTTGCTTTCTGCAATGAGGCCCCGGGTTTTAACTCATAAAAGTTTCTTTTTTTTATTGAGTAGAACTGAATAGAGTAGATTTTCTATATTGAATGAATGATAAGAAAGTTAAATGATGTACATGTACCATGCGACAGATTTCCTTCTTGAATTTGGGCCATGCACTATAAGTTAATAACCTAAATATGTCCAACATATAGTTGTAATGTTTCATAACAAAAATATAAATAATCTTCTCTATTATGTTTTGTACGGAAATGACATCCGGATAACAAACATCATTGATCATCTTACAGATCTAATATTTTAAAAATATTATTTTTATACAATTAAAGAGTTATGAACTTATGATGATGACGTAAGTTATATTTTACTTTTTTTTTTAACAATAAAATAACATTGCACTTGCGACAGGATACAACATTATGAAATTGGACCGTCTTAATTTAAATCATTTTCAAACAGCAGCACTTCAGGAACCAAAGTGAAAAATTGGAAGTAAAACGAGGCCATAATACTCATAAATATCCAATTATTTCATCTTTTTAAACCTTAAAACGTTCACTATATAGATGATGATCGCCAATTGACATTTTACTACTTTGGTTCCAACTCGAAATGAAGTTAACTAATACAAAGTATAAATTAAATGCTGCAATAGTTAATAAATTATAAATGAAAATTCTTTTTGTACCCATGACTGAATTAACTGCACCCTTCATTGTCTTTCTTGTAAAATACATAAATGTTTAAACAATTTTAATGTTTTATTTTGTTGTTGTTTCCATACATGGGACATTCAAAAGAGTGTCTGTCTTTTTAAAAGTTTTAAGAATGTTTTCTTTATAGATCAACAATAAAAATCGTAGGAAGATTCCTCCCCCCACCACCACAACTGATCTACCTTTTTATATCTTCTCTTCCCACGCATTATTCACAAACACATTTCCATCAGGAAAAAAGACAGTACACAATCTCTCCAACCCAGTCCAATAAAACAACTTAAACAAGTAGTAGTTTTTTATATTTTATTTTCAAAACTGAGTGAGGCCCAACTAAACATATAGAATTGGCTTTTTGTTTCAATGAGTTTAACATGAAGAAGAAAGAAAAGGGGCTTGGCCAGCAACTATCCTAAATGGGTTTGGCACACGCGGCCAAATCAACACCACTCCTTGACCTTCTATTGACATTTTTTGTCTTCTTCTTCTTTGGTTTTGTGCTCATCCTTAAAACAGGGCCTGGCCCCATCAATTGTAGACAGTAACGATTTTTTTTTGTAAAAGAGCATCATTAGAAAAACATTATCACATCAATAAAATCTACACCATACAATTGATAAACCTTTCCACACCACTTCATTTATGCCGACTATTTATTTCTGTATTTCGAAATAAATGTCAAAAACATATTCCTTATTGCGATATCATAGAACAAAAACCAGAAATAATCGGTCTATTGTTTTCAAAAATGAAAACCACCTTCAAAAACTGATAATAAATTAATAATTAATACATTTTAATGTATTTTTGTATCTTTTTCCCTATATGAATCAGCATATTATGTTTTATAGACCCAACCACGTCCAATCAAATCCGCATACCCTTTTTCTAAAGGTTAAAACTGCATATTGTCTTTGTGTGGCTTTAAAGCTAGGCTTTGCTTTTAATGCATCTTTAAAAAGAAAGCTTCTGTTGTTGCTGCTCGCTTTCTATATCTTCCATTTGGTGTGACATTTGAAGCCGATGTGATTAAAGCGTTAAAAAAATAAACTAACCAGTCCGATTACAAGATATTTGAAAAGACCAATCAGCTGGGTATGGGCATAACAGCAACGTAACACTTTTTGAACAGGCTAGAGGCAGCTAAAGAAATCTGCAGAAGCAGTAGCTTTAAAACTGTACAAAGCAAATATGCAGTCTGACCGTAAAGCTTAAATTTATTTAGTTTACGGTCAATTTTTTTTAACAAAAAAAAAACAGTCTATAACTTCGTTTCAGCCATTTTCTTTTTTAAAATTTTAAAAATTCTTGAATCTTTTCCTTTATAAAGATTTTTAGTTCCTCCAGTGATCACAGTTGACCTCTGCTGACGTATTTTCAGAAACCTTAGAAACAAACACACCCAGGCCTGGATGTTTCTGAACTTATTTCCTAAAAAATGTATTCATTTTTAAATGAAGCTAAATGGCAAATGCACAACATCCTTAAGTACAGTAACGTGACACTGAATAGCTTGAACAAAGTATACTACACCGGGCACAGCACAGCACAGTACACAAGTTTTATAAAGTTAAATGCTCTAAAGTACTTTATCTTGATATAAATTAAATATGACCTATATTATAGTAGAAAAACAAAAACATATTAAAAAAAATACAAATGTGACCAGGCAAACGGACTTTATAGTCGTTGTTGTTTCGTAAAAGATGGTGTTGCTGCGTAGGCAAACCGAGCGACCGACGACATTTGTATTTTATCATGTACAGTGTATTATTGTATGCCTATTATAGGCATCATTAAATACCTCAAATTGAAAAAAAAATTAATGTAACCTATATTTATTAAACCTACTCTTTAAAGCTGTCTCTTTATAGCGTTCTACTAATTATCTGTCCATGTCATCGAGCCTACACAATCCAAATGTGGGAAGAAGAAGAAGAATAAGAAGGGTTTGGTTATTAAGAGTGAGATATTAACTTCCGTAGGCGAGGTGGACAAATAATCTTTGAAGAACAAAAGGCAAATCTGGTAGAATTTCAGCAACAGACTAAAATTAATAATATCAAATATTAGTAGAAGGCTCCAATCCTAAAAGAATTTCAAGTAAATTTTTGCAGGGCGGTCTATTTGCAAAGTTGTTAGCAGAGAAATTTCAAAATAAACAGATTCCGATTTTTGAACATTTGTTCAAAAGAGTGATTCGGCAATAAAATTAATTTTACTTCCACAGAATGTTGTGCATGATTATAAATTATTGAAAAATAATACTGTTTTATGGGATTCACATGTTTTTTTTCTTCTGACAATGCCTCTTACAACCAGGCTTGCCACCTGTCCTCCGGCCAGGACCATCCTCCACGAACGTATTTAATTTTTTTACAATTTATTGTGTGGAGGACATGACTGTCTTCTTGGAGGACGGTCCTGGTCAGAGGAAATTCCGTCCGAATGGAGGACTGTCCTCCACAAGAAGGAAAGGTGGCAAGCCTACTTACAACCTACATCAGGGTACATTGATATATTTTTCATGGGTTTCATTTTTTTTCGTTTTGACAATTGATGCATTTCAAAATACTTTCTTTCACTTCTACTTTTGTCACTTTAATGGGTCTTTGACACACTATGCGTCGAATGCCTTCCAACGCTGGACGAATGATAGTTTGAAACAGTGTGGCCTTAAGACGAATGTCGAGTGTCGGATGCCGAGCGTCCAACGTTCGACACTTAAGGGTATTGGAAGGCATTCAGGCAGGTGCCGGTTTCATTGGCCCGCGTCAAAGGACCTCTCCAACATTGAAATGTGTTCACCCCACCATTGGCAGAGCCAGCCCATGGATAGGGCGACCCGGGCGACCGCCCGGGGCCAAGATTTAGGGGGCGCCAAATTTTTCAATATATACAAGGGTTGTATGATTTAAATCATGTTTTAAATCTAAATCACTAAAAAAAATCATGATTTAAATCACTTATATAACTT
Organism: Brachycybe producta; assembly: GCA_036925085.1. Lineage (NCBI taxonomy): Eukaryota > Metazoa > Arthropoda > Diplopoda > Playtdesmida > Andrognathidae > Brachycybe > Brachycybe producta. The sequence continues at coordinate 5,186,214 of JAUPFP010000004.1, forward strand.
AAATCAAGATTTTTAACAATAGTGCTTTCCCAAGATTTTTTTAGACTTCTGGGGCCAGTTGAGCGCTCCTGAGGCATTTTTAGAGCGTTCAAAGCAATTAAATATTTTTCGACTTTTGGCCGTTTTTTGAAAAAAAAAAAAAAAACCAAAGACTCGGGTTTTAACCCATTTTTTCGAATTTTAAAAATTCTTGAATCCTTGTGCTTTTCCAAGCTTTTTGGGATTTCTGGGGCCAGTTGAGTACACCTCAGGCATTTTTGAGCTTTTAGAGCATTTTTTTCCATTCTTAAGTTTTAAGTCAGGATATGGTTATAGCTACAGTTGTTTTTGTCATTCTCGTAATAAATAACCCGTAAAAGTGAGGATGATTTTTTAAAAAAATCCATAAAATAAATATTTAAAGTGGCAACCAGTAGTTGCTGAAAGAATGACATCACATTTTAAAATGATTAGTAAATCAATGAAATTATTTAGCATTTGAAAACCCTTTAAACCAAATATTATATCTAATATATAAAACAAAGTCGATATTTCTTTGCACATCATAGGCTTTTGAACGGTGAGGGCTGGCGTCATGGAATTTGCAAAGGTTATTCTTTCCGGAATTTTCGAGTTAATGCAACTATTTTCAGCTCGCTACATCATTCGCTTCATCATTTCCTTCCGTGGTGCGCGTCTTCATATATAGGCAATGAGGATGGGACCTCGCAAGCTAAATATCGATATTGACATCGATAGTGATATCGAAGAGGTCACTATCGATGGTTCAATATCGAATATCGCCATCGAAATACCGATACTATCGATGGCCATCCCTAATAGGCTAACCGTTTTATTTTAAAAAGATTAGGAGCCTGAACCGAGGAAAACAGTTTCGACGCCTTAACATAGGCAATACACCCCTGCGGAATTCCATACCAACACATAAATAATGTATTTTTGAAGAGGTGCGGAATTCTAGGAACCTGCAGAAGTGTATATAAAAAGCTGCAGAATTTTGTTGGTTGGCTGTGAAAGGGGTGCGGTTTTGGGTCAGGATAAAAAGATGAACGAATGAAAGGGATGAACATTGGGGTAACTCTAAAACCCGACACAGAATGCAAATAGAATTAGATGAACACTATATTATTAATGAACACACATTTTAAAGGGATGAACATACTTTAAAGAGATGAACATTGTTTTAAGGGGGATGAACATGGGTTTAAGTGGGATGAACATGGTTTAAGAGGGCTGAAAATGGGTTTAGGGGGATGAACATGGGTTTAAGGGGGATGAACATGGGTCTAAGGGGGATGAACATGGGTTTAAGGAGGATGAACATGGGTTTAAGGGGGTGAACATGGTTTAAGGGGGGTGAACATGGTTTAAGGGGGTGAACATGGTTTAAGGGGGTGAACATGGTTTAAGGGGGATGAACATGGGTTTAGGGGATTAACATGGGTTTAAGGGAGTTCATCCCCCTTAAACCCATGTTCATCCTACTTACATTTATTAACAGTGAAGATGAAAGTCAATAAAAGTTATTTCTTTTAATTGTTTAGTTTACCCGAGCAAAGCCGGGTAGTAATGCTAGTATAATTATAAAAAATTCTATGACGCAGCTTCATTTTGATTGAGTCATTTTGTATAATAAATATACTGCAGACATTTTTATGATAATGTAACATTATCTGATACAGTGTTTGAATTCGAAAGGATTACTGAAAATCTGAAAGAAGTGAAAAAATATTAAAAAGCTCACCTCCCAATGACTGAAAGTCAGTTGTGGCATTGCCTGACCACTTGTTTGACGACGTATTTCACTTGCAAAATCAAAACTCTCTATGACTGGCAATACTGCAGTCACATAAAACATAGTGGAACCCTCTTGCATGTCTCCATGCAAAACTTGTCCGTGTCTCTTGTTCAGAACAGCATACATTTTACCTAAAATAAAATAAAAAACAAATTTTAATTAGAAAATGTAAAAAAAAATCTACCTTATTTTTAACGGTAGTTGATAATAGTAATTAATAGGAGTAAGTACAGTAGTCAAAATATCTCTTAGGCGATCAAGAACATCGCATAAATAGATATATCAGTTAAACCTCCTACACACAATGATACATGATGCAGGATTCGTACATCGGTTTCAAGAAGCACGTTGACTCTAGCAGTAGCCTCGGCAAACCGTTTGATACTTCACAGATCGGCATCTATTCGTCTTCACGAGTCCATCAACCGTCCATCTTGTCGTGAGTGACGACTCTGAATGAAATGAACTACTGTTGAAACAGAGGATGACTCTGATACGGTCATACACATGTTGAAACTGGCATCGGTGTCATCACGAGTTATGTTTCGAGGTTTTCGTACAGAACGTAAAACCGACATAAGCAATGATACTTTGCAACTGCATCTGAAACATCATACCAAAAAGAAACAATGTGTGGCTGACCATATCAGTGTCATCCTCTCGGTATCAAAGGTAGTATATTTCAGGTAGGGTCGTCACTCACGAGAGTCACGACAAGATAGACATATCTAACGGTTTGCTGAGGCTGGAATCAAAGTGTGAATGTAGAGGCACCATGAAACGGCTTTGTGAAACCGTTGCAGGAATCCAGGAAGCAACATGTATTACAATGTGTAGGTGAGGTGGCTTTACATGTATCGCAATGTAGGCTTTACACGTCGTGTACGCTCGTATGAGTGTGTTGGGGCACTGGGTTATCATTAAATCTGCAAACACAGACTGTGACACAAACTTACATAATGAAGCTAATCGTTTTAGAAGTACCCATATTTCAACTGTGAATGTGCAATAAAATGTTTTCATGGCATAAAACATTATGACAGTTTAAAAATGCTAATTCTTGATTACTATTTTGAACCAAAATAGCATGGCAAGTTCCCTACAGATTCAACAACTATTTTACTTTCTAACAAATGACGAATTTTTCTAAAAAAAAAACAAATAAAAAAAAACTAAACGGCCTCTTTATACACCTAAAAATTAATGAGTTACAATCGCTAAAAAGAAACAAGAAATTCTCAAATGAAGTGTCCATGGGTTCCGTACAGTAATTAGTTCATCACAATTGTTTTGACCAGAGGATCCCAGAATATGAATTTCTTAGAAAAAGAAATTATTAATTAGACCTCTCGCTAGGCCTTACATACAGTATTACTTGAATCAATTGGACTCACCACATTATATTCAAACAATACAACATATTTCTAAAATTGAAATTGCCTGTCATAACCTATAGCAGTACACCTTATGCGACCTATGTGACGCACGTAATTGCAAACGTTATGCCATCTTACAAAGTTATAACTTATAACTTACAACTTAAAAAAAAAAAGCAAATTGTAGGTTATTGCATATTTATACATTAAAGATTTTCTTCTCAAGCAACCACAACCTAATCATAAACAAGATCATAATTGCCTGAGGAAAAACTAATCTACAAAAAAGCCCAAAGTAGAGAGAAAATCTACTGACAAACTCTTTTTCACCCTTATACACCCTATGACAACAGCTGAAAGGCAATGCCAAAGGTATATACTATCACTGCGCACACCTACTGCAGTATAGGTAATTGGTCAAGAATATACCAGTAGCTAAAACTAAAAGTATACTTTTCGAAAAATAATAATAATAAAAAAAATACGTGTGAGGAAAAAGCCAAAAGGTAAAAACCTCTAAAATACACCAAGAATGAGTTTTTTCAGAACTAAAATTACTCTTTAATAATACCAATACAAAGAGGTGTACAGTATATACAGTATACTGTATATGCTTCAAGCAACATATATATTGTAGGAATATATACATTGGATCCTAATTGTTTTCTAAACTGTATTCCACTCAGCTGGTGATGATGACACGATGTCTGCAAACTTCAAGTGAATTCAAAATGTAGACATTTTGAACGTCGCCAACATAAACTACAAAAAAAATCAACAAAAACTGAAGAAAAAAAAGACTATATATTGATAATCACTTCTGATGAAAGTTCCTGACAATAATGATGTTATTGCATAAATATATTGTAAGAAAGAAAGAAATATATAATAATCATTTATCACAATGTAATTTCAATCATTAAAAAACAACCCAATGGGTATTTTAGAAATACACATATAATAATCACGCAATGTGTATCTCTTTACAGAGATAACAATAAGAAGAAAAATTGAAATCGCAAGAGAGAAAAAGAAAAAGTCACATAAAAAATTATCATTTGATAACCACTCTCAACTTTTTTTTTACATAAATATAAATCATGATGATATAAAGCCTCTATTAACTGCAATGAATAGCTTAAACCAAAAAGAAATTAATTGTCAATAAAAAAATGCTAATGAGAGTGTCACTAAATAAAAGTATTAATTCCACTATTAAAGAGAATTAATTTATATCAGAAATTATCTTGAAAAAAAAAATTGTTTTTATATTAAACAAAATAAGTTAACTCAGTGAGAAATCGTTAAATGGAATAATAATAATTTTAAGTAGTGCAAGCACTTAGGATGGAAAGATAGTAAGGAATAAACAAGCTTATATAAAGTAAAAGTGGGCTGAAACTTTTAAATTGATCTCAGGCTTCAAGCATATTTTTTTTTTGGCAGAAAGGGGTCGGTGGGGCCACTGCCCTCAAACTGAAAATCAACTGCCTATAGTTTGAAGTTATAAACAAGCACCTGAGGCTTCTGTTTGAAACATAGACGTTACAAATGCTGTATACAAGTTTCTACTTTTTCCTTTATGAAAAAGCTCCTCCTAGTAGTTTGGCTGCAATTATAAAGGTTTAGAAACATATTAACTAGAATGTTAAAAAAAAAAGTTAAGAACATTTTGAATATGAAAATGAATACCTTTACTAGTTTTTAACTTTTCAAAATTAATGTTGCTTCCAAAAATCTTATAGTAAAGTCCAAAAAAACGCAAACTGAAAATGTGACTAACAAAATTCAGCAAATTTACAATTAAATAATTCAATTCTAGTTATTTGATGGAAATTAAACAGAAAAAAAGCTGAAATTGTTTCAAGGTTCTTTTCAAATCAGACAAAACCTATTTTCAGTCAGCCTTTTCTACATGTGAGACCTTGACCAAAAGGAAGTTTTAACAGATCACCTGAACACAAGGGCGAAAACACAGCCAATAAGCATATTGTATGAAACACAATACAGGAAATCATTGATGATTTTCTTTTTTTCTTTTCAGATTCTTCTTCTAAATCACCAACAGCAATGAATATTTTTTACACGAATGTCTCTATAAAAATTAGAAGACGAAAAAAAAAACGCAGCTGAAAATATGTTACTACATCTTAAAACCTCACCTTGATTCAATGTATTAGAAATACATGCATTATTGTTTGTCCAAGTTATAGTAACGGATATCCAATGAGCCACCAATATAACACAGGTGCACACATAACTAACTTGTATAAAGATTAAATTTATTCAGGTGTTCAATTCCACACATGAAATAATAATAAAAAAAATGCATTAGTTTGAAACACTGAAAAAAAAAATTGGTCTCCATCAGAAATCACTTCAAAGGTACTTTAGAAAAAAAAAAACACATGGTATAACTATGTTATTCTTTAGTCAAGAAGAATAATGGGAATACTGAGTGTATACTGTATTAGAAAAAAATGGCATAAGTTACTAAGTAGTAGGACTAAGGCTATACACACCTGGTGAATTTATTTGAATTCATGTGTCACGTAGGCAAACTGAATAAAAGGTAGTTAACACCCAATACAAAATAAAGCTATATAGGTTATCAAGCCTATCAGTAAACTTACTAATATCAAAACCACACATACATGTACACACACAAAGAAAGTTCAGGTGAAAGTCATAAAACCGGATGTGACCTACCACGTGTGACAACAATTCATTAAGACAACTGACTACAAGTAAAGGCTTACTACTACTTATAAGCCATGTAAATCCATTGACAATTAAGATCATCTCTAAAGAACTTCAAAGGTGCATTTGAGGACACATGTTTCTTGTATTAAGTGCATATGGTCAGCTTCTAGCAACAGGACCACTGATAAAATGAAAATATTAGTACAGTGTGTGTGTGTGTGTGTGTGACGACCCGGTTTAGCACTCACCACCAAAATGGTGAGTGTAGACGAATTCCCAGTGGTGCTTGGTTAGCAAACAGTGGAGCCACCATAATGTGTCCACTCCAGGCCTCTCCCTTTGCTATGGAGTTTTGGATCTTTCCTTGGGGCGGGGGGGGGGGGGGGTTGTTTGGCTGGTGAGTGCGATACTACATTCGTGCTATCCAGCATCCCCGGGACAGTCTGGGCCGGTCCCCTTCTATGAAGAAGGGGCACTGGTATTTCGTCATGTGGATCGATCGTCATCCGACGGTAGATTACGATGTGCGACTCCGTCTTGTTGCCCCAGTTTAGTTCACCGCCAGACACCCTGTGATTGGTCACGCCCAGGAGTAAAAGTCGAGTAAGCATTGGGGAAATCGGTTACAAGGGTATTGGACAACCGGTGAGTTGTTACAACTGTTCCCTAAACTATGGTCCACGGCAGTGTGCCAGGTGATAAGCTAATGGGACCTTAAAATAAAAAAAAATATTTTAAAACTACAACTGTCTGAACGGAAGTTACAAAAACAAATTATAGTCAACTAAGTAGACAATAACACTCTGATACAACCGCCACTGTGCTCTAATATGAGGCAAACGGAGTGTACTATATTACTGGCATAAGTCTACTTGCGACCAGGGCCTGCATAGTAGGCTTTTTTAAAGGTGGGTGGTCCGAAGTAGCTTATCTAGCGGTCCGCCATTGAGAACAGTTTGAAAAACACTGCATTAGTACATTGCTAAGTAGGGTGCATTTGAAAACGCATCTTGTTTTTTTTTTTTTGCATTTCCCTCAGCTTCTAATAACAACAGCACGTACAACCATGCAAATATCGGATTAGCTAATCAGGATGTAGACGAGCTAATCATCGATAAAGCAAAAAAGCTAAAACATAAAACCCCGGACACAATTCTATCACTTTTAGCTGCTAGTAATCCTTTTACTTCAAAAGCGAGATTGGAGTCCAATTGCAACACACTGCTCGATTTTGAAACAATTCCTGGAATCCTTCCTGGACAGTTTTTTGTGTTGAGCAAACATACACTAGTTCGTTCTCAACTGCACTCCTAATATACAGGGTATTAAGCAAAGGTGTCGTTACTTTACTGTTCTAAAAGTCCCACATGTGTTTTTTTTTCGACTACCCTTTTGTTGACTTCTTTAAAAAAACTTCATTAAAAAAATATATATATATTTTTTTCTACCATCAGAAAACATTAAAATAAATAAGATGCAAAAAATTTTTTATATTTTTTCGTTTGTTTCAAATAAGTTAACAACTACAGTATATTCCTAAATGGCGGAAAAGGGCAATTTCTCGTGATTTTTCCCCCTGAAGAAATAAAATGACGGTTGGTAAAGGTTTTTTTTTTTAAAAAAAAGTGTTCATCATTAGGCAACAGGTGTATTTTCTTCGTATTTTTTTATACAGATGGGTGAGCATCATCACAACACCAGATTTTTTTTAATATCCTGCTGTGAAGAGTGAATGGGCATCCACAACAAGTGCAGCTCTCAAAAGATGTATAGGATCTATGTATTCAGTTTTAGTTATGTGTGCAAGTCTTTCTTTTAGTTTCATACCTGAACTTAAAAGATTGACTAAAACATGTACATGTATAGAAAAAAAAAATAAATGCATTTGAAGGATTAACCGTTGAACATCTGTGAATCCATCAGCAAAAAAAAAAGCCAAAACATACAATACAATTTCCTCATCTTTTTATGCAACAAACAACGTATAAAAAACACAAAAAAAAAGCTTTAAATTTTTAAATGGATCCTCTAACTCACTCTCATCTCGTCACAGAAATTACACGATAAAAATACATTTCATAAACTCAAATGAGAGTTGTACAACATTGCAAGGTACAAGCGGATTGGCAACATAAAGCCGGGGTCACACTACTTAACAAAGCGTTGTAAAGTGCAGTTCAGAGTTACACATAACACCATTTGTTACATGTACGTCCGTCAGTTCTATTTTTCCCCGTCGTTCAGAGATTGTTGCAAAGAATTGAAAAATACCTTGAATGTTGATTGCAGTTGCAGCCTGACTAAAATGATCTTATACAGTCGAGGCTACTGAGAATTTCATTAAGCCGTGTTTTCACGGGGCTAGTTTAAAAGCGGCTAGTACTGTCTACCTACCCGTTAAGTAAGAACTGATCTGGTATGTTTGTAGTCACACGGGGCTAGTAAGTGGCAAGTAGCTAGTTTGTATGATTAGTTTTTATTGGAATAAAACTTCGTCGCCATGCCGACACAAAATTTACTAACCAGTATCGGAACAAGTTGCTGTTTCTACGGGGTAATTCTAAGGTGGAAGTAGAATTCGTGACCAGTAACAAGACAACAAAGTAGCCAGGTCCTCAAACTGGACTTACCACAATCCCGGTATGTGGGCAAGTTACTAGCGAGGCTGTTGACATTGGGTAAGTTTGGACTAGTTTACTGTCTGATAGCACTAACGGTTAATAACCTAGCCTCGTGAAAACACGGCTTTAGATATAAAAAATATCATATAAGGTTCAAAGATTGGGTTTACACACAATTGTAGTTGGGAATGACATAAGAACTCATGCCTTGACTATACAGTATATCACAATATCATAAATAGTATACACTGAATTAATGAGAAATGTGGGATTGTCTAATGATGCATTACGGTTGTACACATGTCTATTATTTTGAAGAAGAAAAATACAAAAGACAATTTCACAATTATTCATGTCAAAAATGTTTCTTTGAAGTGATGTACTGTATGTTACCCAAAGTACAAGATTCTCATGTCTATGATCTTGATGGATGGATGGTTTTGAATGAATTTAAATCAATTTCATTCCTGAAGAGGGTAATAACGCTAGTGGGGGTGCAGCACAACGTTTTTTAAGTCCAGTTTGAATTATTGACTTATGGTAGTAAATTCCTAAATTTCAAGATTCATTTGAAACTAGAAAAATTCAAAAGAAAAATTCCAAAATATCCTTTCAATTAAATTTTTTTTTGGTAGTTATTCACAAATTTTAAAGCTTGGCATTAATAACTTAATTGTTACACTTTTGTCAATAAAATTAACATGGAAAACGGTCGCGTTTTCTTTATTTGAATAAAACTAAAAATGATTTTAAATAATTCTGAAATAACCCCATGCAATTTTGTTTTATCTTCTCGAAGAGGAATAAAGTACAAGTATGTTTGGTGCAAAAAGACCAAACACAAGTCGATTTATGCCTGCTTTAATTAGCCGGGAATTTTTGTCATTAGTTTTAATTAAGTTACAAGAAGCATGTCTACTTTATAGAAACCGAAGAAAATAATGCATGGATCAAAACGATACATGCACTTGGTTGGCTTAATAATACTAACTTTTTGACAGTTAAAAAGTTTATTTGAAACTAGAAGAGTAAAGAAACGCAAATTGAATCTGAAAAAATGACTCTGCAAGCAGTTTTGAAGTCCGTTCCAGAGAGACAAAAGTCGATCCAACTGCAGCATACGTACAGTGAAATGCTGTGTTAAAACTCAAAAATACTCCAACTCAATGAAAATTACAACGTGTTCCAGTACAGTTGAATTGTCAGAAAGCTTCCATGTAGTTAATTTCCATGCAAAAAATAATCTTAGTATACTAGACTCTCATACCTTTTCAAATACTACTTCAGATTTTATTACCAAAAATCACAACTATCATGTACTTGGAACCTAGAAAACCTATTGCAATTTTTAAGCTAATAGTTAATAAGGCAGCGATTGGATATATTTTTATGTCACAATGGAAACTCCTTTGTAAAATTTCATTAAAACAATTACGAACAACAATATGCAACAATCTAAATATTCAAAAATATTATTCAGCTATGTCTAACTGCGATAATTTAAAAAAAAATACACTGTAGGCCAAGCATGTCAAACTCAAAAGGCTAACACGGGCCAAATAAACAAGATCTAAGTTTATGTGGGCCGCAAAAAAACAAAAACTTCAATTTTTATAGAAACGTAGGTTTCTTTCGAAAAGTACAGTAGAAAAAAGAACCAGGACAACGGTTCCTGTGTCACTTGGCATCTCTCTTTCTCTGCTACAATCTTTCCTACTTTGGTGGAAATCTTGCTCGCAGTGATTACTTTCAAAACTGACCCAAGTTGAATGTCAGTAATTCTGAATTTGACAGGGGCTGGGCCACAAAGATATTCGTTGTGGGCTGCACGCGGCCCGCGAGTTTGACATGATTGCTGCAGGCCAAGTTATTGTTTTATCCACCTGTACTTGTATACTCATTTATCAGCAAAAAAAAAATTAATATACTACCCACAAAAAGATAAAAAAAAATGTGAAGACCCTTTTTTTTTTGTTAATAAAAAAATATTTCAATAAACACTACTATGTTAGAAATAGATAAAACAAATAGAAAAAACAAAGCTCAACACGTGTTCACAATAGATAAAAATAACAAAAAGGCGGCTCATAGATATAACTGGTTAAAACAGGGTGTGGTTACTTGGTCTAGGTATAATTCCACATAATATAGGTGTGGTTCTGCCGTCATTCACTCATTCATTCATTCATTCATGAAGTTTATTTAAAAAAAAAACATTTCATTCACTATAACTTACACTCATTCATTAAATCGAGAAGAAAAAAAAAAGCAACAAGTCAAACAAGTTGTAGAAGTTGCAACAGAATTTTATATATTACAGGTTTATCTGACCTTGTAAAATACACAACATAAGTATAGGATTTTTACTATTATGCTGTTGCTCAATTCTGTAAGAAAATCTACTATGATTAGTAGATTTAACCTAAAGAAATCATACTGAAACTAAAATAAGCATGAAAAACTTTTGAAACTCCAAATTTGCAATAACTTTCAACAATAACAGTTAAAACATGTGATGTTTGATAAATTTTATACTAGAAACAAACAAAAACCATGTAAAAAGACATGGAAAACAGTCACTAACTACTAACATAAGCCAAAGTGTACATACCGACTAGTCACAATTCATACAGAAATATTTCTCAGGTAATTTTAATACAATTTAGGCAAAAATCTAAACTACGTGCGTGAGGTGTGAACCTCACGTAGTTTAGATTATTGCCTAAATTGTATTAAACTTCAACAAATTCAAACTTTATTCCAAATTAGAAGAGTGAATGGACTTTTGCAATAAATAATGTTTCAACAACTGTTTAAAAAAAATTTGTTTCGCACTTAAATTTGAGCAATTCACGCATAAAATACAAACATTTTTGTCTTTTTCTCAAATATAATTTTCAAGATTTGTACCGCCACTTTTGGACTAAATAATCCCTCTGTTAAAGGCCATATGGGCTGCTGTTTCAAATTCGAATAGTCATAAAAATCTCTTTATTGCATGACTTGAACATAGGAAGGTATATCAATCTTTTCATCTGCCCAAATAAAACTTATTTCATTATTTGCGTTATACACTTTGAAAAAAATGTGTTCCATTGAATATTTGGTATTTAAAAAACAATGCTCTGTTCCTATCAAAGTTACCACTCAACAGGTTTAGCTGATGGCTACGTGCACAAGGTCCAGTCTCGGTCCCTGGCTGCATGGAGTTTTGGTGATTATTATGTTCTTTCTACAGGGTCTGGCAAGGTGGTATGGAATGTTTTAAAATACTGTCAACACATATATTTTTCAACGAAATGCAAATTTTATTTAATAAACAGCTGAGATATTGCCATTACATGATACATAGTGAAAAATGAGAAAAAGTAATCAGGTGCAAAAAATGACGTCAGTTAGGTGATGTCCGTTTTTTGTCCAAGCACTCCTGTAGATGGCGTGACTACCACAATTGAGAAGACGACGCATTAAAATAATGTATGGTATCAACAAGATGGGGCAACATGCCATACATCCAGAGCAGCAATGGCTTTTTTAAGAGAAACTTTCCCTGGACACGTGACTTCGTTGCGTGGAGATGTGGAGTGGCTCCCAGGTCACCAGATCTGACACCTTGTGACTACTTTTTATGGGGTTACCTAAATCACAAGTGTACATCAACAAACCTCGTACTCTTGAGACACTTTCTGAAACAATAAGCCAAGAAATCCGAAGGCTTCCGCGTGAAATGCTTAGGAAGAGTATGGACTTCTCACATCGTCTACAGGAGTGCTTGGACAAAAACGGACACCACCTAACTGACGTCATTTTTCGCACCTGATTACTTTTTCTCATTTTCCACTATGTATCATGTAATGGCAATATCTCAGCTGTTTATTAAATAAATAAAAATATTTTGAAAAATATATGTGTGACAGTATTTTAAAACATTCCATACCTCCTTGCCGGACCCTGTACAATACTTGGGTTGCAATATGTAAACTGATGATTTGTCTTCCTTTATTTTGACCTGCTGGTTTTTTACCCCAGTCAATATTGTACATATATTTCTTAATGATGAATCATTTTTTTAAGATGCTTGTTGTATGAATTTTTATGTTTAACTGATGTGCTCTGAAGATGGCCAATTCCAGCTTATTAAAAGAACTTCATTTTATAAACAATCTTCTTTTGAAATTTTTTTTTTTATCTTTTTTGGCATTTGCCATTTTTTTCCAGTAGGCTTTATATAAAAAGAACATTTATTTACCGGTATAATGTATGTTCGTGTGTATCTGCTATCACGAGCCTTTGGTTTTTTACAAATAGTATCAATAATACCAAATAGATCTACTAAAAAAAACGTACAACATTTTACACACTGGAATTATGAGTTACAATTTAGATGCCAGTGAATCACATAATGAGCAGAAAATGTGTTCATGTGACTTAAATATCTCAAGCTATACAATAGCAATTTGCCACAAGACAATAATTGTTCAATGTATTATTTTTCAATAATTAATTTTAATTATATGCAATTAAAAATTTGACAAGTCCTTAGCAAAGATTTTATCCAGTCATGTCTTAAGTTCATAACCAACTAACTGTTTTTCTTTAAATAAGGAGATGGTTCAGTACTGTGTATAAGATATACCTGTTTGGGCCTCTGGTTCTGAGATATAAGTTGTATATTTTATCTCAACCTCTCTCTCCCTCCACAAAACCAATACCAAAAAAAAAAAAACTCATCATCAGATTTTTTCGAACAGTTAACTTTGGCAAGTGCCATAAGTTAACAACAATAATTATCCAAAAATGTAGCTAAGACAAGAAAGAAACTAATAAATAAACGTTATCGCATGACTTCGAACGATCACATGATGGCCATATTTTAAAATGTCATCACAAACAATTAAAAAACAATGTTTACACGCTAAACAATTCACTGAATTCACCAGATTAAAATCTAATTACAATGTTGTGCGTGTGTCTGTGGGTTTGCTGTTGCACTAAAGGTATATGTACTATACAATCATGTCTAGACCACTTCATCTTCTTAATGTCACAAGAGGCTCAAAACACCACAAACTACAAGAGATCATGTCCTATAACCTATGTAAGGCCTATTCAAATTTCCAAATGTAGTGTATTACCTGAGGTGACGCAGGTAAAACGTATTTTATTTGGTCTGAAAAATTTAAGACCATAAAAAAGCTAAACGGTTGAATTTTTATCCAATTTATAATGTTTCTATATTTTTAAATTGATAATTGTTTTGTTGTTTTCTTCTTAAATGTAGTTCCTTCTAAATTTGGTATGGTTATTATTCACTTTTCTCCTTTCTTAAGATGTTGTGTAAAATTTATGTTTACCTATTGGTCTTTTTTATTATATACAATTGTATTCGAAACGTCAGCCATTGTGTTTTTTAATTTTAATTTTTATTATTTGTTGATCAAAGTGGTTATTTTTGGTTCTGTTTATCCTCGTTGGAACCTTAATATATAGACTGTTATAAAAAGAAAAATCGTGTTTTATCTTATAGAGAATATTATGAAAATAATAAAATTTGTATACCAAAAAAAAAAGTGAATATATTGTTTATCAATTAACAAACTTCTTCAATTTTGAAGAATTTTCTTCTTCAAAATTGAAGAAGTTTGTTAATTGATAAACAATGTTAAAAAAAGTTATATTCTTTATGTAAAAACTAAAAATGTACTATTCACATAATACTGAGTATGCTGAGAATGTACAAATGTCTAAACTAATAATTTTATGTGAGTTTGACATTTTTTTCTAATAGAAAAAAAAAACAGGCTATGAGAAGAAAATAACTGAAAAATTCAAAAATAGTTTGAGAATTTCTTTCTTTTTTTGTGTGAACTGTTACTTTTTTTTTCAGATAAACAACATTCTTAAACCAATAACTTTGTCAATTCTTAAATGATCACTTTGCAATATTCTACGAAAATACTTAAATATGTTATTAACATGTGACATGTCCATCGAGTTTTGAACGTGTCACTTTAATAGTTTCTGAGATATTTATTTTTTAAACAACGAACGTTTTAGCTGCGCCATCAAATATAATGTACATCATACCTCAGAAATGGACCAGAGAGGGTACCAGGTAGGTATAGATTATACATATAGAGGTTACTATGAGCAAAATTTAACTCAGGGCTAGAACATACACCTCATGGGTTCAAAACAGGAAAGGAAAAAAAAAAAAACAAGATTTAAGAATAATAAATAAATGTCGTTTGTATTGCTATAGAAAATGAAAAAGAAAAAGTTGTCCAATATAATCATGTCAAAACTGAAAATTGTAGGTCCTATAATATGATGTATAGAGAAAAATAGAGAAAACTCTCTCTCTCTCTCAGTAAGGACATTAACTTATCACAGGTTGGGATCATGATGGCTAATCATGAGACCTGGCAGGTTTCCCCTCCCATGCCACAATCGTCCTTGGGTTTAGGTGGGGGAGAGAGACCTGTTCGGGACCAGCTCACTCTCAAATCCTGTCACATAACCCCCTCACAATCACCACTACTGTGTATGTGTATATATTTTATACATGTACACAAATATATACACACACACAACTGAACAATTAAAAAGTCAGTTGGGGGAGAAAGACAAGATTGACATGAATGATGCCTAGCAAATCAACTCAATCGTAGACATTGGAACCCTAGTCAAAGGCGCCAACAAATGCCAATAGAAACTTTTACATGGACACCAACCCAGTCTTTTTCCCAAAACAAAACAAAAAAAAATCATCAATAAGAACTCCACACAAAAAAAGATAAACATTTGACTTTTTATTTCGAACCTGGGCTCACAATAACACGTGAATGGCGTTAAGGCCCTCTGGCGGGATGCTGACAAAACATTCATTTGTTGTTTTTGATTGACTATGCCCATGGGATAGGATGGCTACTTACTTACACAAGACACACTCAACACACACACACACACCCTTTACTTAAAAATACAAAATCAAACTTAATGATACAGTAACAATAGGAAAATGACCTATGCAAGGCTTTTTTTCTTCTTCATAAACATAACATGCTACAAGTGTTGTTGTTACTTTTAACCTTAGAAGTTATGACTTTATGATACATCCTGTAATACAATTTAAAATCTTTAAAGACAACAAATTTTCAAACATAAACATTCTACTGTATATCAAAAAAATAAAAAAAAAAATTATCTTATGAGCGTAATAATAATGAAATAATTCAAATAAGAATATGCTCTTATTTTAAATTGTGAAATCAATAAATTATTAAAAATTATACAGAAAACTTTTCAAATTGTTTCCAAATTGAGAACAAATTCCGTATATTCTAATTAAGACAACTGTATACAGCACAATGTTTGAAGTTTATTTAAACTAGGTGATGTTATTCGGCAGATTTCTGGAAGCAGTTTTTTTGAAAATAAAATCTAAATTGGTTAAAAATTAAAACTATAAATTAATTTGCTAAAAAGGTTCATTAATACATTATCATATCCAAAGTAAAAAAAAAAACATTTTAAGACAGTTATAAAATCTCATGTTTGTTTTCACTAACTTGAAATAAATAAAATATAAACTTGACATTTTTAAACTGGCATAACATGTTTATTTTCAAAAAAAAAATGTTGTTATATTAAATATACCTTTAACATACAATCATTTTCTGTTCTAGTTTCTAAAACCAATTTAGTTAAAGAAATTAACAAACTTATGAACCCAGGATGTTCTCCTGAAAACCCATGTTAACAAGAATCGTAAACTTTATGAAAAATTGTCAACAATTTGAAATTTTCAATGAAACACAAAAATTGACTTTTTATTAATCAGGTATTACGTTTGTTTGCATAAATCTCATATAAAACTGGCGTTTCATCCTTCATATACATATGTTACTGTCAATTTGCGGGATCAGTCAATATGCAAAACAACCAACCTGCTAGTGAATCTGCCAAAAATACCTAAAATGCATTGAATTTTGCAGACTCACTAACAGGTTGGTTGTCATGCATATTCACTAACAGGTTGGTTGTTTTGCATATTGCCTAGGCAATATGCAGATTGACTTGATTCCGCAGATTGACAGTAACATACATATATATATACAAATACACACCTACACAAAAAAACACCTTCACATAAAACAAGCATGCTAAATGTGATTAAAACTAGTCCAATTTCATTTTGAGCAACAAAAAAAAAAACAGATTGTCCTAGTGCCCTCAAATTAAAATCATTATGCAAATAATGCAAAGAAGAAGAAGAAGAAGAAAAAAACAAGTTTTGAACCAATAAAAATCTTAACTTTTGAAAATAAATATATATCCATTAATATAAACTAGAAAATCTTGTCATAATTTCGAAGAAACTAATAGCCAATTTAATTTTTTTTTTATTATTTCTATATTTTATGTTTAAATCATATAATGGCTCATATAATTAAAAAGGACATCAACTGCATTTTAATGCCCTTAATAGTCCCCATTACTGAGAAGTATTTTACATAAAATAATATAGTATATAAAACTATAGTTATATGAAAATAGTCACTTAAAAAACATTAGATTCTATAGAGCCTCCTCCTGATATTTTTATATTAAAACCCAGGTTGAGTATCAATAAAGAAGAAGAAGAAAAAAATGAAAGAAAAGAGAAATAATAATGAAAGAAAAAGAAAGCCTCTGAATCGTCCACACCTTATAATTATAGTTATGTAGGAAAAACTTGCACATATAAACAGCCTAGACTTCACTCATCATGCAAATCCATTTAAGAAATTCTCTCTCTTTCACTCCGCCCAATTCAAATTGTACGCCCAATAACGCCTACTGAGCAAGGGGAGAAGTTGAATAAGGGGGGTTTTTCTTCTTCTTTTAAGAAAGGGACGAGAAGACAAAATAATAAAAAAAAGTTTCTTTTGAATTTACAAGAAGACAGACAAGAAAAAATATTTTAATATTTCATATTCAAAAAAAAAAAAAAAATGATGTAAGCAATATATACAGGAAGTGGGCTATAAGACTTGAACCTTGAGAGAAAAGACCGGGGTTCTATAAAATAAAACAGTCCTATGTTTACCTACATGTTGGACCTATTTATTTCATCATCTCATTTTGCATTGAATGGAGAAAAAAACTAATAAAAAACATTGCGGTGTTGCACAAAAAAAAAATGCTCGACAAGAGAGGCCAAATGTGAAAATCAATGATGGGCCCCCATTTAAAAAAAATGCGGTTTGTTTACAAAGAAGTTAACCTTGTATTGGCGTGAAACGAAGAACACAATTAATGATTAACTGCTTATTACAAAACTGTTTCCTTTTTATTCATAACTTTAAATTTAAAAAAAAAATTGCTATATGGTATACCCAGGTATCGATCAACAAATACTGTAAATTGCATGTGCAGGTGTGCACTTTTAACTTAAATTAAGCAGCCTTAACACCGACTATATTTATATTTATTGCGTGAATTACTGAGCTTTATTTCACGCAATAAATTATCAGTGTGATAAAGCCACTGCAAGACTTGCAATTGATGAAACACAAACCAGATTTATGTTTTCTTCTTTTTTGCAAGATACTATTGTGCACGACTTACGGCAATTCTTGCAAGGCATTATGCAAAATTTAAAGCACAATTCGTCTTATTTATTGTAGTGGATCTTACTGGAAATATTCCCAGTACGATTGTGGCTTTAAGCGGCGATAACACTTGGCTATTTTTCTCGCAAGATTCGACGCAAGAAATGTCAAATATTGCTGTTAATAATGCATAATTTCTGGCAACAAAAAAAAAAACGAAGATCAGGGTTTTCTGTAAGACCCGTTTGCAAGAAACCACTTTAAGTCTTGCAAAAAAGTATTATCACATCGGCAATTGCAATTTATTCAAGAACAATGAAGAGACTGTAAATGTTGTTAATGTCTCAATCTCAAGTGAGGCCCTTGGTTACTTCAAACCTCAAGAGGTTTCCATTACTGTAAAATAATAATTCTGCATAGGCCAACCAATGCTTCGCTGTCCAATTTATACAATCAGTATTATAATAAAAGATGATCAACTTTAAAAAAAATGAATCTTTCTCCTAAAAGACCTAAAGTTTGCCATAATTCATTTATTTGTAAAATTCGACACCTGCCAATTTCGCAAACTTGTTTGTTTGTAAGCGAGTTCCTTATTAACAACTGCAATTACCGTATTTGAGAATTACGGTTTTGATGCAAAAATCTAACAATCAAAAACATCCTAATGTTCATTCTGCAAGTTTACAGATGACGTTAGTACAAGCTAATATTTATCCTTTTCATTGTTTATTTATTTTATAGAAAATTTTACCATATTAAAATGTAGGTGAAAAAAATCGTATAGAAAATAACAATACGCTTAACGTTTTATTTAAAATCAACTAATTTCACTTTGAGTAATTTCCTTATATTTCCTTTTAATATTTTCAAGATAAGTGTCAAGTTATATTTTTTATATAAGCGCAAGTTACACTGCAGACATCGAATGCAGGGGTATAAAAATGCACCAGACATTGTACAATAATACACAGCAACACAACATTATGGAGGATAAACTAAAATAACCTGTTTAGAAATTAAATAAGTTTCTCTAAAAATTGCAAAGTACAAAAGCACACAAAGTGACACAATAAATATTAGCACCAAAATGACTTTTTTTTTAGCATTTAAGCAACAAATATATCTAAATTACATTGAAATACAGTGAATATTACACACTGTACACACATCATTTTACTTCTAACTTATAAGGGTTCTTAACAGGAATTAGCTCTAGTCTGCAAACTGTACTGAGTGAGTGCACATAGGGTGCATTTAATAATGCCTATCTTTGTTGCACAATGCATATTGAGACTGTCCGCTTCTAACAACTGTCAGCATTTACAGAATGTATGCAATGTCCCTTCTGAATCAATTAGGATGTACACTGCCATTGATATATATTAAAGACGTAGTTCCAATAGCAATTCCTATCAATATTCAAGCTCATTTTAGTTGTTACACTTCCCCCTTACTACAAAAGTAACCGTAGTCGTTTTCAAACAGCCTGCTGAACGTTTTTGCAAACATCCCCTAAGCAAAAATTCGTCCAGCAATCGTAAACTGTAGTAAGTAGTACATTCTCAAATGCACCCAACACAGTATTTTTAAAACAGGACAGAGAAAGAAAAAGAGAGGTGCTCACTCACCATTGCACCGAAGGAGCTCAACAGTTTTAGGACGTCCCACATGATGTAAAGGCCGTGCTCACTCAAGTGTAGCCTCAGCCCATACATTTAACACAAAAGAACTACCTTATTCGCAAGGTGGAAATATACATGTATAGTTGTAGTATAAAGGTAGAAAGAAAAAAAAAAAGAGAAAAGGTAGAAGAAGAAAGAGGGAGAGCAAGAAAAAGAAGAAGAAGAAAAAAGTGCCTGGCTGGAGGCCATACAACTTTCAGGCAACAGGCAGGCAGGCCTATTTTCATTCACGATCAACATTTTACTGTAGCGCTGTTCGGACTCTCCTCCTCTCCACTCTTCCCACCCCTTTAAAAACCACTACCAAAAACTTCTTCCAAAAAAAAAAAAAAACGGTCGCCTGCCCCCCTCCCCTTCACTATTTCACCCTAATAGTTTAGCCCTGCCATTCATGAGCGAATGACTATAAATAATCGTAGTAGTAGTACTACAACCTGCATAAGAACATCTTGATTCACTTGTGAATGGTACTTGGTACTTACTACGTATAGCCAACAACAACAACCAGTCAGGCAGGCAGGAGGCAGGCATACAGGCCAACACTCTACCTACATAAATACATACATATACTAATAGTATATATGTAAATGGGAACAACCGGAGAGTTTGATTGAACGAAAAAAAAAAACATTCTTCGTAAACGTGGCCACGGCTTTTTTTTTTGAGTCCAGCTTTTTCTTCAACCACTGCAACAGTTTTACACATTATGTAAATGGTTTTTTTTGTTTGTTTTAAATTAAGTAGAATTTGATATTTTTATTGTTATATATCTGCAAAAAAGCAAGTAAAGAAGAAACTATGAAAATACGGGTTTTCTTTTTGGTCACATTACAGAAAATGTGTTTTATATAAAATTATCGAGGCAGAAATTGTAAACTATAATAATAATCCAGAAGTGCACTGCTTTTTTTTTTTTTGCTTTTGGGTATAATTTACTTCTTTGAAAGACTTACGAATTTGTGTAAAATAGACAATATATACATAAGGTTTAAATTAGTGTCCTTGGACTACAAGAAGAACTAAGGATAGGAAGTTGAAAATCATCATCATCGTCGTCGTCAACATCATCATCATCATTACTAAACGGCGCCAAAGTGAACAAAAACAAGCTTGAAAAACCTTAAAAACTCCCTTACATATTATAACATACTTGAGGAGTCATCATTATCATTATCATTACATAGTAGTAGTAGTTGTTAGTAGTAAGCTAGTTAGTTATATAGAGGCTACAAAGAAAAATACACAACAAAAAAAGGATGGAGTTTTTGACGCCACTCGTGATTTTTACCATCATCATTGTAACTCAGGTGCTTAGATGTGTACAAGGGATTCGTTTACCCATAGACTTTACGGAGCCACACGTACCAGCCTACAGAGTGTTTTATCAAAGTGGAGTAAGTACTGTATTTTTGGTGAAGAAAAAATAATATATATAGTCATTTTGAGATGTATAAAGTGAACGTTGACTAATTTAAAATTGGAAAAAAAAAAAACTAGAATAGTTAAAACGAATTATACTTACTAAATAATTTCATCATATCTTTAAGAAATAAACTTTTAATTACAGTTTGAATAATGTGATTATATTTTACTAATAAGTTTTTTTTCTTCTTGCATCAACGTTTAGCAAAATAAAAATCTTTTTAAATTGCCATAAAAATTTATCTTTTTTTAAAAAAAATATATATCTTGTGAAAAATACTCTCAGCACATTCACCTTTATATTATAGTTTATGACAAGCTAAGAAATTACAATCTTTCTTTGTTGAAAACTAGAATAGGAAACGGGTTATATGCTAAAATTTCATTTTATTATAATTATCTTTAAATAAAATTAACTTTTAATGCGAGTTTTGAAAATGATGATTTGCAAGAAAAAAAAAATTGTCATAGAAATTGTTTTATTTTTAACGATATCTTAATGAAAGTCTTTTCTTTTTAACTAAATTCTACTTCCTAAAAAACTTATTTTTTTTTTCTTTCTTCTTTTTCTAAAAGTTACTAGAAAAGAAGTTTACTTCTATTACGTAAATATTTTTCAAGAAATTTAAAGGTAATCATCGAAAACACAGATGGTGAAACACACAGAAGGTGAAAAAGAACTGACACACGCACAGATTAAACGTAAAACACAAAAATCTGAAACACACTAATACCTTGTAAACACACGAGTTAAATGAATTCAAATTAAATGTGTTTAGGTGAATTATACGGAATCCAGTTAAGGACATGAATCCCAAATAAAAATTGACTTTATTATTAATATTTTAAATTGAAATACTAAATCAATATTTATGTCAATAGTTTATAATATATATTATATTTAAGTATTAACTCAATATTTTCAGATTATTAACTGAATAAATTGAATTCGATATGTTGTTTGTTTGCCTTTTATAGAGGGCTCTGTAGAACACGTTTATTATTTAAATGCATTTAAATTATCAGGTTGTGTACTAGGTATAAGAGAAAAAAAAAACGTATACGCACAAAGCAGACACACCAAACACACGTAAAACTGTAAACAACAACATTCATAAATACATTTACCAATTATTACATTCTTACAGAAAAAAAGAAAACGATACGTGCATACAATTTAAGATCTAAACTAGTTTAAAGTAAGATTCTTGAGAGAAAAGAACAAAAAAGCATTCAAATGTGTAAAAGAAGTGAACACAGATTTCACTTTGTTTTTATTATATTGTTGTTTGTGGTTCTTGAATTGGTTTTTTTTTTCTCATTCGTCCAGAATGAAAAACAAAAAAATGTTCAACATTAACAAAATATAATGTACACTGAAAGTATGCCTACATTTATGGGAACATAGACCTATTTCAAGACGTTTTGCAGCAGGTGCAATTTATTGCCCTCACCCCCCCCCCCCCCCCCCCCCCGTTTTCTTATTTTTATTGCCCTCATTGAAGTTTACAAAACCACAACAATTTCCATTTTTTGGAAAATGTAAATGCGTTTAGATACTAATTGACAAAATTGATTAAGTATTAAGAGAAGAAGACAAATTTGAAAATGTTTTTCAAGGCTACAAATATGTTTATGTTCATATTAAAAATAAACATTTTATTTCAATTTGAAAAAAAAAACGTTGGAAGTTAAAAAAAAAAACAATTCAATATAATGTCAACATGAAAATCTCCCTGATTATTCATTTTACTCTCCTACTTTTTCAACACAATTTCAATCTCTTCTTAAATTAATATATAAAGTTAAAAAAAAATGTTTGGAAGCAGGGTTGTACTGTATGTGTATTGAAAAGTATTTCACAAGAGTCGATTGATTTAAATTAAGAGGTGGGACGAATCCGAATCAGAATCCTAAAAGGTTCTCGAATCCCTCGAATCTCTCGAATCCTTCATATAAGAATCCTCTATTATTCATTAAGAAAATACAAATAAATGAAATAATATTAAATATTAAATTATTAATTATAAAAAATAGTGTGGCTTCACTCAGGGTCGCCACAAGGTGATTTATTGGTGATCCGGGTACCACCGAAATTGAAACAATCAACGTTTTTTTTATTTGTTAATGAACACTTTCTATTGGACGTCAATGGAGTTAAAACTAATTTTAAACAAAGTTTTTAACAGATTTTTTTTTTAAAGTTAGGATTCGAAAAGCGCGAAGATTTTTCAAGATTTCGAAGATTCGAATGGCCCATCCCTAATTTAAATGACTCTTCAAATCGCAGTTTAAATCATTTCATTTTAAAAAACTGAAATTTTTCTCTCTTATTAAATGAATTTCTTATAATAATAATAATAATAATAATAATAATAATAATAATAATAATAATAATAATAATAATAATCTTGACAGGTGAATAATCAGATTGAACACGTTGTCATGCACTGAATTTCAGTTAATAAAAGAACAATTTTATGAAAATTTAAATTAATCAAAAAATTGGATTTAAAAATCCGATTTAATTTAAATCAAATAAATCCTATGTAATATCCTATCCCTGTAATGAATGGTAATTCTTCACATTGAAGTGGCATTTAACAAATGGCTTGTACAATGAGTTCAAGAACACAACAAATTAGTTAAAAACCCACGTGTTAAAAAAACGTATGAAAATCAGAACTCGACTCAAAATACTACAAAAAGTAGTAAAGTATTAAGTGGTAGTAGTAGTAAAGAAGAAAGATGTAAAAAAATACCATGAGTGGACGCCTTCCTAGTATACCATGACCTCACCTCACTATACCAAAGTGATGCAACCACTATAATGTTACTTTTAAGTGAGAGAAATGTCCTCGAGAGAATCTGCTACTGTGCTGAGTAGAAAAAGATGACTGTAGCTGATAAGTATTACTAAGCAAGATAATAAGAGGGGATTACATGCAAGGATTTATGTATATAGTAAATGGCTATTTAAAAGAAAAAGAACAACCATGAAAAGTGGAGTGACAATTCTACCTTACACGCATACACAATCACATACACACATGCATGCAAGCTACAAAGATTTCGGATTGAAAAGCCTAGTCAATGTACGCAGTTTGGAAAGTTAAAATATAAAACAAATTGTGGTGGTGTATAAGCTTGAGGCCTATTCTAAATGGCGCAGATCATTTGCATGGCTTAATATATTGACAATCAAAATTTATTCTGCTTCAAGTAATACATAATAGTTGATGCATTTCATCACTTGATAGTTCCACTTAGAAGTAAAAACAGCAATAGAATTTAATTATGGTTTCTAGTTCTGAACAAAAAAAAATGGAAGAAGTGTTTTTAGAAACAGAAACAGTGACAAAATCCATAACAATCATGCTAAGAGTATTTTCATGTTGGTACCGGGTAGGTTTATTTGCAGTTTGAAAAGCCCAAATTTGACGAATTTTGTCAGCTTTTTTTAAATTCAAAAATGAATGCTTATGAAACTTTGTAAAAAGTTTCATTTTAAAGCTAAGGGAACGTGAAAACATGATAAAGTGATTCGTTTAATAGTCCAGTTTCTAAAAAAAAAAAACACTTTCAATTTCATCCTAAAGTTGTCTCTGATATATAAAATCTTAGAGTTCCATTTCTTTGTGCGTGCATACAGTTTACTCTACGTTTGTTGCCATGTAGGCAAGCGTAGGACGAATGTGCCCAAAGAGTCTAGAGAAACGTTTGGGCCCAGTAATCACCACGGAAAAATTGACATTGCTATTAAAATAAGATTTAAAACAAATGTTAATCAATGTGACAAACAACATTGTCACATTTTTATTCCTTTACATATACACATGCTGAGTATTGGGCACAGTAAATTGTCTTTTTAAGACAATAAAAAACAAAATGAAAAATTCCGTTATTGTTTTTTTCTTTTTCTTTCTGAGTATTTCTTAAAAAATAAAGTTTATGGACAGGATGTGGTTATAAGAGAGAAAGAGAGAGAGAGAGAGAGAGATAGAGAGAGAGAGAGCCAAGGGCACAAAAATCCAAAAACACACCTCTCTACTTTGTATACCAAGAAATACATATTTCTAAGAATGGGATATAATACAACAGAACGCTAATAGTCTCATTCAAAAATGAGATTTACGAGATCAAGAAAGACATTAATAACGAGTTGCACAAGTCATATTATATTTATATGATATATGGAGCTCAGCTTTTGAATGAAGACATATTTATGTGGAAGAATACAGAGATAATTGCATTCTGCTGAATATAACAATAATGAAATATGTCATATGAAATCATATTATGGTTTAAGTACGAGGAATGTTCAATGGACTTAAAAAATATATGAAAAATAGACTGAGCTAAATATCTCATAAACGAAACAATTGAAAGTATCATACTTTTAAGCTAAGTTTAATTAATTCAGTACACATGCCCAATGTTATTATTTGTTAATAATTTGGTTATATTTTACAGCAATATTCAATACTAAGAAAAGCAAGAAAAAAGAGATAAACATTTTCTGTAAGTCAGTGTGCGAGAAATATGGCATGCCGTTTTTACAAATATTAACAATATTTACATTGATTAAAAAAATGCAAGTGAAAAATGTACAAAGTTATGAAAAAAATATCATCACTTGCAAAATATAATCAATTGCAAAATACAATTACTTGCAAATGATCATCACTTGCAAATTATCATATACATGTACAGGAGTGTAGAATATGTAGGAGTGAGCAGTAATACTATTATATTTAATTTGTCATTTTGCTTCCAATTTAGCTACTGGTCATGCCAGGACTCCTAAAACACCTACCCCTCTTCAAAAAAGTATAGATTGTTAAGATAAATTAGGTTTAGATTAGTTTTTGTTTGACACTTTTTGTAATAGCAAAGTAGTAGTATAGCATTTGTTTGCAAAGAGGCCTTTATTCCATAAAGTTTGCATTTTATACTAACATTTTAAGCAGCAAATTTGGGTCTAAGGTGCTCAAGATTAATAGATAGTAGAATGTTATCTGTTGTGACTATTAGATAAAAAAATCTTTAATATTCAAGGAATAAAGTCTATTACAAAAGTGTCAAACAAAAACTAATCTAAACCTAACTTAATGTAGTAACCTTGTCTTAACAATCTATACTTTTTTGAAGAGGGGTAACTGTTTTATGAGTCCTGGCATGACCAGTAGCTAAATTGTAAGCAAAATAACAAATTAAATACAATAGTGTTACTGCTCACCCCCTACAGGGCCCACGGGCCACGCTAGTTTCTTTTAAGTGATATTTTTTCATAACTTTGTACATTTTTTACTTGCATTATTTCCATCAATGTAAATATCATTAATATTTGCTTTGGGTTTTGACAATGCATTTCGCATGCTGCAATTGGACTTTTGTCCTTCTGCCATAAGCCTCCTAGGCTACTTGCTGAGTAATTTTTCAAATTTCAATTCAAATGGAAAGAATTCAAATTCACAAGTTTCGATGTTCAATTCGAGTCACTTTGAAGATCAAGTTTCATTGTTTTTAGTACACACCACATTCTGGCCGAAAATTGCTGCATCTGATTCAGTTATATCTGTCGTAGATGCCCTGAAAGCAAATACTGAAAATTACAGCCATTTTGAAGTTAACATTATCACACCTTTTACAAAAAAAAAACGGCAGAGTAGCACCATCATTTCAGTTTTTAACAAACACCACAAACACTCTTGTGACAAAGTTTTTAAAACAATAAAATGTCTTTTGGGCCAATTTTTAAAGTTATGTTATAAATTCCCCTAAACATAAATAACAAAATTATGAGTTAATAACACGAAAAAAAAAGTGAAACCCAACAAAGCAAACCAATAATACAAGTACATTGTTTTTACGTGACGAGAGTATGTTTTCAAGAATTCATTCCCATTCACAGCATTAAAAAAAAAAACACGAAGACAGGAAATTCCACAACACAGATGAAATTCTTATCAATTAAGAGAGTTTCTTATTTCTTATGTGACACTAGAACCATTCTACCGTTAACAGAAGAACAAAAAATAAGAAAGAAATATCTTAACGATAATCATTGTCTGACGCCAAATCTTGACAGCTATTTTTTCCCACAATATGATAACTACAGCAGTACTACTCATGCAGGATGTCCTGAACCAACTAAAATGTCCTCGCTTTAACCATTAGACGTGACCCTGTACAAGGTAGTTACTAGTACTACCACAAACTAATTGAAAAAAAAAAATTCCCATGTAATTAATACAGAAACTTCAGCACAGTATACTGAATAATTACTACTTACTTTACTAGTAGGAACAAAAAACACCAATTACAAAACGAGCAACGCAGAAACAACGACAATTCACATTTTTAATTAATAATTATTAAATAAAAATGAAAATACAAATTAATAATAAGTATAATTAATAGTTGGTGGAGTCTTTTTCATAAACGTTTCTTAGTGTATAATCTATCCAGTTAATTTACTTATTTATGCAGACCTATTGTAATTTGTAAGTAATTATATAAACAAGGGATGGGCCATTCGAATCCTCGAATCCCGCAAATCTTGAAAAAGTTCGAGATTCGAAAACTCGAATCCCGCAAACCTTGAAAAAGATTCGAGATTCGAAAACCCGAATCTTCGCGCTTTTTTCGTCTTTCGAATCCTAACCTAAAAAACTTTGGTAAAATTAGTTTTAACTCCAGTGACGTCCAACAGAAGTGTTGACTAACAAAAAAACGGCGATTGTTGCGATATCACCTTGTGGTGACCCTGAGTGCCACACTTGTTTTTTATTATTATTAATAATTTAATATTTAATATTTCATTTCATTTATGTGTATATTCTTAATGAATAATATAGGATTCTTATATGAAGGATTCGAGAGATTCGAAAACCATTTAGGATTCGGATTCGAGAAAATACAGGATTCGTCCCACCTCTAATATAAACCCTTTGATGTCAATTACTATGCACCTTTTGTATGCTGCAAGCAACTACACAGAAAGCCACTAAAATTTACCTCTTTAACTATCATTATTATTTTATCACAAAATGTTAATGTAGGCCAGTTTTATCAGTTATATAAACTTCATGTTTAAATTTTTAAAAACAAACTAATAAAGACACATGTTAAACATGACTGTCTACTATACACACTTTTAATCTATGTCTCTCCAAATTGGCTGAAAAAAAAATTTAAAAGTACAACATTTTTCATTATATACATAGTTAAAAAAAAACAACACCACCAACGTGTATGTAATATAGGCCGCTAAGTAGAAGCACTTGAGTTAACTAGATACCTATTAAGGTAAAAAAAAAATAACAATGCGAAAATAGAGGACACACCTATAGGCCTACATCTTACTAATGTAAGATAAACAAATTTGATAAATGCTCGCCTCCCGTGTAATTTCTATATATATATATATATATATATATATAAACGAGAAAGTTCCCTCCTTAAAAGAGACCTAAATTAAATATAATATATGTAGTAGTGTCTTTATAGGTCTACATTATGCATATGTTTATTCAGGCAGCAAATAAAGTATAACCATGCATGACAACAAATTATTTCCGGTGACGATGATAGTGCCAGAGAATAAAATGCACCTCATTAAATAGAAACAACTCATTGAGCAGTGTCACTGAAAAATCATAATTTGTACCGTTTACAGCATTCATGTGCATAATAAGACTAACATTCTGATGTGTTGTAGACTCTACAGACCACAATCTACTGCAAACATGCTAGGAGTTTTCAATTTTTCACATAGTTGTCCACTAACCTACTGTCCATGGTTCACAGTATAATTGTTTTAACATTTTTCTACCACAATGTTTTACAATACATGAACTTAACTTTCTACAGCAAAACCAAAACTTTACGCTTTGCACAAACAAAATTAATAAAAATCAACATCAAACAGCAGTGAAGTTTATTTTAATAGACAATATCCCAAATATTAACTAGGCTATGCACATTCCTCTGCTGTTAAAGTATAAACAATTCAAATTAAAGAGTTTTACATGAAGTGAATGATTCATATTTTGGTCCTTTGTTCTTAGAATTAGTCGATAACTAAATTTCATTCCAAGAGATTTTTGTTCAAGACCAACTTTCTGTTTTATCTTTTTCCTGAAAAACATATCCTATGACATCATAATTGTGCAACAACATAATATTGGGGCATAATGGGATTATTTATTGAGTTAATACAATAGTTTTTTCATTTTGACAATGCAATTTGCATTGCTATACTTTTACTTGTTTCTCTACTACAGACTGTAATATACATGTACAGCAATGCATTTGTGCACATAAATTAGTACCAATTGTAGAAAACGGTGTTTTGAAAAAAAAAAAGTTTGAAATGGCTGTTTGGCAATTATTTTATAAATTCTAATTTATTAAATAAATTATTTCAAAAAACATTTTTTTTTACTATCATTTCCTGCAAAAATGTCATAAAAATGAAAAAAAAAAAAGAAAAAAAACAAAAAAAACAACGATTTCGACCTTAATTAACACAAATTCAAGGAAATGGAAGACTCTCATAGTGTGACCATCCGTTTATTATACAGTCGAACGCTTCCAAGTATGTTTGAAAAGACACGACACATACATATGCACCCCTACGAAGTCCCCATAGATTCCAAGCTGTGATTGTGTCTCTGGTACATCCCATCTTTAACTTTTGGTTACCTGGCCTGTCTCATCTTAACTCAAAATCTGTCAATTTATCTTTGAAAGGGTGTCACTTCCATCAATTCAGACAACAAATCTTACCAAATAAAAAGGAGAGAAAGACAGTCAGAATTTTAAATCTAAGCAGTGAGACACCAAGACATGAATTGTAACTGTAACTGAAAGGAAATGTCATGTGGTGAAATGGACGCTGGTCAAGATAGGAGTGACCATTATTGTTTTTGTACGACAGGTAGTAAATTGTCTTCGTGAAAAAAGAGACATAGGAAAAAAAAAAAGAAGGGGATACAGGTGCATAACAGTGTAGCATGCTCTTTTTCTTTGACTACTAATCACATCAGAACTACAGTTATGTCACACTGTTATCACAAACAACAATACAAAAGACAACCATCAACCACCTATTGAGATGTTTGACTACAACTACAAGTGAACCCCATGCTTTATCAATACAGTGGCCCATTCATATGTCACAGAACGCACTCAGGGGGTAAACGCTCAAGTCCATATATTACTTGGTCCAAACAGTCAAGTTATCATCATGCAGTTGTCAAATGAAAACATTCATAAATGGTTGTATAACTTGTAAGGCACTAAAATAAAACAATGTCTTTTTGACATGTGGTACTAACAAAAGTTACAAAACAATTTCCTGAGAATTGAAGCTCAAGGTGAACGCGCATGAAATGTCTTATGAACTAAGTGACCTGGAACTTTAACCTTATGCCAACATCACATGTATGGAAGGAGGTAGTGAATGGCATTACCAATTTACCATGATGAGATGGATCTTTGTACCTAGGTCATCACGAGGCATGCATGCAATGAATCACAACATGTTGGAAACTATGGTTGTGTCAAATCCATCACTCAGCAAGTCAGATCTCCTGATAAAATGGACAAATTAATCTGAAAAGATTTATATATCAAATACATCACGATTTGATATATCGTGCACATATGATAAATCAACAGCGAAGCCCCTTTTTTAAACAATTTCAAATAGAAGGTTTTCCATAAGGTTCTACATGCTACCTTACACATAAATATGCCGTACAAGAGCAATGTATTGCACATATTATTTGAAAAATACATTAATTTAGTTATTAATTACGAATTCGAAAAACATGCAGACCTACATTCTAGATATACTTATTATAAACATGGCATTTCTTCCATAAAAAAACCAATGTAAACCCCTTCAGAATAGTTACAAACAATTTGCTTCGATTTCCTATTTATCACTTCTAATTGTTAGGAATAAAAATACTATTAGAATATCAATGATAAATACACATTTAGTTGGAAAAGTTGTTTGCAAGTGTCTCATAATGAAATGTCACATTGATTTGCAATTTTGTAAAATGTTCCATTTCCTTTTTGATAAGGTCTTATAATTAATTGTAAATGCCAATATTTACTGGCCAAAACTTTACAAGTAAACATGATGCCCATGACATCGAAAATGTGTTTTTTTAAAAAAAATTAGTAAGGTGTTTTCCTAACATTTTGAATCATTTATTCATTAGTAAGTTTTATTCCTAGAAAACGTGGACCACATTTTTGAATGGTTTTACACTTAAAATGATGGGATACTAACTTCTACTTAAAATCTATCTACCCTTTGGGAAGAAACGAAGAAAAAAATTAATTAAAACAAAAGGGGGAAAAAAAAGAAGACATTAACGCCTCGAGGTAAGGGTGAGAGAATCAAAAGGATGTAATTAACAGAAATATCTGGTCATCACCACGACAATACTTCCGGTCATCCATCTTTAAGTTGTACAACTTGGCAAACATGTCACATAAAGAACAATTCATAACAATTTTTTTATATATATACGCTTGTACTACAAGTCATAAATTAAAATTGACATAACTAAGGTCACACAACACCTTCTTAAAAGTTCGAGAACTTTTTTTTATTCTTATAGAGTTAATATTTTTTTAAAAAAAAAAATTAGTAAATTTTCAAATTCATGAAGAAAATAAATCGTTTGACAGGCTCTCGATTTCGTATAATTTTTTTTTAAATGTAAAAAAAAAAAACCTATTTCACAATGCTTCAAGATGTTATTCTTTATACTTAGAGAGCTAGAAGATTTCAAGTGTCATTGTTTCCACACATACACCAAAGAAGAAGAAAAAAACCCCTATTTTTTAATTTCCAAGAGGTTTGTATCATGAATCGCCTCTAACAACAACTGAGAAATAAGAAAAGAATGGCGTGATACATAAGCTCGAATTGTATTTTTTTTTTGCTTCTTCTTTACATCCACAATGTTACTATTAACATTTGTTAAATTTGCAATTCCTAGAGGCGTGACTTGTCACGTGATGCTCAGGAATGTTTCATGACAATCCCTTTTAAAACCAATGCACCATGAAAAAAAGTGCATGGGAAAATGTTTGGAAGTGAATCACTTCGACAAAGAATTAGTGGAGTTAACAATTTGTCTATGACTCTGTAGTAAGAAAAGAAAAAAAATAGTAATAAACTGGAGACGATTAGAATCACAATATAATTGTTGAAGAAGAAAGAAAAAAAAAAGATTAACTTTCTAAAATCTGATTTTCTGATAGGTACATGACTCACTTCCACAAATTTTAATGAGACAATTTTATTTCATTGACAAAAACTATAACTTAAAATGAAGTTGTGTAATCATTACTGATATAAATAAATTAAAAATAACACCAAACTAAAAAAAACTCATCATGAATGACTTGATATTAATAAAGATAATTTGTTTAATAACTAAACTTATGTTTTCCTTTCATTTAACAGCATTCTGAAGAGGATTTGCCCATTTGTTCTCCTAAGTCAGTGTGCAATAAAGTAGACATATACGACAGCCCTTGGATTGAACGACAATGTAGGTGTCCAGATCAAAAGACCTGTTCTATGTCTTTGGGAGCTGCCGATGGACACACAATAACGGACAAAACGAGGCAATTCAAGGTATAGTGTCTGTTGTCTTAGTGAGTAGTAATAATTATTTGACATGTAACCACAGTGAAAAGATTGAGGTCCTACATTTTTTAAAAAAAAGAACAATTAACATTTGAAGCTCAACTTGAACCCTCTAAACACAGTTCTCATGTAGTTTTATTGAATAAATTTTTATGAACCATTTTTAGACAATAATGGCAACAACTGGACAATTAATGTCCATTATATTTCTCTATTTCAACACCTGGTCACCACCAACAATAGTTTAATTTATCTCTAGATTACTATCACTTCTCAACTGCAATTTATGCCAAAAACATATAACAGTAAATCTTGCTTTAAATATTACCAATGTGATCAAATATTGCTGTGAATCTTGCACAGTTTCTTGCAACAACAACAACAACAAAAAACGAATATCAGTGTTTTCTGTAATACGGTGTACAAGAAAGCAATTTGTCTGGCAATTACAATTAATTCAAGAACACACACATTGCAGTGAATTTCGTTTTTAAATGTTACCAATGTGATCTCCGCTTTAGAGTAGATGCAGAAAAGTTAAATACATCAATCTGCGTTTGTTACTTAATCTGGTTACAACTTAACACCTATACAATGCTGACGTTTCCATCTGTCTAATATACATTTTTTATTATATTCTTTAGATCTGTGAGCCTTTGACACAACTACCAAAATGCAAATATTTCAAAGATATCGCATGGACGTTTATCAACTATCCAGATAATAGCACCCAACAGATAATGCATTGTCTCTGTCCAAAAAACAGCGTTGCCTACATTATTAAACGACAAGCATACCAGTCAACAGACGGAGTTGGTTATCAATATTCTTTTGCGTGCTCACCGCAAAGTGTAAGTAATTAAGGCCACAAATTCAAAAAAGAACACTTGACACTTGGAACTCCAACATTAAACCCTCCGAACAGGGTTGAAACAAAAAAAAAAAAGCCTCTTAGAAAATTCTCAATAAACAAGAGTTTTTCTATGTTGGAAAAACCCTTGATCAGAGAAATCAAACTGAAATTCAAATGTCAAGTTTCTTTTTAAAAAAAATTTGGACCTAAATGAACATACAAGAAAAATAATTTCTCATTTCAAAGATGATCGACATACTGAGCACAAATGACAATATATCTTATTTTGTGGCTTATTTTAGAGACTTCGATGTCAGCGAAAGGAACCATGCAGACTGTTCACTATCAAGAAGCGACCAGAAGTGGATGAAGTAAACACTAATACACTTTGTCAGTGTCCACATAACCACAAATGTCCCCATCATCACACAGAGGCTGGTGTCATACCAGGCAAAATGTATGTCGAGGATCAAATACGAACATACAGTGGATACTGTTTAAGTAGTTGAATTAATAATAATTCAACACAAAAACAGACGAAGGAGAGAAGAAAAAAAAAAAAAAAAACTAAAGACATTATAAAATTCAACATTGTTTATGTGTGCCTTTTAACCATTTTCGTACAAATGAAGTGATTTTTTTTTTGCCTCTGAGAAATTTAAATTGTATAATTCTGTTATGTATATATATAATACGTGTAAATGATGATTCGCTGAGTATCTTATGACAGTTTCACTGTTATAAAAAAAAATAATCACAGTGAAACGTGTCTAGGCCTGATTATATTATAATAAAAATAAATATGAAAAGATAATATTTGAATTATAATTTTATATTTTTTCCATGATCCTAAAAATAAAGTTTTGAGGTTAAAATGTTAGGGTCCAAATTTTAGAAGAAAACTTAGTACTTGAATTTCAACTTGAACCCCCCTTCTTCGAGGGTTCAAATTGAAGTTCAAGCGCCACGTTTTCGACCAAGTGGTTTCCACATCTACATTTGAAAGACAAGTAGGTCTACCTCTAGCTAAAACTGCATTTGTTGTAAATATTGTCAAAAATACAGTTGGATCACTATTTAGTGTACGTAATACATAAATCTTTCCCTACAACTCAAGAGTGAGAGACATCGGCAATAATTCGTTAAGTGGAAACAATTATTATAACAAGAAAATTTCCACAATCATGTAAAACCTATCTACATTATGCAAATTGATTCCATTCAAAACTTTAAAGTACGAGCATATATATATCATTTAGTAATTCACTAATTTCATTCCAAAAAATAATCCTTTAAAGCCAAATATTACTTCTTATGAATTCCTTCTATTTTTTTTATTCTCTTTGACGCTTAAATTAAGCACAGTAGCTTAAGAAATGCCTATATAAGTCAAGATATATTTTAATTTGATATTTAGTTGCAATTTTTCATTAAATGAAAGGCTTAATATTTTCGGGGGATAATTGATTTGGTTGTACAGACTTGAAAATGGGCCAGTTATTAGCAAAATTATAATAATTGTATCGTTTTTCATGGTAATAATAATGATAATAAATAATAACACAACGACAAGAAAATAAATGTTATGTTTATGTAAAATAGCTTGTAAATGATGAAATCAGCGTTTTGTAAAAAAAATATATATATATTTTTTCAATTGTATAGTTTGTTAATTAATTATCAATCACAAATATTGTAGAATCAAATTTAACCTTTTTAATTTGTATGTGTGTGTGAAATGTTGTTTATTCGTTTCGTCGACAATATTAATTCTAAGTGTTATTGATGTATTATAGACTTAATAAAAACTATTGAGTTATAAACAAAATGATAAACTGAAACATGCTGAATAGATATTTATTTTGTTTTCGTCCCCCCCCCCCCCCAAGTTAGGAGGTGACTAGTCTCCAACCTGCAGTTTTCGGAATATTTATGTTTTTCAGCAGAAACATCAAAAAAATTCAAAGTGTTTTAGAAGCTAAAATAGTTGGTGATAATTCTAAGTTTTTTTTTCATGATGATATCTTTAAAAATAAACTTTTTATGACAGTTTGAAAAAGGCGAAAATAGTTTTTATGCCATGTCAATGGAAAAACCTTAAAACCTTCAAACTGCTCAAATGTCTCTTTTTTAAGATATTGCTAAAAAAAAAAAGTTTAATCATTCTAGTTTTGAAAACTATTTAAATTCTTCCATAGTGTTTTTTTTTTCTAAAAAAAAACGTTTGCTTGACGTTTTTGCATCCAAATTTTCCAAAAACGTCTATGAAGCATAGCATTAGCCACTGCAGTGGCGCCATCCGGTGGGACAAAAGCAAATTGAATAGCTATAAAGCCACCATAACGCGTTGACAATGAATATTTACATTGGAGCAACTGTTGCATATTAGGCGATTGGATTTGGTCATTTGAAGTGGATTTAATCAAATCCAAATCGTCATTGGTATATTTCAAATCAAACCAAATCCAAATATTAAAAATCTTTAATAAATCTAATAAAACAATTTTCAAATCCAAATCAAATATTTTTTAAATGTATTATACAACATTTAAACGTACAATAACCACTATTTTATTTTAATGTGCTTATAATTTCGTATATGAAGTTTTCAATTGTAGCTGGGTTTAAAGAAGAATGTTGTAAATTTAATATATTTTTAGCAGTTGTGGCAAAAAAAAAGTTTAATGAAATTAAAATCCAAATTAAATTTATTTCACAATAAATCTAAACCAAATCCAAATCATTAAAAAAAATTGAAATTACAGCTAAATAAAAAATCCAATTCCGTTTTATTTATTCTTAAATACAAAATCCTCAAATCCCAAATTCAATGCCCTGTTGCATACAATCACATTTACTGCAAATAGCTAACTGCAATTATTCTTTAGATAGTGCAGCACATCGACAAAAGGTGGCACCACATTCACCACAGTCAGGAAGAAAAAAAGCAATACCTGCAAGTAAATTTATAAATGGTGCCAACAGAATATAGATTAAAAATGCATTCCTGTTCAACTTGCATAAAAAAACCTTTTATTACAGATCCCCCTCCCCTTCCGTTACGGTCTTAAATAGCAAATTTATATATT
Organism: Brachycybe producta; assembly: GCA_036925085.1. Taxonomy (NCBI): domain Eukaryota; kingdom Metazoa; phylum Arthropoda; class Diplopoda; order Playtdesmida; family Andrognathidae; genus Brachycybe; species Brachycybe producta. The sequence continues at coordinate 5,223,043 of JAUPFP010000004.1, forward strand.
CATACCCACAGTATTATCAGTGCATTAATTGTGATAATAAATGCAATTCACACACTTTGAAATGCATTCACGATAAATATCTAAACAATTTTCAAATTTAAATGTTACAACAATAAATTCAGAAGTTAATATCAAGATCGACCTGTTAACATAGGTGGGCCATAAAAAAATCATAATTGTATATAAATTGGCAGAAGAAGAAAAAATATACAAGTCATAATACAACAAGTCTATAACATGTTACATTTTTAAAAGAAATATCTTAAGGCAAAGTTACTATAGCACCTTTATTAAGAAAACCTTGTTTGAAGTTTGCTTTGCATTCAATATAGACTATAATTTCTTTGAGTTTTAAATTTCACACTTTCCTTTTATACAAAATTTTAACTGACCAGAAAAATATGCACATTACATTCTCGAAATATGCACTCTTTTATATGCCATACCATAGAAATAACAATAAAAAATACATTATTGTTATAATGTATTTCGAATTGTTTTTTAATGAATATAATCATCATCATCCAATGGCTCATTTGGCTTTCTTTAAAGAAAATGCAGTTCACATCTTCAATGCATAGAAAACAATAATAATTCTTGTTCCAAAAAAAAAAAAAAAGAGGAATAACCATTTTTGTTAGAAAATTTATATCAAATCTTAAGCAGATAAATTACTTTGTATTTATTTTAAAGTAAAATATATGGAAGTTTCTACATATATGAAGGAAGTTGCGGTAAAAGAACGTTTTATTGGTCAACCAAAGCATTATAACATTTATTTAAATTACTCTCTGTGAAGCAGTCATATGTTTTATATATATATATATATTTTTTTGAGAACTGGCAGAGGGAGTAAATTTGTTGTTCTTCCATGTTTTTTTTTTGTAGACCAACATCATACTTCCTGTATGATTATGTATATTTTTCACTTTTCTAGTATAAAAAATTAACGGTAGAAATCTAGGATATATTCAGCAGCATGTAAAAGGTCACCTCTGCCACCCACAACATCATGATTTCAGTCAAACAATAAACACACCAAAATCATACAAACCACCACCACAAGGTCCCACACCAATACATGGATAAAAAATAATAACCAAAAAAAAATGAACCATACAAAAAAAAGGCACTTAAAGAGTGTTTTTATAAACGTGTTGAACACGTATTTCATAACTTTTTTGCTTCTTAGAGAACAAACAATGGTATAAACTTCACATTTTTCATAAACAACTTAAGAGTTCATTGGGTGGGTTGGTGTCTCTGACAATGCCATTGAAAACAAGCACTTCTATCAAGAATCTTTTTTTTTTTACAAGGCAAAATGTATTTTGCTAATTTTACATTAAAAATAATGTTTACGCCCTTGTTAGTAATACAAATATCAACATTACATTTTATTTTTCGTACAATACGATAATTTGCACTACAAATCTGCACATAGCAATCGTAAAGATGTAACCACATTGCCAATATTTAAAACAGCAAGATTCACTACAAAGAAATTAAAACAAATGTTGCTGTTAGCCTTTGGCTCTTTGTACAATGTAGGCCTACTGTAAACTGCACTGCAACTTGTTATAATATACACAACCATTGCAAATGGTATAATATGACGTCCAGTACGACATTCATAATTTATTGCAGGAAATGTCACTGAATCTTGGTGTAAAAAAAAAAACACAATGTGAACACCAAACTTTAAATCGTGAAACTTTCTTTGCAATGGAAAAACTGTGATCACAATATATTTTAATCAAGATTTACTGCGATATTTTTCCGCAATTAATTGGGATTTTACCACTGACTTGCAGAAAAGACTTATCTTTGTTTGGTGCGAGCCATTGCACAAAACTCAAGAAAACATTTATTGCCTTTCTTTCACTGATTAGTTATTTGAATTTTGAAAATTACTCTGCAAGTAGCCTAGAAGGCCTGTGGCAGAGAGACAAAAGTCCAATTGCAGCACGTGAAATACAAACCAAATAACAATTGCAATGTGCTCTGGTGCAGCTGAAATAATACATTGTCAGAAAATTAAGAGCCTCATAAAACAAGTTTATTTGAATGCATAAAATCGTCTGCAAGAGAGTAGTTTCATTCTGTTACCACCCTAGGAACAAATGACCAGTAATATGAACCAGTCCGTGCAAAAATCAATTAAGTATAATACCGTGCAAAGCTTACTTAAAGTTGGTTTAGGACTATCACCAGTTAAGTTAGATTGTGTACAAAATTTGGTTCCATTTTTGAAAATATATCAGAAATTCATAATCGCATCATCTGGTCAAATTACACATGTCAAAACATAATAGCCTTTAAACTGGAAATGAAATTATCATCATGTTTTAATGGCTATTACCATTAGTTTTTTAAACAAACAGTTTTTTCATGAAACAAATTTGTCAAAAAAATTATGTTCAAAGATTTGTAGAAAACAAATGTTATTATTTATGATGCATTCGTTAAAATAAACCGAAAATCTCAACACTTCATTTTTGTTGTTTAAACAAATTTTAAAAAACTAGTTTTAAAAAAAATAATAATTCATTTGGCTGAAGTAAAAATTAAGTTAAAAAGTTTGAAAAATGTCTGTCATTTACTGAAACTACAATAAAAACAAAACTTTTTTTTGGTTGGAATTCACTATAAATTAAAAGAAAAAAATATGTAAATTAAATTTTTTAAAAAAAATTGAAAAAATATTTACTATGGTGAATTGCATTTTTGAAAATTATCATTTAGCGAATCAAAAATTTTAATTGTGATGACCTTTTTTCATAAATGCACTTAAAAAGCTTCTTGATTTGGCGGTAATATGAATGACATGCTAATTATTATGCGACATTTACCACTTAAATGGATAAGCTTAAAAAAGAATCTTCTCTTAAAGAAGCTAACAATTAACAAATAATATGGTTTACAAAGACAACTTTTTAAAGCAAAGATGAATGCAAAACCACGGTAAGGTAAAGGTTGGCTTTTTTTATCTTTTGCAAAAGCAGATCTAAATAAAGAAGGGAATAAGTGCAGGCAGGGCCTTCCTTATATTATGTTCTATAATGAACATTGTGATGGACGCTTTTTTTTAAAAAAAAAACCTTCATCAACAGTAGTGTGTGGATAATTCATGCAAGACTACTGCTTAACTTTTTTTTTTAAAAAAAATACTATAGAAGAAAATGAAAATGAAAAGAACTGAAAAAGAAATTTAAAAAAAAAAACTCAACAACAACAAAAAAAGTCATGAGTGAATGACAAGATAAAAACTTGCTGACTGGTGAATGTGCAAAATGAACACATTTGGGATGAAAATTACAACTTAAGAAGCATATTCTTCACTGGAAGACGATCCCCCCCCCACCCAAAAAAACAAACACACAAAACATTTTTGTAAAAGAAAAAATTGACAGGTAAAGAACCATTCAAATACACACTTATAATACCCGTAAAGATGTGTCAAAATAAAACAGTACTTTTTAGATTTTAAACAGTCCAGTTAGTGAAATTTCAAAGTGGACATACATACTGTAATTTATGCTTTGAAGCCATCTAAAAACTCCCGTTACCGCAATTACCCTGACAATATTTATATTGTCATTGCAACGTTACCATCAATAAATTACAATTAACAATGTGATACATTGATAATAATACCATTGCAAGTGGTATGTTCCTTATAGAAAAAACAATGACCTTCGTATTTTTGTTGCAACATTTGACACGTTTCTTGCAACAAATCTTGTACGAAAAATATCCAGTGTGATCGCCACATAAGTAAATTTGTAAACACATTGCGGATGAAAATTTACAAAATGAACGCAATCGATTTTTAAAATCAACTTTTAAAAAAATCGAACTTTTAGAAGAAGAAAAAAATGTTTATAGCAATTTTGCATTTTAAACACATTTTCAATTTTTCACTTAAAATTTCTGAAGAGAAAAAAAAATGCAAAGTTTTATCGTTTTCGAACTTGTCAATAACATTTATTTCAATCGATATCGTCAGAATCCTTTATTATAATTACTCTAACATTATTATAACAAACTTTGAATATATTTTCGCATTATATACAGTACCTCATACTACTAATACCTTGTACATAAATGAGTTAAATGAATTCAAATTAAACGTGTTTAGGTGAATTATACGGAATCCAGTTAAGGACATGAACCAAATAAAAGTTCACTTTATTATTAATATCTTAAATTGCAATACTAAATCAACATTTTGTCAATAGTTTATAATTATATACACTGTATATTAAGCCCCGTCTCTGTTTACCTCCTTTTGTCTATGAGTAACGCTGTACAAAGAATTAAGGACAAAAACCTTGAAGCACATTGGAATTTATATAAATTTAAATAAATGAACCGCTTTTTTTCTCAAGGTCAACTATATGTTGCACTCTTCCCATCCAAGAACCCCAAGATATTAAATTGGAGAGGGGAAAATTTGAAAAGTGTAGAGGAGGAGGGGGGGGGGGGGAGAGAAACGTGGAGGGGGAAAAAGGGGGAGGGGGAAACTGAAATTGAAATGATAAGAGTAAAAAAAAAGAACAAACAACGCGCATGCGCACACCAGAGAAAATGAAACGCTCATTTTCTCTTTCAAATATAAAAAGGGGAGGAGATAATAGTAGCAAAATTAAACTAGAATTTATCACAGGCAATTGTGTCCAGCATTAGAATTTCTTTTGCTCCCCTCTTTTATGAACATCATCAATTTCTAATTGGGTTTGTTACTTGGTCTGACGTCATAAAAGGGCGGAGGAAAAGAAATTCTAATGCTGGGCACAATTGCCTGTGAATTTTGCTCCCGTCATTTATGACGAGTTACCCCACTAGTTATATTATATTTAAGTATTAACTCAATATTTTGAGATTATTAACTGAATAAATTGAATTCGACGACATATTGTTTGTTTGCCCTTCACAGGACTATGTAGAACACGTTTATTATTTAAATGCATTTAAATTATCAGGTTGTGTTCTAAGTATAAGGCTCTAACATGGAAATCAGAAAATAGCTAATTTGTCTAACAAATGTTTTTTTTTCTTCTTCCATGTGCCCTTTTGAGAAACCTAATTACTGCTTCAGAATTAAATCAGTGAATCAATATACAGTATATGTCACATCCATTTGGTGTCATTGTCCATCACACGAAATGTACGTCCATTTTGTGAAATGAACATACATAAATTGGCCTGATGCAAAACGCGAAACTTGCATACATTTCGTGTAATGGACAATGATACCAAATGGATGAGACATTTACATTGCACTTACTGTATATATATACAGCATAAAAATATACTTGTGTGTCGGTTTTTGAATGTGTTTTTATGTGAAAAATGAACATTTTATTCTTACGAAAAAAATAAAAAGAACTTTGCTGATATATTGGCTTCAAAAAAAACCAATGATGTACACAATCATAGTATGGTATTTCTCATACCCGATTCAAAAACAAGTGAACACAAAAGTTGTCTTTCTAATTGTAACTCTTCTACTTTTTGCAGGTCAACAGCCTCTGTCCCAATACAAGGTAAAATTGAAAAGAAAGTGAAACTTTTTCTCATAATAAAGCAAAAACAGTAGGTGGAAGAAAAAAAAAACAATATCTTGTAAACTCATTTCTTTATATCAAACTGTACAAAGCGCACATAATGACACTAATAATTGAATTAAGAAATAGCTAAAGCCTAAACTTTTATGCAAATAAAAATTCGAAAATATGCAAATCGCATTCAGTAAAAATAATTAAATCATTGTATTTTTTTAAAGCGTATTGGTGACTTATGAAAATGCAAAATCAAAACGATTTAGTTTAAGAAACCAATTGTTGAATTATTTTTCTTCCAAAAAAAAAACATTTTTATTTTAAGTGAAATTATGCAAATTATGTCAATTTCTGCATGTTCATTTTTAAAATTAAAATAATTATTATTACACATCGACACTAATGTCGTATTATAAGTGTGTCCAAAAGGGGTTGGAATTGTCGTTCTGCGTTTTTTTTTTTTCATTTTATGCAAACGTTTAGGCACTATAAATTGCATCATATATATGGAAAAAAATAAGTGTCACAAAGATAAAAGTGTATCAACTACATTAAAATCACACTGTGAAACTATAATGTATATTGATGAACCGCTTGCAATTAATTCTCTTTGATATTTTTTTTTACAAAAATTAAGTTCTCAGAATATATGGATTAGTTCATTAATTAATACAATAAGTACAATGATGTCGGGTATTGGCCTCAATGGACCTTCACACACTTAAACAAGAGCAACAAAAAAAAAGTCTATTAAGAAATGTTTACCTCATATAGAGTGAAATATAACACAACAGGAAATTCTTATTGAGAGACTAGAATACAACAAAAAAAAAATGTTCTCCGCGAAAACATTAATAAAAAAAAAGCACGAATCTCATCAATCAAAAGAATATACTGTATGTAAAAAGTACATAGAGAGTACCATTTTAGATGAGCAAGTGGTACAATGAAAGGAATGTGCATTATGGAAAGTGAATTTACGGAAATGAAATGTTTAATTCACTAAAGAATAGTGCATTACAATCTTATTTATTATGATCATGACTTGTGGAATTTGTGATATACACCCCAAGAAATTATTTTAAACCCTTTTTATTATTTAATTGGTCATTATCAAACAAAAAAAATATTTGAAAATTCCTCTCTTTTGTCAACTTACAACAAACAATTTCTTATTTAATATTAATAAAGAAATATTTTAGAAAAGAATAATGACGAAAATTGTTTTTCAACTTTAGACAAACGTTTTTAATGAACAATCACAGATCCATTTAAAAGTTCAAAACGAAAACAGCTTTTTATGATTATTGTTTTCATAAATGACAATCTTATTCATTCACAAATTTTGTTCAATTTTCTATGCCATTAGAAGTGCGGTGGTTTAGGACAGTCACCAGATGTAATTTTTTCCAAACAATTTCAAACTTATCTCTGCCCTGCGATGTGTGCTAAACTGGTAGTATGTATTAAATGGTAAAACATGTTGAGAGTTTTATGAAACACCAAGAAATATTTTCAAGGGACATTTATACGTGATAACATAATTTCGTATACAAGATGAAGAAGTGCTCAAAGACCACAACCACCACCACCAACAACAACGACCACCAGAAATGTCCAATGCCAGGCAAATGATACAATACATAATCAAAAACGAGTATAAAAAACTCAAAAGAGCCATTCAGGAAGTTCACAAATTGGTCATCTCTGTAATTTTCAAAGCAAATCCGGACTAAAATTTAAAATAGTGCTCATTACACAAGAAAAACGTTTGTCACTTTGCTAAGTACATCAACCTCAAACATTTAACATGGAATGCAGCCTCAAAAAAAAAAAAAAATTGGTCAGTTTATAAAAACAGTTCATTTTTTAAGATTTTAAAATGGTTTTTGTCATACCATACTTGGATGACTGGCAGTTATAATAAGATAATAAAAAATATCTAAATAAACACACGACCTTCGCCTAACAAGAGCTAAGGCCAGAAAACATTTTAAAACACAACCAAAAAGCGACTCTATATTTTGCACTAGAGCCACAAATACGTTCCATGAATAATTTCAATTTAATAGTTTCCTATGTGTAAGGGAAGAAACACACACTGAATAAAATCAGTGCTGAATTTCTACTTTGTATATATTTCAGTGCAAAACACTAGAAATATTCTGATTTTTTTATTTCTATTTCTGTTTTCTGCTTGTTTTTCAGTGCGTGTGTGTGTGTGTGTTTCTTCCCTAAATGCATAATTGCCTAATGAGCTAATCAAAAGTGAAAAGGACACAGTTTCAATAATAAAATTCCAAGTTGAACTTTTACGTGTGATCTCTGATCATGATGTCAGACCTTGTAAGACCTTTTCGCTCATCCAAAATAAGGTTATTTTGCTAAATAGTAATTAAAAAAATAATAATACTGTATAGCCCACTAAAGTTTTACATTACAATTCTGCTTCCATTTGCATTCATGCGCTATAAACACACTTTAAATTCGTTTATTTCACCTAGAAATGATATTTACCATATAAAAAATAATAACAACATATTGTAATCATTATGAAATACAATTTGCAGAACATAAAACGAATTTGAAACATCAAAACACTTGAATCGAGCATTCTAAATTGTACATGTACAGTAAACACGCAGACCAAATTTAAAAGTTATGCTTACCTACAACTTATAATCTTTTGGAATAAATTCAAGAAGAAACCTTCGCACTTGAACTTCAACCTAAATTCTTTAAGCAGGGTTCAAGTTCAAGAGCTAAGTTTCCTGAAGTCTTGAAGTTGGACCCTTATAGTTATTAGTACATGTAAACCTTGTGTCTAAATAAAAACCACTTATGATTGGGAATTATCCTCCCGCCCCCCTCCTCTCTGCCACATGGCTCTCAAAATGATTGCAGGTATACTGGGTTGAAATTGAATTGAATTACTATTTCACCAGATAGAAAACAGTATTCATAATAATTTGTGAAATCGTAAATTCAATAATACAGATTGATGATAATGATAATGACTCACAAATGCATTTCTGCATGTATTTAAATTACTTCATAATAAACCATAACTAAAAAATAAAACACAAGCAGAAAAAAAAGATCTATTAGAACAACGTGAGATCAAATCATCTCCAAATTAAAAAAAAAGTTATGAAAGATAAATAATAAAAAAAAAAGTTCAAAAGGTATGTATGACCTTAATGTCAAATATACATGTGGGTGTATAAATATGCCATGAAAACAAATTTGAAGATAAAAAAAGTAATTACATACTTTCGATGGCTAAGGTAATTTTTTTTTTTTTTGAAATTAACAAAAAATAATTTTTTAAAAAAAGTATTTTATAATCAGGAAGTTTAAAAAAAATTTTAAAAGTATAAAAAACCTTTAAATAATTTTCTTTCCAATTTAAAATGTTTGCAAAATATAAATTTTTTATCTTTTTTATTTCCTTCTTGTTGAGGTAGAAAGAAATTTACTGAACCACAATATTCCACAAAGGCCAACTTCCTAAAAATATAAGGTAAAAAAGACGTTTAAATAATTATCGAAGTTAATATCTCTCAAGTAGCTGCTGCTGTTGTTATTGTTGTTTTCATCATTACGATCATAATTCATAACTGTAACCTTTTTTTAGCAAATTTGTCATATAGGTTAATAAGAAAATATTGATAAAATGGTTCATATGATTCGAAATAAAGTCATTAATGGCATTTAAATGACATAATTAGTTCGAATAATATTGCATGACAAAACGATTGTAAAACAAACCAATTCCGCTACTGATAAAAGACAACATTGATAAGGCCCAACATTGAATAACGGGTAAAATATGCTTTAAAACAAAAAGTCATCGAATATGCTCCATTGGTCACCAATTTATCATTATATAACGGAAATTTAGTTACCCTCACCTCTGACAGGTGACCTCAAAAGCTTTTTTTTATTATTTTTGCAAAACCTTTTTCGTTAAAACCAATAATTACAGAACTTTATTTTAGACATTTCTGAGCTCTTTTAACCATGAAGGAAGAAAATAAAATTACGAAAAAAAAAAAGTTAATTTATTTTAATCTTTGACTTCAGAAAGATGTATTTTCGAGACAATTCCTGACAATGTTTAAATCATAATTCACCATTTTCAGTTCACCTAAACCAAAAAAAAAGTATTATTCAAGGCAAATTTGGTCACAGGTCATTTCATAAAAAAAACGGTTTCTAGACAACAGGTCACTTATTATCAAGAGATTTTAGACTAGATAAAAATGAACCTTATATTCATATGTAAGTTGTAAAAACTTACAAGATACTACCATTTTTTTTTTCTTAAAAAAACTAGAATGTTATTGCATACCTTTGTGCAAACAACAAAACAATTTCAAGACATTTAGACAGACATTCATAATATAAAATTGCAAGGTCCTAACAATTTCAAAAGTGTTATTATAAACTTTTTTTATGTTTACAAAAGAGGCAACTCTTGAGTGAAAAGATAACACACACAAAAAAAAAACGTTGTCTATTTCTGTGTGTTAGACCAAAACATGTCGTGGAAACCACACAACCATGTTATATTTCACGCTTTTCTTTTCAATAAGTTGACTCTCTTTCTCTCTTCTTCTTGTTAATCTCACCCAAAATGAAAAAAAATTATCCTATTTAAATATTTTTTCAGAGTCACAAGTGGACACGACCGAAAAAATTTAACAAATAACGACCTAATCAGCTTAAGAAAGAAACTTGCAGTAAAATTTGAAAATAAAAAATGCAATAACTATAATTGAAGATGACTTACATGAAATACAAATGTACTACACCTTCAGAAATTCAATTGTCCAAAAAATAAAAGTACAAAAGTATCCATATATATACTGTACATATATATAAAAAGAACTTGTAAGTTATGTAAAAATTGTAGTAGTGACCATATATAGCATCAAATGAATGACACAAAGGGGTCGACGCCCGTAAAAATATGGTACAAAAAATATTCTTTTCGTTTTTTTTTATATATATATTAAATTTAATAAAATACGAAAAGATATTTCCCTTTTAGTTTTTCTATTAGAGCCTTAGCAAAGCAAATTGAACAAAATTGACTGGCAACCTCTTAACCTTCCTTAGAAAGACTTGGATATGTAATAAGGTAAATGCCAATAAAGACATACTGTAAAAAAAAGTATAGGCCTAATAAAATAGCATGACTAGTAAATATGATAAATGATTGAAATGAAATTACATATAGGATAAATGAACCTTACGAACAAGTCCATTTTTTTTTTCCTTTACGAACTTATTTTCCAAAGGTAAAATTATTATTCAACAATAAGTCGTTGCAACTCAAAGAAATACAAACATAGTGCAAAATTCGTATTTTTTTCATTGCATTTAAAACTTCAATGGACGAGTTTAGAAGCAAAAGAAGAAAAAAAAAGGCCATTTACTAAGTATAACTTTATTGCTTCAAAAGTTTCGACCAGGAAGAAATCATTTATGAATTAAAATAACTAATACCTTTGCTACTGCAGACGCCAACTACGACCATACTAAATACCAGAGTATTTACTTGTTAACTATAGTAATTACTGTATATTGCAATGTGAAACTTTCAAAATTAACTTTATATTATGCGGGAACCATTTTTTTTAACGTGTATTATACAGTATCTATAAATTTTTAATAAATTACACAAGATATTATTACTGTATAACCCAACCCGTACATGGATATTTAAAAACTTAATAATTCCAGCCGAATATAAAAATAAAACATTTTCGAAAACATTAATAACGTACATTGTAAGTAGTTTGTATCTAAAATGAACAACGAAGACTATTGCATAGAGGGCATAGAGTGCGCTGATCGGGACAATGAGCAATTGTTCAAGTTTTTAATTAATTATATAAAACAAGAAAATTAAACAAAAAACATGTTTTAAAAAGGTCTACAAAGTAAAACAAAAACTATAGGCCTAATCTGTTCTTGTCTTGTTGGTGTAGTGGTTAGTGACTGAGCCCATGGTTATGTTCGTGAACTTGCTCATGGGTTCAATCCATTGCTGTGTGAAATATTTTCAAATATTTCAGAAGTTGGTTGGTAAACAAACAAATAAATTATGAAGTTAAATAAAGGTGAGTAAAAAAAAACACAGATTACATAAATAAATAATAAATAAATGTACTAATCTGCTAATTTATAATTTCAAATTTATCCAATAATTTAAAAAACAAACCTAAAAACTCAAGTGAATGTTAGATTTACCAGAGAAAAAAAAATATAAAAAGATACCAATAACAATAAAAAATAGAATGAATTTCATTTTATCCCCTTTTGGAGATAAAATATTTCCAATTTTGCAATACCTGAGAGTCTCACGGAAATTCAGCTCTTTTTTCATTCTTCTCATATGTTTGTTATGGTAGATGACCATTATGCAATAATATTTTAAGCCTACTACAAACTCATCATGATTTTCTAAAATACTGTACAACAGTATTACTTTAGCATTCCAAGTATCAGTATAATTTAATATACAGGGGCCTCACATGAATACAGACCCAGAATTACATTTGTTGTCCATAATTTTCTACAAAACAAAACATCCACAATCAATTTCATGCAAATGACCAAGAAGGCCTGTTGCAAAGGAACATGCGTCTATGTGCAGCATGTGACATTCATTTACAAAGCCAGAAAATATAAACCCAATAACAATGTATTATATAGGGCATCTGATAAAATGCATTGTCAGAAAATTCCGAATCACGTAAAACAAATTATTTATAATAGAAATTGTTGAATCAAAAGTAGGTTTAATAGTAATCTGTTCGTTCAAAAAAAAAAAAATCTTCAATTTTGTTAAAAATGTCACCCCTACCCATATTTGGGTAGGGGTGACAAGACCTTCTAGCATTTGCTACGAAATGGTAAAATGATAAAAGTCTTGCAAGTGAATTAAATTAAATTCAACTAAGTTCACCTGCAATCAACTTGAGGCATACGTTTTTCATCAATACGACTAATTCTCAATCATAAATGATTTTCATTTAGACGAAGTTTAGACATCATTGTCAAATTGAAATCGTCCTAACACAAAAGTATCTAAAGGAAGAGAATTACATAGTCTACGTACATTATATATAGTAAGAGTTCTTCAATTCCATCTAACAATGTACTGTTTCTGCAGGTAACAAACGTTCAAGAAGGGTACAGCTTTGCTCGGCTCTAAAGGATTGAAATCATCAATACATGTATTATTTTGCAATTGTATTTAATGTAATGTAAAAATCATGAAATGTAATTTTTGTCACATCTATCACATTTGTACTGCTTATACTGCAAAAAAAGAACAAGAATACATTTTTTAGCATTTGATACAATTTTTTTTAACCAAAAATCCATTATCTAAAAATCTTAAGACAACTCAAAAGCAAAAAAAAAAAAAAATTAAATTAGAAGTTTGGTGGGCAAATAGAGAGATGGAAGTTTTTCTCAGCTAATTATCACTGATGTTAATAAAAAGTTACATAACTACCCAAAAAGAAGCCAGCATGAGATAAAAAATGATCTCAGCACGGCAGCTATGATTTTATTTTTTTGAATATAAGAATAGCTAATTATAATACCTCAAAATTCGTTAATGTTTCAGAAAAAAAGAATTACAAATAGAATGGCAAAAATGATTTTACCAAAAAAGGAATTTCACACACACAAAAAAAAAGACATCAGCAAAATATTTTAAACAATAACAAAAAAAAATCCACTAATTGCAAAGTGGTTGAGCATAAAAATCGTGAGCCAACACATGTTGCGAACGAATTTCCAAAATACACTACCACCTTCAATGAAAATCAAATAAATATGGCATTTCTTCTTTGTAAAACAATTTTACTTCGTACATTCTCAACATCATGGTGGTCAAAAGAAACTTACAAAATGAGTTTCTTTTTAAAAAATAAATTACAACACTATTTGATTAAATTTTCGTGCTTTGCATGCTGTGTGCGGCAGTTTCTTATTATATGGACTGTCTAAATACTGAAACAGCCAAACTTGGACAATTTTTGATAATTATTGTACATTAATCTACATACTGTAATACAGAGGATCACTGTGTTACTGCTCGTTATTATATAGCAACAACCAACTGCCAAACTTACAGAAACTTGCAAAAATACTTGATTACCTGTATAAACTACAAACTGCACACAAAACATTTATTAAAACGAACATTTAAGAAACAAAATTCAAAGCTTTAAGAAATCTCTGGGCCTTAAGCCCCTCTGAGGCCAAGTTAAGCCCTTCTGAGGTCAATTCAGGCCTATTACAATCTAAATTGCAATCTTTACCATTTACAGTGACACGTTTGTACATGTTAAGGCCTCTAGAGCTTCTGCATGCAAGTGCTCAACAATTTTGTTTATTTGTGCTCTAAACATTTTTGGTCGTGCACCCCTACTTACTAAAAAAAACGGAACACGCACCTCTGAAATAAATAACCGGTTACTCGACAGACACCATTTTCCTGTTTAGCATACTCTCTGGAGCTGATAAGATACTAACATAGCACAATTATCAATAAAATTCAATACATATCAATTAATTGAAAATCTTGCACACCCCACCCCATGGACCATCTCTTACAACCCCATGAACCATCTCGCGCACTCCAATTTGGAAACCACTGCTCTAAAACATACGTTTTAGTTTAGATATGCCAATAAATCCGCCACTGTTTTTATGTTGCTTCTACAAATATTCATGCCCATTAGTAAATCTTTTATCTAAACTATGCAATTCATTTACCAATGAATTGTCTTAATTGCAAATTATCATTAATTATTTTTAATTCAAAATATTAAGGCTCATTTAACGTTACAATAACCAAAAAAAACCGCAAAATCACTGGAAATATCTTTCGCCTATGATGGGTATTCAAGTTCACTTAAATTCACGTTAATAACTTAATTGTTAACATAGAAAATTTACTTTAAACATTTTTGTTGCCACAGTTGCATTCTTGTGATGGTCAACAAAGTGAAGAAGAAAACTCTCATGATTTATGCTCCAGATTCAAAAGTTTTAATTTATGTTCACTCAAATCGAACAAGTGAAAGTGTTTATTGTACTATTAAAGCTCGTAGTTTTAAATATATTTCCAGTTGACTAAACCTGTCTGTTAAGCTTTTGTTCTGGTTATTTTGCCTGACCAAATGAATAAGGGTTACGTTTTTGAGCTGCGTGACTGACTAGCGTAGACAACGGCTGATTGTGCAATTCACTATAAAGCTGTTATGGCATCACAAAACAGCAGCAGAAGTAAACATCGGAAGTGAAGCAAAAGACAAATGAAATATCTTTTTTAAAAGAAGTGGACACATTAGAAATACACATGTTACAATATGATCATGACCATGCCATCTCTTTTCTATCTCTCTCTCTCTCTCTCTCTCTCTCTCTCTCTCTCTCTCTCTCCATACAATAATTAGCTGGCTCAATCTTTAAAAAAATGTGGCATGTGGCTTAGATAGATCTCCAAAAGGAACAATAGAGCATTAATTAACAAAGTTACCACCTATTCTACCCTTCCAGTTGAATGCACAGGGACAAGAATTTTGAATTGAAGTGCAAAAGCATTTGCATCATCTTCTATTCACAAAGCACAAAAAAAAACTCGAATTAAACATTAAAATATTTCTCTAAAATGCAATGCATTCATTTAAGTAAAAAGCACTTCAATTACATTTACCCGACTTGACCTAAAAGTTGCAAACAAAAAGTCTCCTAAAATCACCTTAGTAGCCAACAGTTTTTTTTGTTTTATTTTAACATTGTTCGTCACATGTTCATATGAATCTTGTCAAATGTGCAGTTGACATGTTTGAATACCATGAACGCGACACCACTGTAGCTGACATGCTGCCAAATCATCCCAATTGAGTGTGTAATGTAAGATGTGTGGTCATACGTTTCATGACTAACATAGAATAATTAGAAAGCATTTCTTCCCAAATGCAGTTAGAAAATTTATTTGGTAAATTTATTTAGTAAATTTATTTCGCAAATTTATTTAGCAAATTTATTTAGTAAACGATTGGAATGTGTTCCTGTAAATTGTATGGTTACAGAATCATCATTAAAGTAAAAAGGAACGAACATGTACAGAAGCTTCTTCTGTACATAGCTTTGGAATACTGTTTCTCAAAAGTTTCCCAATGACAGAACACTAGATAAGTTGCCGAGACCAACCAATGCAATTTTTTTTAAAATAATACATTATAAGCAATACGTATTTAATATATTCGAATTTGTAGGCCTATCAATCTACAGCATATTGGGATGAAGAAAATTATAATCAAAAAATACACAGATTGTATTGAAAATAAATTATTTTCTTAAAGAAACACATTTCTGGTCAAAGTCAAAAAAGACTTATGTGAGGCATTACTATTAAATTAATGCCTCATATAAGACTTTTGGCTTTGACCAAAAATGTGTTTTTCTAAGTGTTCTTTTCTTTAAGTCTCGTAAAGTTGACACAAATTATACGAAATTGACACAAATTATACATAATACATACTTATTATTTGAACTTGTCGTATATTCTCTTGTCACTTCTAATTATCAATAATAACTGCATGTAAAACTAATTTAAACGCATGAAATAACAGCCATTTTGAAAAATGAGAATTAATGAAAAATAACAAAAAATACTTTTTTTTTTTTTTAAAGAAAGATCTAATAAGAGGGTTCATGGTCAAAACTTGCATAAAATGAAATAGATCTTTTGAAGAAAAGAAAATAAAACTGAAAAGAGAAAATTCCAGTTCATATAATTTGTGAATTTAATCGTTTTCAATTTCGAATGAATTTTTCTTCTCTCCGTCAAATAAACGAATGGTTGTGTCAAAAGAAAGCTAGAAGACAACATTCCACTTACAAAGCGTGAAATCGACATTAAATACACCACGCTGCCATATAATTTCTTTCAACATATACACACTATGTATAGCGTTTTGAAATTTTTACTTTTAAAAGCAATTTACCAGGAAAATGAATTTAAGAAGAGAGACTAGGCGGCATATTCTATTTAACAATCGCAAAATCTCATTATTATACAAGGAATATATTACGAGTATTATAAAAAAATGACCAATGCGGAAATAATTTTAACGTGGAACAAAAGAATTCAAAACCCATGTTTTCATTGATAAATCAATTTTTATACAGGTTTTATTTAGCTATTAACCCTACGCAAATAAAATATAATGAAACAATTTTTTGAAGACCATAAATAACCTTGCAGGAACCAAATTTTATGGTGCAAACTGCAAATGCAACAACAATGTATTGTACTTTTATTACAAATATACTAAAATTAACACAGAGACTTAATTCCCCCCCCCCAAAAAAACTACCAAAGCTGCTCTATGTAGATTTTAGTGTGTGTAGATAAATGCCTTGTGTTTTTCAAAAGTTTAGAAATTCTACACTGTTTTCAGAATAAATACAAGTGGGAAGAATAGTAGTAATAGTACTAGTAGTTGTACTGCTGGTAGATGTACCAGTAGCAGTACAAGTAGTTGTACTGCTGGTAGATGTAACAGTAGCAGTACAAGTAGTAATAGCTGTAGTAATACTAGTAGCAGTAGTAGTAGTAATAGCTGTAGTAGCACTAGTAGTATGTGTATTAGCTGTGGACTGTAGTAGTACTAATAGTTGTAGTAGTAGGCTTAGTAGTTGTAGTTGTAGCTGTAATGTTGTAGTAGTAATAGTAGTAGCAGCTGTCGTAATCGTTGTGTTAGCTGAAGTAGTACTAGTAGTAGTACTAACAGTATTAGTAGTAGTAGTAGTAGTAGTAGTAGTAGTAGAAGCTGTATTAGCTGTAGATAAACGGGGTCTATTTTTGCCACAAGATTTCCACATTCCTAATACAATTTGTAAACATAAGGTGTGGTCACAAGTCACAACATAAAAGTGCACTTGAGAAAATGTGTAGAGCATGTTTATATTTTTATGTTTACATTTGCAATTTTATTAAGAGTACCATCTATAAGAATTGGTGCACAGTGTACACCATGAAGTAAAATGCAGCAACTCTACAAGGTCGCCCGCTCTCCACTGTGGTCATGGCACAGTACAGTAACCAAAGAATATATACAGCATATCATCACATGATTTACTAAAGTATTTCGATTACTACATGGTGCACATGTGTAATAATAGAAAGTTACCACACATTGCTGTACATTAATTCATGAAATACATCAGACCTTATTCGATACAGATGTAATTTGGATTTGGTTCTTCTTTTTTTTTTTGTATTCTGAACTACATCCACAACTGTTGAGTGAAACCTACATTTAATAGAAACCTACTCAATTCATGCCACATTATACATAAATAGTAGTATCATACAACCAAAAGAATTCAATAAAAAAATAGAGTAGACATTTATGGCAAGAGGTTACATGTACACAGTCTCGTAAAGATAATTCCCATCGACATTTTCCGTATGAAATAAAACATTGAAAAGATGATTTCAAACAATAGAATGAAATAGGTGATTGGCGGATTAAAAACACAGTATTTTGTAGGGTACAATTTAGTATACAATATATATGTGTGTGATTGCGAAATATATTTCAAAAGCCTGCATAAAAATCCCTACTTCAGAATGCAAATCATGAGGACTTCCCATGACATCCACACACAAAAACTGAATGACTGATTCGGTCAATGTGACATCAATGAACAAGTCAACCAAATTCACCAAATTCACACACAACACATATAGAGATCTACCTCGAAATATATATATAAAAAAACCTATTTGTCCTATACCAAGTTTAATGCAACGTTGCAAATTTCATTGTGAGAAATTCTTATGTATATTTTTTGATGGAAGATTGATTCTATACAACTTTCCACTAACCTCACCCTGAGTATAAATTTATATCAACATCTCACGACACCCTGTATCAAACTATTAAATAAAAACTCTTTTCATACTCATCATCACACTATACTACATTTTACACCGTTTCACATTAATCCCATAATAACCATGTAAATTAATACACAAGGGCCAAAAAAAGTTTAAACGGTCAAATCTGATGAATTAAAAAAACGAAGGGCTCTATAAAGTTCACTTGTTATGGCAGATGACTTGGGATGTCCCAAGAAATTTTGCATACATCTACCTCCAAATGACGCGTTGATAATATCATCTGAAGATGCTACTTTACTAAATTTATTTTTCTTTTTAAGGTGAAAAGCATGTAGTTGTACAAGTTTACAATAATATGAAAGTCCCTATAAAACCACCTTTTACAAAATGTCCTGACATTCTGACAGACGATTTTGCTCAAACTTTTCAGAAAATATCTGATCGAAGATTTCATAAGTTATGACATTTACACCCAAAAGTACGAGCGTACGAAGTCCTGCAGCTCTGCTCAGCTTGAACTTTTTAACGAATAGTTCTAGTCATCCCATGAAAAGTTCGGGCAAAACAGGACCTTTTGGATCTCTGTAAATCGGCCTTTAGATTTCTATTCTAACACTAGGGACCCTGTTTCAGAAAACCACAAGTTCACAGTTTATAAGCAAATTCACTCATAACTTGTAAATAAATACTTTGATTGTGTTTTATAAAATGACTAATTATAATTATTGTTGCAAATTATTTACAAATTAAATTTCTCCTTTGTACAAGTGTATTTTTCCTAAAACTACAAGTTTGTAGAATTCATTTGTAATTTCAACCTGTTTTTCTATAAATCAAAAGGAACTTGTAATGTACTTCTAATATATATTTATCATTCGTTTGTTTTTTAAATTCTTTGTTTTCTAAACCTTTCAAAAATGAGTTTTACTATGAGGTGCTGACTACTATTAATTAAATGAGGCTGTTATTATTATACCAGAAACTTTGCAGACTTACAATCTGCTTTTTGTTTGTTGTAACTTCCGTTCTGACAGAGTATAAAATATTTTTTATGCACGTCTGCGTACCACCTGGCACACCGCCGCGGGCCACAGTTCGAAAATCACTGAACTAAGCCATATTAAAAAGTTTTTTTTTATTCACAAATTAAATTAGGAAAGAGAGCTTTTACCACGAAAATTAAAATCAGCAACCTCATAAATATGCTCAAACAGTATTTTGTTACCAAACAATTTAATCTGTATTACAGTGAATGGCAAAATATCGCATGCTTACTTGTAAAAGCAGAGAACTTGTAAAAAAAAAAAAGGCCAAACAACTTGTAAAATAGGAGTAAAATTAGAAGTTATAGAAAATGCTTTGAGAAACACTTGTGTTTGTAAACTTTTAAATAATTTATCAGAACTAACTACTTGTAATTTATAACTTGTAAAACTTGGACGTTTATGAAACAGGACCCAGGAATGAAAAGTCCGTTTTTGCAAGATAGCTTCACAAAATGCCTTAGAAGACGTAAGATTGAACATTTTGATATAAATGGAATCAAGGCTTGATCGAACTTTTTACAAAAGAAAAGTCTATGAACAAGCATTGGCACAGATATTGACTTTTAACTTAAAACTTCAAGTGAACTTTTTTGTAAATAAGGCCAATGTTAACCCACCTTTTTGTAAACCACAACTACAACGTCATTTTAAACAAAACTTCGAAGGTACTTTTGCAGTTACTATGTTCCTTAAATTCGGTATAGTCGGTAATTAAGAAAATACTCGCAAGCCCGAAAACATTTTTTTTTAAAAAATTAACATTCATTGTAATTTATATTTTTAAAAAATCTTTTATGTCAATCTGTATAACGTGTTTCAGACAATTGAATTCTATTGCCTTAAGATCTAAACCAGAAAAGTTAAAAAAATGTAAATTTATAGGTTTCAGAGAGTATCAAATTATACTTGGTTGTTTAACACAAAATATACTTTCATTAATGATAATTATTGGACAAGAAATTTATTTCAATGAATAATAAATACAGGAAATGGCTGTTCAGAATCTACATGTAGTCTAGTTTCAGAAAAAGAGACTTAAGTACCGAACCCCCCCTCATAACATAACCTGATTGACCCAAACAACCCGGGAACCAAAATGCCCCCACTTAAAATTTATTATTATTACATGCTAATGTAATGCTTTTATTATGAGAAACAGTTAAAGTATTTAAATAAAAAACAAAATTATCATTTTTTATATAAATTATTACATGTACTTTTATGATAAAGGGAGTTACTAGAAAAAAAGTTAAAAAAAACCCCACCGTTAGTAAGAAATTCGGAAGCCTAACGTTTAAATTCTCACGGTGAAGGTATCAACCCTCATAAAAACTCAGAAAATTAAAACTTTTGAACTATTTAATCTCTAAATTTGTTTTAATAAAAAAAAAATTTAAAATTAATTACATTTTTTTTCTACCTTATTACAGGAATTAATGAATAGCATATTGTATTGCCTAATGGATAACTTATTAGCACAAAATTGTTGATGCATGAGAAATAAAACGAAGCAAAAAAAAAAACTAGGGGTTTCATTACCGGTCTATTTTGTTACATCGGTATTACCGGTAAATTGACCTTTTAATACCGGTTTTTCGGTAAAAAATTTTTTTTATATTAATTTGGATAAAAGAATTGACCAATATTTAAGAACCACTGAGTTTAAAATTAAAATTTCACGTAATTATGCACTTGCAACCGTTTACAAAAGTCGCAGTAAGGTCCTAACGTAAATGTTCGTACAGTTAAAATGCCTTCCGTGCATTATATACCGTACATATACTTAGGTACCAAATTAACGCTTGTGTAAAAAAGTGACATTCAGAAGAAACAAAAAAAAAAAACTAAACAAAAAATTGGAATTTGCATCGAGACAAAATAAAAACCCACCTATTTTATTTAACATTCATGATTATTTTTTGTTAGATCTATATAATTATTAGTTATGAATTTACATTTATTTTAATTTTTTTTAACATTGAAAATAATTTTTTTTTTTTCAATTTTTGAGGTTTTTTTTTTTTTTTTGCAGCGCTTAATTAAAGTTTTTGCTTTATTACCGAAACTTACCAGTATTACCGGTTTCGGTAATGCTGCATTACCGAAAAACCGGTAATGCTATAAAGTGACCGGTAATGGAAACCCTAAAAAACCCCACCTATTTTTGTAATGATTGCATATTACTTAAATCTTATAGAATAGTGAGTAAAATAATATTTATATCGAAATTTTAAGGTGGAACATATATCGCACCTCGGCTGGAAGATTCATGGCTTACTTTACTGAGAGCTTTTCAAGTGCAAAAACCGTTTTATACTATTCACAATATCGGTTTATTTGGCTCTCCTACAATAGATTGAGATAGGAAAAAAAAAAGCTCAGCAAAGTAAGCCATGAATTTTCTTTTAACTTTAAACTAATTTTCCCTATAAAATGTTTTTTTGAGTTGTGCCAAATCAAAGTGGGATAAGAAAATTTGAAAATGTATTTAAAAAAAATAATAGTGTGAATTATTTTTTTTTCTGCATATCACTCAATAAATATACATGTAGGCGAATGAAAAATAATTTGTTCTAAATAAAAAAAAATTATATCTACAATAATGAAACATTCTCACCTATATTGCAATTCAATTTAAATTTTCATAAGAGAGTAAAAGAAAAAAAAAGTGTTATAAATAAATGGCACTGAAAAGTTCAAAAGCGCAAAGAACTTTATGGAAAGAAAAGAAGAGCTGAGTATTTTTTTTTGAGGGGGTGAGAAAAATATGATCATCTTTGAGAACAGGTCATGAAAGCAACCAAACAAAGTTAAGGCTTCAAAAAAAAATTAAATTTTTAATCCTTTCAGAGATGACCAAGAGAGAAAGAGAGGAGGAGGAGGAGGTGTAAAAACTAAAGGTGTAAAAAAAAAAAAGAAAGGTAAAAATGTAAGACAAAAAAATCTTTGCCTATTCACAACACACGTGTTTGAAATCTGGTCGAGGTTTAACTGCAATTTTAACCTTCACATTTTCTATCCTTGATTCAACCTGATATATCAGGTACATAATAACAACAACAACAACAACAAACAGTGCACTAACACCACTTGCAGAGTAACACCAGGAAGTGTAAAAACAAAAATATATTATCTCTTTTTTTCTTTCTGTCTTTAGAAAATGTACTCTCTTTTTTTTTAGCCTCTGATGAAAATCACAATGTTGGTCCTTATAGTAACCACCACCACCTCCAGTTACAAATTTCTTGGCTTCTGCTTCTTATCCACTTCCTAGCAATAAAAACAGATCTATCATCTTCTTCTGTCTTCAGCCAAGTGTATCACACTTATCATTTTCAACTCATTAAAATCTTTTTTTTCTTTCTTTCTATCAAATGGTTTCTGTTACACACATTTCTTAAAGTACAATTGTAATATAGTTCAAGTGCGTATTTCAAGAAGTGCATTTGAAAATACAAAACAGTATACGGTAGTTGTGCCAATTTTCCCTGCAGGCGTTTAAGAAAAAATTGTCTATTGGAAGAAGCAATTGATAGCTTTAAGTGATTGGAATTGAACACTTTGTCAAGATGCACAATGGGCAAAGCAATACAATGCATCTTATCTGACTCAATGGTCGCCTACATTCTGTAAGTGACGCTGTTATTTATTAGAAGCTGACAAGTCAGTATCAAGACAAGAAACTTAAAAGATATTCTCAGAGCTCTGCGTTCTAGGTCCTAATGCGAACTGTTTGCCCATAATACATACTATGCATGGTTGAGCAAAATAGGTTAAAATTAGAGATGGGAAATTCGAATTCGCGAATCTTGAAAAATATTCGAGATTCGAAAACTCGAATCCTCGCGCTTTTTTCGTCTTTCGAATCCTTCGAAACCTAAACTTAAAAAAAAAACTGTTAAAAACTTTGGTAAAATTAGTTTTAACTTCATTGACGTCAAATAGAAGCGTTCACTAGCCAAAAAACGGCGATTGTTGCAATTTCGCGGTGGTACCCCGGATAACCAATATCACCTTGTGGCGACCCTGAGTGT
The DNA here is from genome assembly GCA_036925085.1 of Brachycybe producta. Classification (NCBI taxonomy): domain Eukaryota; kingdom Metazoa; phylum Arthropoda; class Diplopoda; order Playtdesmida; family Andrognathidae; genus Brachycybe; species Brachycybe producta. Next base: position 5,246,636 of record JAUPFP010000004.1, read on the forward strand.
GAGACCACTTCTTTTTTATTATTATTATTAATAATTTAATATTAAATATTTATTTCGTTTATTTTATCTTCTTAATGAATAATATAGGATTCTTATATGAAGGATTCGAGAGATTTGAGAACCTTTTAGGATTCGGATTCGAGAAAATTTATGATTCGTCCCACCGCTTGTTAAAATGTATTCGAAAATGCAAAAACAAAACTACACAGTGCACATCATTTTGTATTCAAATACATAATGAATCACTTTTGCATATTTTCAAAATAGTAAATTACAAGGTATTAAGTAAATTACAAGTATATTTCAAAAACAAAAATTTATGTTCAATACAAAAATGAATTTCAAAATAAGCGTGCACTGAAAAATTGCATTAAAGCAAATGTCCCATCAAAACTAGCGAATTTTGAGAACTACCGGCAATACAACTTGCAAAAAAGACTGGCAATTTGCAACCTACTAATATTATCGAATCATTCAAAACTTGTTCCTCAACTTATCTTCATAAATTCAGACACATACACTAAAGTGTTACAAGATCTTGATCAGCTGATCTCAATCAAGACCAAATTCGGATGTGTACGAGACTACGAGTAAAGTAGCTATTTGTTCTGTTTGAATTATCTGAAATTTAAAAACCAATTCAATCACATTATTGCATGAAGACTAAATAATGTTTCGTACTAAAAATGTGGACTGTTTTTATTATATCATAATTAATCAGAACGAGCTCTTTTTTTTTGCGAACAATATACGTGTAAGCCGGGCTTTAACAATTATGCATGTAATTTCATTTCCAGAAACAGTAAAACCTAATCCATGATTAATGTTCAGGGAAAACAACCATGCATCACTTTGTATGATTTACAACCAAGAAGTGAGAACTTTTTCAAGAAATTTATACCTTATAATTACAGACTTAAAAAGTTAATTTAGAGATTCTAACTAGTAATGTTAGAAAAAGACTTTTTTTTTAGAATAGATAGCAAAAGCTTAGAAAGTACTGGATAGTTTTTGTGACATTTCACATAGAATCCCTGCCACACCGCGTAAAACGTCACGTAATCAGCGCACACAAAAAAAACACAAATGAGATGGATGCACTTCATCAAACTCAAAAATAAGCATTTCCATAAAAGAATGAAAGTTACAGCGCTTTTATTTTAAAAAGCATCCATCCTTTCAGTCAAAATTACTCAAAATATATGTGACCGTTAATTCGAAATTCGTAACTGACCTACTACAATTGATGAATTTAAACAAAAAATGATCTCCCAAACTGAAGTAGTTGACCAACAACAATTATTGCTGAAAGGATGAATGTCAACAACAACAACAACAACAACAACAACAACAACAACAACAATACAAATCGCATCTACAATTGATGTGAAATTGTAGAACAGTGTGTCCACCCTGCTTTAATTTTACATTTCCGCATAAATATGCAGAAAAGTTATAAATATTTAGGTCAAAAAGACATTGAAGTACTAAATGTTGAACACACAGATGTAAACATATATACGGTATTGCTTTTAAAGTAAATGAACGAATAACTTGGAAATGTGTGAACAAAATATATTACAAAACAGTTCTGACTATAGGTATCAATTTCATGATCCAATAAAATTGCGAGAATAAAAAAAAAACATAATCAGGAAATTAGAAAATGACAACAAAAATGCAACATCAAGTTGTACGAATTATGGGAAGATTCAGTGAATATGAGTAAAAACCAACCGAGTAGAACTTTTAAAGTTTTCTGTAAAATTTTCAGGTAACTTAAATGTTATTTTCTCTATTTCTTTTAGCAGAACTTCAAATTTGAATCTTGTTACTCCAGAATAATTTTTTAAAAAAATTAATTTTGAATATTCACTTGATGTAAAATGCCAGTGAGGCTAAAGCAAACTTCAATAACTCCCTTAAGAAACTGCTATTTTTCTTTCTTCCAATTTCAAGCTTTCAGACTAAAAGGTTCCCACAAATAGAAAATCCGACTGAAAGCAGAATTTCCCTAATTTTAATTCTGCTTATTTCCCATTAAATAGTTGTTTTCTGCGTGTGAGATCGTGGCCTAAGTTCTTTAAATTAACACTGCCGCAACAACAACAAAATGTAACACAACTAATACAATCTTTCAACTTCCTAATAACATTTGCTTTATAACCACAACCTTTTCATTCTCTTTTTTTCGTACAAATGCACCGTAGTACAAACCACAACGACAACAAAGCAATTGCTTGGCAGGTAAAAATATATATGAAATAAAAATATTTTCTTGTATCCCTTAAAAGGTCTAATTAGACCTCAACGAAATTTTCTGATTTAGTGACTAATCTGGAGCCTTTTTCTTCCAAATTCATTTGTTGTTTGCATCTTATTCTTAGAATATATTTTTGAAGCTATTTATTGAACTCTAGTTAGAACTTTATACCTGTTTTCCATTTTTATTATAAATTCTTTGAACTTTTTTTTTAATGATGAAAAAAAACCCACCTAAAATAAGATGACACCTAGGTTCAACATGTCTGAACATCAAGTTGACAACTTACAATTTATATGACAAGTCTAGTATAACTTGGTGAAATTACCAAAAAGTGAAGTAGAAAATCACTGATATGCATGAAAGCATCAAATGGGAAGATTTGAGTGATGTTTTTTTAGCTCTACATTTTTTTTTTTTTAGAAAAATCTCTTCGAAAAAAGATGCTCTCGCGTATAAAGCTGAATCATCAATTCATCATCACCAGTTGGAGTTTTGTTAGAATGTATTAAGTTTAAATAAAAAAAATGAAATGCTATTATAAATAGCGACAGAAGCAAAAAGAAAAAAAAAAAGAAAAATCAAAATGAGTTCCCTCTCCTTTACAAAAGACCATAAAAATCTTTCTATAGATTTCGAAATAAAAAAAATATATATTGAAAAAGAAAAATTCTCGAAGCAAAAGAGGTGAAGGAATGAAGGTATTGATATATTCTGTATTCAAAGACTTATTCTTGCAGTTACTTTTGTTGGTCTGCCCTTGCCAATTTGTGCAGAATACCGTGGTAGTTGAAATACAAATATGCAAAAAGGAGGACTCTCTTTTTTTCTTCTACTTCTTCATCATCATCATCATCATCTTCTTCTAGAGAACTTAAAAAGCCACCTTTTGAAGGTCAGTGACACGTATGGGCGACAAAACGGAACGGTACTGAAGCCGCACGCGTTGTCTTTCCATGTACATATATAACTCACGTGGAGCAAATCACAACATATTCATTGGCCATCATCCACTTCAACTCCTTCCTTCTCATTGGTTCTAAAATAAAAGCTAACAGGAACCAATTGTTATGTCATGACACTTCATGTTAAAGTGACCGTCAATTGTTGCATATTTTTACTCGCTTAACAGTCAAAACTTATTAGCAAAAAGGTCTAACATTTATATTTTCGAGATCAGTTCAGTGGAATCCTCGAATTGGAAAACAACATCACTCTCTCTCTCTCTCTCTCTCTCTCTCTCTCTGCTCAATTTCTCTCTACCTGAGAAAAGTTTATTCTTTCCGCTTTTGAAGTTATGGCATGGCCAGTAATGTATTTATTGTGAGGTGCACACAACTTTGGATTCAATGGTCAAAATGGATTTATGAATGCAAATTCTATGAGACTTACGAACAAAATACGAACAACTTAAGCAAACGTGGATGTAACAACAAAGTGAAACAACCACTTGTTTTATGACAATCACAAAACAAAATCAACAACAATATTCTAGAGCTTTTAACGCCTTTACGCACAGTGAAATCATGCAATCGTTTTTTATAGTGTTTCTCTTGTGTATTTCACTTGAATTTCAAATTGTGAATTCGGCATCTACAGCAAAGGTTTTAGCAAAAAACCGCAACATAACATTATCAGCCAAAAACATCACAACTTTTACAACCACCACCACAACATCTACCACAACCACTAGGCCTACTACGACTAATACAACCAAAGCCACAACCACATTAAAACCAGCCTCAACGACGATCAACAGCAACTTCAGCCTGACTAACAGCAGTCTTAGCAGAAGTGCAATTGCTACTGAGGCTATAGCATTAGCATTACCTAGAAATCCAACATCATCTACTAATTCCAAAACGAATAGACCTCATAAGAATGGTTCTTATGTGGAAAACAACGGAGAAAACAACTCCAACAAACGGAACTTAGCATCATATGTATCTTCAACTGCAACCACCAACAATGTAAGAGTATACAATTATTTACAAAACCTGTAAATTAAAGGCCAACATAACAGGAAAAAAATTAGGAAAAATTCTGATATCCTCTCACCTATTGAAATTTCCACTTGAAATGAAAACTAAATCTTATAAAATAACAATAAACACTAAGTTTTTGTTGTTTTTTTGAAAATCTTGAAAGATTTTCCAAAAAAAAAAAGCGCTAAAAATTTTAAATCAATATTCAATATTAAAACAGCAACAAAAAACCCATTGAAAAATTGATCCATTTGAGAGAAAGAGAGAGAGAAAAAAATAAGCACTGAAGTGTTTCTTCTCATACACAGTGGTTTTTTTTTAAAAAATCCTACTGATTCTCATGGATTCCATAAAAGCTAAAAAAAATATTAAGTGTACGTGTAATTGTGTTAAAAGCGGTTATTCAAACAAACGGTGGTGTTGTGTGATCCTTTATCCACAAAGCGTGAAAATTTAAACAAATTGTCCACTTTGTTAAAAAAGAATACTTTTAAGGCAAAAATTTCTTTTAAAAAGTGTTAAATTTTGATTAACCTTAAGTCACAAAAAAAAAATCATTAACCATTAAAGATTATAGATTTGCATGGCAAAACGACTACATTGTTGTGACAATCTTGTCATCCTATATTAAACACACGTAATAAAAATATCACAAAAAAGAAAAAAAAAATTTCTTGAAAACAAATTTTTAACTTAAAAAAACTAGAATTGATGCTAAAAAAATCTTGATATATTGAAATTAATTTTTAAATTTTGAGATCAACATAAATGAAAAATTTATTCTTGATCTAAAATTAACATAAAAAATGTGTTATTTAGGTTGAAATAATTTCAATTTTTCTCGTTTGTATGAAATTATGAACATGGGTGGAGCGAATTTTAAACAAAAAATGTAAATGAAGCTGTTACAGTATTTTGTATAGATCACTTCAAGATAATAATGTTAAAATTTAAACTTTTTATGAAAATTAGAAACCATTTTTGTTTGTACAAAATCATAAAATTTCAACTTTTTCCATTATCGGCCTTATATATTAATTATGCCTTAAAAAGTTTTAATTTTAAAGATATCATATCATTGAAAATGATGCATAATACAACTTTGTTTACATTTCCAATAAGAAAGTAAACTTATGTTATTTTGCAGAACCGAAAACCGAATTGATTTCGCCCTTCAACAATATTTTTGCATATATTGTTATTGAAAAACTGTTATATATATTTATTGTGAGAAGTTAAAAAAACAGTTACATAATTTATGAAATATTTTGACTGCTTATAAACAATCTCCACGCTTGTTTGCTACACTTGAACTTGCCTTCGATCATTATTCACTTTACAAGTAAACTAAATTGACTGCAAACAATCAGCACTCAAAATTTCCAAACAGAAAATTTCCCATATCGAGAGATGAGAATAACCACAAAAAGCACCATAGGTCATCACTTCAAAATTTCTAACAGTTGTTTCTGTCAGTGCAGTTATAGACCGATACTCTTGTTAGTAAATTATGGAAAAATTGTCACATGTTAAGTTTTTCAAACCTTATATACCAGAAAAATTTTTTTTAAAACACCGTTGGTTACGAGCTAAGCAAAAATTCACAAGAAAAGCGAAACTAATATACCTTAATAATAACGAGCGAAGAAAAGAAAAAAAAAAGACAATAATACAAAACTAAACTGAGTAGGTCTACATCAAACCTAATGAAATATACAAGCGAAAGAAGAAAAAAAAAAACGGTGCTTGCGAAAAACTTTCATAATAACATAGACTGTGAAAAGTGAAAGTTAAAGAAGAAGCAGAAGAAATAAGACAAAAATAATAATAAAAAAACGTGGAAACTTGTTGGTGAAAATCCATGAACAACATACAAACTAACCATGAAAATGCTTCAATTACTTAATTACGAAAAATAAGTTTTAAAAAAAAATTCCAAAACGAAAGTTTCTTTGGATAAGAACCCTTATTTCCTGCTTCAATTTCATTAGAAAAACATGTAAAAATTTACAAAGAAGAAGAAGAAGAAAAAAAAAGTTAAATAGAAGATAGAAAACCAAAATGCGGAAACGCAACTAAATTCATCAAGTCACCCACCCACACACACATATTTAACATACATATATAAAAAACAATTTTCCATAAATGCCATTTGATAAGAATTTTCTCCAAGTTTCTTTTGTGCTTGAGTTTCTAGCCTTTGGTATAATTTAACGCCAACTGAGCAGCCAACGATGTCACGATGAAGAAGAAGAAATCTCTCCGTGGCACCCCTCCCCCTTTATATTATTTAATAATAATAATAATAATAAATAATGGAACAAAAATTTATCTCGTCTAATGTCGAACAGGGACTTACTGTAATAGAAACTGCTTCTTTTTGTTATTAAAAAAAAATAAGAGCAACTTCAAAAAACATAAGCCACACAAAGAATTAACAGCATCAAAAGCAGTAAAAAAAACCTTCTTTCGAATGCATGAAATGGAAGAGCTGATATTAGAATGTTGATGTCGCCCTTGTTGTTGCTGTTGTTGTTGTTGTTGAAAAGAAACCACCTTCCCTTCCTTTATATACTGATAATACCAAACAAAATTATCATTAAAAAAAGCACACAAAACCATCATAAGCGTGAAACTTCTCCACCCATTTTACATGTATTAACAACAATACGACTCGAAGTTCCATTGTAGAACGGTCCTGTAAAGTTGATATTTAGTATTACCACGCCAACATTACAAATACTATCATATTAATACCATCTACACAACAACAAACAATATTAATGTGAATAATCGCTGTAAATATAATGAAATATGCAGGAAATACAATAATTTCAATTTTGTTTCTGTTATTGTTTTACCCCACCTTACGAGAAGTCACTAAATGGACGTAATGACAACCAATCAGTAAAATCACAAACTTTTATGGTTAAATCATTCGTCCAAATAACATGTTTACCATAAACAGGTTTTATGTGATTGTGAGTATTAAATTAAATATATTAAGAAAATGAAAATCCATGGCTAAGTAAGTTTGAAATTTGAATGTATTTTAGAAACTACAAGATGATGATGATTTAGAAACTACAAGTGTAGCTCAATCACTTAAGGGTAATTTCATGTTGGTATCTAATACCATGTACACACATGAGTTAAATGAATTCAAATTAAATGTGTTTAGGTGAATTATACGGAATCCAGTTAAGGAGATGAACAAAATAAAAATGGACTTCATTATTAATATTTTAAATTCAAATATTAAATCAAGATTTTGTCAATAGTTTATATACAGTATTAGAGTTAAGTATTAACTCAATATTTTCAGATTATTAACTGAATAAATTGACTTCGACGACATAATGTTTGTTTGCCCTTCACATGGCTCTGTAGAAAACATTTATTATTTAAAATGCATTTAAATTATCAGGTTGTATACTAGGTATTGCAAAATAAGCTTTTTATGTCAGTTTGAAAATTATCTAACTTAAAAGCAGAATTTTTTAATTTTTGTCAATAAAAAAGCTCATTTTGAAAAATATCAACATGGAAATGCCCTGAAGTGATTACAGTTAGCCTCCTGAAAGACTAAATAATAATCAAGAGTTTGAAAATTAGCTGTTTATAAACCATCTTTAATGTGAATGCCAAAGGACAAAGTGGTAGCCAACAGTTGTAAACTACAATTATACATTAGACTCATTAAGCTGAGTAGTAGTATTAATTATTTTAAGTGGGTTTTAACTTTATGACACCAATTCGAACAAGCCAGCCACAAACTGGAATCAAGAGATAAAATTCTGACATGAGTTGTTGAGTAACTGAAGGATCACACACGCTGAACGAAACCATATGAAGATAGAAATAAAAAATTCTGTGTTCCTTACGAAGTGGAATTCAGTCGGATTTTTTGAACATGTGTGATTCTTCCCTTAGACCCATATTCTGCATGCCTAATCACACTGATCGAAGTGCTAGGAAAGCCTCATTTCATACGTCTAGACACTTCAAATAACACTCTCACACTCATGTTCTTATGTGATAATTTTGGTAGACATTTACCAGTGAGTGTGAGACCGTGTTCCTGATTTTTCACACTACAACTATCCTTTCCTAAGTGTTAAGCCCGTTTATGGTTTAGGCTAGCATACCTAATACAGGCACACATCTACCTCAGCAGTTACTAAAAGGTGATTTTTATGTAAAGAATCCCTCACACTAACTATTCGTACTAATCTTCTAATGGAAAGAGCATGAGTGAGTGTACAAATAGTAGGCCTAAAGTCAACACTAGTAGGCCTACTCTGATGAGTGTTGAGTCGAATACGGGTCTTAAGTGTGAGCCAGTATACAGAATACGTGCAATAATAACTTTCACTAAATACCTAAGTATTGATTTCCATGTTTCAATAAAAGGTCAATTGATTTTCTTCATTAAAATAAATGTGATTTAAGTCTTGATATAAATCACAATTTAAAATCCATTGATTTAAATCACAATTTAAAATCAAGTAATTTAAATCACATTTCTAAATTTACTTTTTAGTGAATTTTTTTCTCTTTTATAAAATGAATTGATTATATTTAAACAGATTAAACACTTCGCCATGCATGAATTTACGGTTAATTAAAGTTCCTTTTATCAAATTTTAAATAAATGAAAAAAAAAATCCGATTTTTAATAAAAAAAAAGTTTGATTTAAAAAAAATCATGATTTTTATCCACCCTGGTTTATTCGCATTTGTGCATTGTTGGATTTTTGTGAACACCATTAAGGCAGTCCACAGACTGTAACATAAATTACACTGAAAAAAAACGAAAGTTGCTTCCAGCAGTCCACAATGTGACAAATGCATTGTGATAAATTGATAATGATAATTATCCTGTTGTCTCAATCTAGATCTCGCTCATTTATTATCGTGTCAGTAATTTTAAAGGTTATGAAAAGATCAAAATCATAAGATTTAAATCTGAATTCATATTTTATCATTATCATATGCATAAAAATAAACACAACAAAAGCTTTGTTTCAGTCTTTTTTTATGTTTATGGTGGCTTTAAGTTATTAATTGGGTGTAAAACTTCACCATGGTCCGATAGAAATCATGCTTTTAAATTTTAAAACCAATGTATGATAGTGTTTTTAATCATTTTGGATCAAAGTTTCGAGAAAAATGCTTTCGAAGTTGTCATGACAAGTGAATTTTTAGATTATTGTACTGAAAATACTTTTATTGTTAAGTTGCGACAACCTTAAATTCTAAGTAGAATCTTTGCCTGAACTGTGTTCGCAAATTTAAGGTAGCCACACACTAGACCGGCTCGAATCGGAAAGGAAAATTCCGGATGAAATAAAAACCAAAAAAATCGAATAGATAAATCCACACTAGGCTCAGACGGAATCGTATCGGTGTGAAGACAGTTTGACAGCGACCGGCATGCGTCCAGCTTTGGCCAAGGTGATTCGGGCCGGTCTAGCTGGTTTAAAATAATAATAGCAAACAGCATCATGATATAACTAAAAAAAAGTTTGTATAAAATGTGTTAAAATACATAACCATGGTTCCAACCTATTGAGTACACTATGTGACTATGATATCATATGCGTAGCTCCATATGATTATTCAGTTTACCTTATTATTATTAACCAATTTACCTATAAATAAAAATGCATTACACGCACAAATTGAATAATCTTTGGAAATATGCATGAAATTTCACAATTTCACTTACTTGTTTAAAACACTTTATTTTGGGGAAAAATTCAATAATGGATTTTTAAAACCTCACTACTCTGATTTTGTATTTTTTCTTCTTACTTCCAATAATTAATCATAACTTATAAATTGTTTCATTTATTTAAATACGCCTAATAATGCTTTTTCTTTATTATATGTTTATTTGCATAAAACAAATAAGTTTCTTCCATATTTTACTAAATTTTGATTTATGTTCTACTATATTTGCATAATACGTACAGATTCTAAAAACGATTTGCACGTGTTTTGGCTAGAGACGTTTTAGTGAGTCTGGGGGCCCCAAGGCACAACATGACACCACCTTAACCATACAACGTTCTCCCACATGTATCAAAATGACAGTGGCCAAAGTATTTTCAAATTTTATAAATAACTAATGCTTAGCAATATAATTTTTGCGAAACCCACAAAGTCTACACAATGATTATTTCTGTCTGCGTGGGCCCCAGTTTTGTTGGAGGCCCTCTAGGCACGTGCCTGGTATGCCTATGCGTTAAAATGTCACTAGTTTCGGCCTCATTGATAACTTACTTTCTCATTGCTGAATATTATTTTTAAAAAATCACTCCTCAATCATTTCACTAAAAAAAATCAACAATTGCAAACCACAAACAATAAAACATTCAATTTGCCTTCGTAAAGGTTGTACTTTGTTTTGATTTCTACTACCGTAAGGTGTGGTAAGAAGGTTGTACCTCGCAGATAGACAAGCGTACAGTTATTGATCAATTTCGGGTGTTAGTTTCACCCGACCGAAATTAACCACAGGCTGCAAACCAAGTGAGAAGAGAAAAAAAAAAACAAGACTACCCATTAGTAATGACAGAAATTGAGAATCGTAGAGCTAATCATACATACATATATAAAATGTTAATACAACATAAACAGTAGGACTACCTACCATTGCAGATACACACACAAAAAAAACCTCACCTACAATAAAAAAGTAAGAGTGTAAAGCGTGAAATACAAAACTGAAAAGAAAGAGAAACAAAAAAAAAATATCAAGGCATTGACCTACGAAAACGTGTAAAAAGTATTATTTCAACACTCAAAAAATATAGCAAAAACAGCGGAAAGCTTAAAAAAATGCAATACTTATAACATAAATATGCTAACTCCCACGAAGAGTCCCACCTACCCAATAATATTCATGTACTTGAACTATTTTTCTAGATTTTGTTTATTTTCTATCAGTTCTACTCTACATTTTGTGAAATCAAATGTCATCTGAATGAGGATTTATGCCAATCTGTTTTCATTCTATAAAATCGGTTGATTAAATTACTTTTTTTAACATTTTAAAATTTATTAATTCAGTAAATATACTCATTGCCATGTAGTGGACCACAATGATGATGGTGATGTCTAGATCATGTCTTTAAAAATAAACTTTTCAAAAAAGTTTGAATACATAATAATAACTTCCCATTTTCCTTTTTAAAAAAAATATTTTCAAACTGCTACAAAATGTTTATTTTAAAATATATCAGTATCGCCATACAGATAATTAATTTTTACGTTAAAACTTTAAAATTCTTATGTTATTATGAAAATTAAACAAAAAACATGTTTTTGTAAATACTCGCTTTTAGAAAAAAAGTCTAAAACGTAAAACAAAACCGAATCCCCTCTTGTCTTGCTGGTGTAGTGGTTAGTGTCTCAGATCATTGTAATGTTGGTCATGGGTTCAAACCCTGGCAGTGTGAATTATTTTCAAACTAGTGGGGTAACTCGTCATAAATGACGGGAGCCAAATTCACAGGCAATTGTGCCCAGCATTAGAATTTCTTTTCCTCCGCCCTTTTATAACGTCAGACCAAGTGACATACCAATTAGAAATTGATGACGTTCATAAAAGGTCTGAGCAAAAGAAATGCTAATGCTGGGCACAGTTGCCCGTGATAAACTGTAGTTTAATTTTGCTACTATTATCCCCTCCCCTTTTTATATTTGAAAGAGAAAATGAGCGTTTCATTTTCTCTGGTGTGCGCATGCGCGTCGTTTGTTCTTTTTTTACTCCTTTCATTTCAATTTCAGTCACCCCTCCCACTTTTTCCCCCTCCACGGTTCTCTCTCTCCCCCTCCCCCTTCTATACTTTCCAACCTTTTCCCCTCTCCAATTTAATATCATGGGGTTCTTGGATGGAGAGTGTGCAACATATAGTTGACCTTGAGAAAAAAAGCGGTTCATTTATTCAATTAAATTTATATAAATTCCGACGTGCTTCATTTTTTTTGTCCTTGTTTGTACAGCGTTAATCACACACACACACAGACCTGGCTTAATACATATATATATATTTCAGAAGGTGGTGGACAAACAAACAAATAATGAAGAAATTTAAATATAAATATAAAAGTGAGTAATAATAAAAACTCAATTATAAGCACCCACATCTCTCTCTCTCTCTCTCTCTCTCTGGAACGCTCTGAAGTGGAGCCCTCTGATGTTGTGTCAGTGGTAACCGTCCTACCTTTATGCCACTAGATGGCGTTCGCAGTGGCACTAACGCTCTGACGTTGTGTCTGTGGTAACAATTATAACCTTTCACCGCTAGATGGTGGAATACCTCTACCACATCCTAAGACGGGTAACATCCCCTTATTCATATAGGTTCCCCCTATTCCCAAATCCCCGTCTTATGACGGGTACACTTCTAGTAATTTAATAAACAACTTGGCAAAAAGTGATTTTTTTTCTTCCTTCATCATAAAACGTCTTTAATTAGTTTTTTTTTTCAAATTCACAAGAAACAATATTGCATTATAATGAGAAGCCAAAATTAGTCCCTTGTTAAATAACAAAGTAATGTGTGTGTGTGTGTGTGTGGTCCTTCCCAAATTGACATAGCCTGCCTCTACAATGTAAAAATTAAAGCACTCAAATGTGGACAAAACATTTTATAAAAAATAAAATTCGTGCACTGAGTAATTTCCTGTATTAACAAATTAATAAAGATGTGTAAAACGCTTATCGTCTTTCAGGTAGGCCTACACAATTTTCATGTGAAACATTATAGTGAGTGAGTGAGTGTGAGAGAGAGAGAGAGAGAGAAAAGGTGCCGAGTACCTGGCTATAAGAATGTTTATGTGCTTGAAGCTGTTGCTGATTCAGCAGAGAGAGAGAGAGAGAGAGAGCTGCAAATTCAAGTTTCTAACATATCCGTATTGAAGTTGTTGACTGTTAAAACCCAATTCAAAAACAAAAATCAGTTTATGATCAAGTACTGACTGGACTAACAAATGTAACACTTTTACAATTGTATTCGTCTAAATTTCAAATTTATAAAAAGTAAGTGATGAAGTATGAAAAGCTTTTGGAAAAACATCACGTATTTTGAGTCATAATTAAGAAACATCCGGTCACTTGACATCATACCTTGGAGAAAAGTTCTTCAAAAATCAATAAATAAATCACAATTTTTAATATACTTTCATAGTATAATTACATATTTATCAACAACTTTAGAAATTTTTTGCAGTTTAACCATTTTAAACTTAAATGTCCAACGTCGACTAAGGGTGGAAATGCTTGTACCACGTTGTAACCCAATTACAACCAATAAATAACTCATTGCTTAATTAAAATAGTCAGAACTCGATTAGCGTTTGAGAAGATAAACGAAGGTGCATTCGTATTTTTTTTTTTCAGAATTATTTGAAACCATTTTCAAATTGGTCGGGTTTTCATTATTCTTAATGAAAACCCGACCAATTTTCCATATTAATTTCCATGGACAAAAATTTCAAACAAATTTAATTTGAACTTAATAATGTCAGTGTTTTAAATTCCAGAATCACTTCCATATTTTATGATGATAACTTTAAAAATAAACTTGATGAGAATTTTTAAGGAGACTTTGGTTTACCAATCTAGTTTCAAATCAATCATGAAATTTCAAATCATTTTACTGCATCTCCACTAGTGCCATTACCATCTTAAACTCAGTTTGCCAAAAAAAAGTACCATGACTCGGCCAATTATGTACCACTGTCTTTATGGAACTACCTTTCGAGCTACACCAACTATTTAAGTGCAATTACCACCTTCAGATCTCTTAATTAGGGTGCTTCAAGTGTAATTTTAGGAGGTGTATAATGTGCAACATTAAAAAGTCCAAAGTTTGTTAAAAAAAATAACAATTATTAGTCATATGATGTTGACTTTACAACAAACTCTTAATTATTTACCAATGTTGCTTCTTTTAAAAAGCATTTTACTCAAATAGTTATCGGAACTTTATTAGCAAACTTATTTATGCTCTGGTCAAGTCAATACATCTTACGCCTCACGATTTGTGCTATTCTCATTAGTCATTACTACTCATTAGTGACACAAAATAGTCAAAATGACCTTAAATGAATGGATTTAGAATGGCTCTGCCATTATCTACCCCAATACTGCATCCTTTTCATTACACCACCCTTTCTCTGTAATGTTTTCCGCAAAGTACGCAGGGCATAACTGGCGAGAGCAATACGGCGTGAACCGCTTTAATCAATACCCCCGCAATCAAGAGATTACAAAAATCATATTTTACTTTTTTTGTTCAATACAGAACAGCGCCCTGAGTTACTACAATTACCCATTCCATCAATATGCACTTCCGGAATGTGCAACGCAACAAGTATGCAATGCTGTCTACACGCGGTTGGATCGCATCAATGCCCTCTGTGCATGTCCCGAGAAATTTGGAGACCCATGTTCCATCTCTTTTTCAAGTGATGATGCCCACACAATAGAACTGGTCACCGACTCGTCCGGCAAGGTATCTTCAAAACCTACAGACGAGCATCACTTACGTTTAAAAGCGCTAATCAAATCGCAATTTTGTGAATTTTCTAGGCTTTGACGTTGATCAAGACATGCGAACCGATCGCAACGGTCCGAGAATGCCGTGGTTCGAAAGACTGGGCTCTACTCGCATTGCAAAACGTACGGACGGGAAAAAGTCACTACTTGGTAGTTTGCCGTTGTGTACAGCAAGGTGTTTTAGAAGGTCCCATTGCCCACGAGAATCCACCTTATGCAAAAATACCTGGAATTCGTGTATTCGGAATGATATGCATACGAGATTTCTGGAGAAATCGTGACAGAGGATCGAGGAGTCCAAGAGATATCCGAGCGAAGAAACTCTCAATTCGACGTGAGTCAAAAACAACTTAATTGAACATTTTTGCTTTGTTGCACAACAAATTAGCTTCTATTATATTATTCGTATAAAATATTTCATTCCTTTTTATGTAGTTTGCCAAAATACTCAGAAGTAAAACCATTAATGAAACTAGTTTATGTAACATGCACGTTCTAATGACGGAACCCATAGTCTAGACCATCTGTATAGCATATTGTACAATATGCTATACAGATGGTCTAGACTATGTGTTCTATATTAAATTTAATTTAACATTTTATAAAAATTATCAATTGTTAAAGGTTAAGATTAACAGATACAGTAGTGAAATTAATAAAAAAAAAACGTTTACGAAAGTGGTTCCTCAAGTTCTCAAAAACTGAACACACCATTAAAGTAACCGTTTCGCAACTTAAGGGCCCATGTATACAGGTATGTAAAGACTACGAGACGAGCACAACACGAGCCCGAGTCAAAACAATACTCTAGGTTTTTCAATAGAACTGTTTATACTGATACCGAACTCGGCCGTTTCAGGGGCGGGTCTCACTCAACTAGCTCTTTCAGTTCTCGTCCCGTTCTCGTTTATTACGTAATCCCTACTCTATGTGCACGATTTTTAAAACGAAGAACTTGTCGACATCATTTTATTCTAAACGATTGCGTCACGAGTCGTTCTAAAGTCGTTGCCCAGTCCCGGTCCCTGTCACGCCACACGTGAATATATAAATAGAAAGGCTTTTTTTCTCTGGCTCGTGTCATGCTCGTCCCATAGTCGTTACATACCTGTGTAAATAGACCCTAAAGCGGAAGACCAAGAGGCCGAGACCCGTGCAAAACTTAGTGCAAGAAATAACTCGAATTCCAGTACATTTTTTTTTAGAATAAACAAAGATCAGGATTTGTTTGCACTGGAATTTGCAATTTTTATTTAAAGAAACATTGCAATGAATCTTACTGTAAATATTGTCAATATGATCGCAGCTTAACCATGTAAATACGAGCCATATAAGGCAAATATACAATTTGTTTCTTAGTACTTGCAGCTTTACTGTAACAAATTCCATAAACACTAAACTAAAACATTTGCTTTCTATTTTCAGGTAACCTTCCAAAAATTCCCTGGAATTTAGTCAACGATTTCTTGCATGGAGACAACTGGAACTGAGTCCAGACATTCAACAACAAATTGATATAATATCAACCGGACTAAATATAGACTTTCGACAAAAAAAAAACATCTGTAAACTAAACTTTCACACAAAAAAATGGCCAAGTACAAAAGTGAATAAGTGAAGTAAGGAAAGAAGGTGATAACTAATAAATGGAAAAAATATACGCTTCTAAGTTTCAGGTGATTGAATCTCCGGTTAAGTATGAGAGGAGAAGATGCAGCAAAGCAAAAATTAGGCTCTTTTTTAACGATCTTACGACAAGTCTGGCAAAAACATCAACATGGCAATATGAAATGGTTACGTCAAAATGACGTCACAGCCAACGCAGTGTATCTTAATGCATTGCTTGCTGTGAAGTCATTTTGAGGTCACTATTCCATATTGCCGTTTGTGCCGGGACTTAAGTCGTGAGATTGTAACCAGAGCCTAATGTTACCAGGACCCATAATTGTTATGCCATAGAATGAAAAGGTCCAATGCATTTTTGTTAAAAAAAAAAGGCTGCCATTAACACCCAAACTCAAGGGCAGACTGAAACCTAAGAACCGAATGCGACACGAACCAGTGTCGTTCATAGTGATGTGACAATTGTCGTAAAAACCTTGGTCTGCCTCTTCTTCCCTGATACTTAACTGAGAAGAAGCTCCGCATTAAGTAAAAATGAAATTATTAATATTAATCAAACGTGGAGGAGGAAAAGGGGAGGGTCATAAACATTTCTATATTTCAAAATCATTCATTCCCTTTTCAATAAATAACCAATCACGCTCTGCTAAGTCGCAAGCGCAAATGTTATCAACAATAAACTCTTTAAGAGTCGAGACACTCCAGCGTGCAAAGTGCTGCTTAATGCCATAGACATATTGTTTATTGTTAGGTGAAATTTGATGTGTCCAAAACATGGTCTCTATTCTAGCTACAGTACCTTTACTGCCTTTAAACTGAGTTTTGAACAAAACATCTTGAATGTAGTGACAAGGTATACAATGTGTTGCAATATTCAAAGAGGTCTTTATTTTACACCCTTTCGATTTATGCTAAGTTGCTAGACCCATGTTAAAGACCACTGACCTCAATAAAGATCCATTTTGCTAACTACCTTTCCTTCTTCGGGAACATTTTTCAGCTTTAAGAAAAATTGGTGTGTATTCTATAATATGTTCTTCAGGTAACGAAGAATTTTCAAGATAATTAGAATTCTCGTTTGGTTGTTAGTGCGGTTTGCGTAACTTCGGAACCGAAACTTTAACCATGTTTCGCTGCATGTTCAACTCTGGAGTGTCGAGGCCTTTAATATTTTAGAAATGTTGTATTGCAGTTGGTGAACTGGTTTTATGAAAAAAAAAGTGTAACAGTGATTATAGGGAGGGTGAGGTGGCAAAATGTCCCATCATGTTAATCTATATCCCAAAATCCATTATTAATGTAACCACCATGGAAACGATCGATCTCAATGATCGAAGTGTTAGACAAAAATATTAACTACTTTCAAAGCTAGAGGTGACAGACTACGATTTTTAAAAAATGGCATTTTTATGTAAATGAGTGCATATTAATAATTGTTTATACTTCTTTGTTTGCACTGTAAAATTGGGAGAATAATAATAATAATAAAAATAATCAGATGTGTCTCGAAATCAGCATAGAAATGATTTATTGAAACGTAAAAGTATTACTTACGACAGCAAAGTAAAACTTACCCAAAACATCCCCCGTCACCAGTATATTGCAGCTGTACATGGCAGCCATAAGCCTCTGAGGTTGTGCTTGAAAAGCCTTTCGACACGCTTCTCGAACAGCAGATATCAACTGGCCAGAAAAAGGTCCGTAATTATGTCGTTCGGAATCGACATCGCGAACGCTCGAATCGGTCTCGTTATTCTCTCCAAGCTCATCTATGGTCCAACTGTCAACCACGAAACACACACCCCTCATAGGTTCCTCACACAAAGGTCCACTGTTCGTAGCCAACTGAAAACCAGTTAAGAAACTACCGTCAAAATCACTCGAACGCGAGACCGTCACCGACGACGAGCTCCAATATGAAGGCCGATTACACTCGGGCGCTCGAAGGAGAAGAACGTTCGGACCACACCTTCTAGGTCCAAATGACCACACTTGATTTACGGCACCAGTCCACTCACTACCAGAAGCCTCGAACGCTTCGTTCAATTCTTCTTTCAAACTGTCCAACGATTTAAACAAAGTGTCGCTGAGAACACTATCAATAGCAGACTTTTCGAGTCTGCTGGAATTTTTCCTAATGAAGTTCGTAAACTTGTCAAAACTTTTTATCAGTTCTGAATGTTCGTCAAGTAAAGTCACCACTTTATCAGGTAAAGGCATACACCTCATCTTAATATTCGACAACTTATTAAGGGTCTTAACTTCAACAAGACCCAAATGGTTAATCACATTGTTGCTATCCTTAGACTGAAGAGATTTTTAGAAAATATATTAGAGCACTTTCGATCTATTATAACCTGTTTAAAATAAGTAGATAAGCATGGAAAGAAATTAAAACAAACTGAAAAAACCTGATTTTGCAAATGTGTGTCCTCGATCACTTCGTTGACCATGTCGACTTTCGGTCGTTGGACGACAGTTTCACGAAACGGAACAATAGGAGATGAAGAATTGATTTCAACTTTGGCAAACCTGCATTAAAATGAAGCTAAAAACTAATTCATAACGATAACATTAAGAATTAGAAGTTAAAGTTTTTATGGCAGTTTGGGAACCATTTTTGTTGGTTAAAAACATAAAATCTCATTGAAAGTTTTCTAACTGCCATAAAAAGTTTACTTTCGCTTAGTTTAATTCTTTTGAAATTCGTTTACTTTTCTAGTTTAAAATAAATCTTGAAACACTTTCAAACCGCGAATTAAAAACCACTTTTTTACGTCATAAAATACGAAATAAAGTTTCAAATTCAAAAAACTCGAACGTTTAAAACCTTTCTCGTAAGTCATCGAGACATCTTTCCAAGTGAACTTCGCCAGCTGTTATAATAACATGTTCGCCAGTTTCCTGAATCAAAACTCGAACACTGGGATCGGCCTGATTCAGTAGTTTCAGCCCGGAAACTAACTGTGGCATGTCACCTTCGATTGAGCATCAAACAGAATACAAACAAAACGTTAGCCAACAAAATAAAGTGAATGAAGTTGTGAAAGAAACCGCGTTTTTACCAGGATGAACGGGCTCAATTGCTACTCTCATTATAGGAACGGAATGTATAGTAAGATCCGTAAAAGATGGACAAGCGATAGTCGAGGACAACGTCGCAGTTTTAATCAAATGTTCTTCTAAATGTCCGATTCCTGTCAATTTAGAACAAAATAAAAGAACAGTTTTCATACTTTTACTGCATCATATACATAAACAATAGCGAATCTGTGAACAGGCAAAAAATATTCAATTGCCTAATGGTGTATGATGAAAAAGAAATTAGGGAACTTAAAATACATTTAATAAACATCAGTAAATTTGAAATTAAAAACACAAAGACAAAGAATTCGAAAAGAATTACAACAGTCAAAAGTAAAGTTAGCGAATCCTATTGGTGTGTGTGTATAAAAGTCTATTTTTTAGATAGTCTTATTTTCAATTACTTTGGCTCCTTTAGAACTTTTACGGTGGGCAAAGCTGCGCGGACCAAACCGGCTTCGAAACAAACTGCACGTACGAGCAGGCTCTTAAATGAATAGAGCCCCATCTATCAAGGCGGTAGAGCGGAGCAAGTTGGAGACGCTATGGAAAAAATGAGTAAATTCTTGAGGTCGGCGCCGCACCCGCCGCTCCGCTTTACCGCCTTAATGGATAGGACAGCGGATCGGAATTGATCAGGTTATTGGGCCAGAATAAAAAAATACTGGGCTAGAATGGAGAGGACAAACTGAATCGAGCCGCTCCGCGCCACTCCGCCCCACTGACTTAGTGTTTCTTTGTCCGTTGTAATTCTTTTGAAATTTTCAGTCTTTAATGGCTACTGCAATTATATTTAAATTATTAAATGTGCTTTCTTTATACATTTTCTTTCCTAGTCACAGGTAATACTTTTTACGCAATTTTGTATTTATGAGTTAAGAGGAACGATAACATTCATATTGCTTAGGGGGGCGCCAATAATACAGATATGGCAATGTACGTAAAAGAAAATTTTACGAGATTAAACTCTTCTTTACAAACCAAAGATACAGCCGGCTGGCACTTCTTCCAGTTCTTCCAATTCACGGCCCATTAAAAGGTACAAGTTTTCAATTGTGGCCAACGTAATATGTTCGTCTGCTTTTAAATCATCTAATTTTAAATTGGGATCTATAGAACTACCCTGAGAAACAATTTAAAAAAATCACAAACAATGGTTTTGGAAAATAAGAGGTAGGATGTAAACCAATCTTTACTTTTTCCAATGCTAAAGCAGGATCATGCTTCGGACTCAAAACATAAACTTGTTGTCCTTTACGTATTGTTCCACTGAAAACCCGTGCAAAAGCCACAAACACATGCTCCTCTTCCGGTTCTTCCTTTTCTGATGTTGTTTCCGTGTTGACAGCCATTTCCAAAGGTATAGAACCATTTGAAGAATCAGAATGTGATTGAAATTCTCCCTTTGCTATTCTTTCCAAATGCCGTTGTCTTGCGACTTGTCTTCGTAAAGCAATTTCTTCAGGTGTCAAAAACCTACATAAACAAAAATAAACAGCATACTTCAAATACAGGGTTATGTATGTATAAATGACAGCAGCACTTCTGCTTGGCCCGCGGCAACGAAGACTTTTCAATGGGAAACATTTTAGAGACGAACACAATCGTTGGAGCATCATCTGCAGAACTACACTTGCAAAATGCTAGAAAAGCCAAACGAAACAACGTAAACAAAACTAATTTATGCTGATTCAAACAATAAAACAACCATCTTTTAGTTTCTGCGTCTCGGCCGGCAAAGACTCAAACTTGAGCCCTTTCGTACACATGAGTTTCTCGGCTCTTTCTTCGGAAATGCACGCAGGGCTCGGTAGCTTCTCACAAACCATTTCTTTAGATTGAAATAAGTAATAACCTTAAGTTTCTATAACAAGAAATATCAGATGAAGAAGAAAAAAACAAACCAAGAATGGTATCTGCAAGTGGCAACCACTGGGAACATATTGCTTGTAATTGAGTTCTCGGATCACCAGTCTTTGACTCTCTTGCAGACAACTTAATATTCAGAGATTTCACGATTTTCTCGGTCCTTTCTTTGTCACGCTTTTCTAGCACTGAAGCATAAACGGCCCAGATGTTCTCAAGAATAAACTGGACAAATAACGGCCTTTTAGCTTTAGCCTAAACAAAATTACAGTAACAATTAAAGAACATTTTTGAACTCGTCACAAAAAGTAAAATACAATGTTTATTAACTTGTGCTCCTTTCATTATTCGTTTCACTTTGGAGTTCAGATAAAAATCACCCCAAAGGGTCTTTAACAAAACATCTTCACGAATGTCCAACTTCTGTGCATACATTTTAGCAAAATGATGAATCCTGATAATGAAGAAACTTATGGAATTAAATGTCAAGCAACAAGCTGTAGGCCTATTCAGATTTCAGAATAAACATTTACTGATTGAAGTAAAATCACAAATGATGATTAAAAATGCTGGCGGGCCAGACTCAGTGAAATTTAGAGAACTCCTCATGAGTTTTTATAAAATCAGGACGGGAAAGGGCGTGATGTCAGTCGCTTAAACCGAGGAGTCGGTTGATCAAAGGTCGGATAATCGGGGTTTTACCATATTACACATAATACTCAAATACCCAAAATGACCCTTTTGTGTTGATTTGACATAGAATGACGCCACTTAAAAACAGAAAACTTGACATTCACAAATAAATTAATTTAGAGTTCTTACCGAAAGCCCCAACAATCAATTCCACTAGCAAAAACGACGTTCCCTTGATCCGGAGAGAAGTATAAGTTCGAATCGTCCGTTTCCTCGAGACCGGAACTCCAATCGTAAACCTTAGTTTCAAAACAAAAAACATAAGCCGAAAGCAATTGAAACATTTAAAAAAACAAATCCTTACCTGATCATCTGTAGAATTTGATTTTGCATTAACGTCTTGGTCTATCGTCGTCGTAGCACCACTACGACCCAATACATCGGACGTAAACAGTTCTCCAACAACGGCATTGACCTAAACATAAACTGAAATC
This sequence comes from Brachycybe producta, assembly GCA_036925085.1. Taxonomy (NCBI): domain Eukaryota; kingdom Metazoa; phylum Arthropoda; class Diplopoda; order Playtdesmida; family Andrognathidae; genus Brachycybe; species Brachycybe producta. The sequence goes on from JAUPFP010000004.1 coordinate 5,269,157, forward strand.
AAGCAGAAATTCTCACAATATAAAGAAAAAAAGGAACTTAAAACAAACCTGTTCTAGAATCTGCTGCAAATGATAATAAGCATCCAAAGGTGTCAATTTCATATCAATAATGAGACGATCCATTTTATTTAAAATCAGGACCATTTTGATGCCGTTTGACCACGCCTGTCGTATCGAGACCTTCGTCTAAAACATAAAAAGAATAAGCTCTGACGTTGAACGAATTGCAAACTTTGATGCTGCATAACTTTTCATTAGTAAATCACACATCAAAAATACCATTATTTTCGTTAGTGTGGTCTTGACTTTCAGTACATTGTGAAGCTATTTGCAGCTTCAGAAGTCAACTGAGCGATTTTAAGGCATTTTCAGCAATTCATAAACAAATACACCTACCCTTGGAAAAATTTGCGGCTATTTTCTACAAAACACATTTGTTTTCGAGTGAAACCTAAGTAGAGGACGCTTACTTAACGCCACACCATAATACAAAATGTATGTTTTGAATGTAGATTTCAAACTGACATAAAAAGCTTATTTTGAAAGATATATCAACATTAAAAAATAACCTTAACCCTTATTGTTTTTAAACACTTCAATTTAAACTTATTCTTCATTTTACCATAGAAAGACAGAACAACCAGAGTTCGAATGGCGTTTACACTTCAGACATATTATAGTTTCTAAGGATTGATTCTTAGTGAATGCTAGTAGTGAATGATAGTAAAAGCTAGCGCTAAACTCATGAACTTTTATAAGAAACTACCTTTCAAAGTTCAGGAGTTTCGCAATAATTATTGCTACTAAGAATACGACCCTAAAACACATTCAATTTCATCCGATGTTGCTTCCAAAACGCAGAATACCGGCACCCAGTGTCGTTTCGACGCCTAATTTGACGTAAGTCAAATCGAAAAATTAAATTACTTTTTTTTTGTTGTTGTTGTTGGCAGAAAATACAGTCGATTGGTCGGTTAAACGTAGACGTCCAATCACTTACTTGAGCACAAACTCCTTCGACGACGTCGATGAGAATGAGAGCTCCATCGCACAACTGAATAGCCGAAGATACTTCTCCCGAGAAATCGACGTGGCCGGGTGAATCGATAAGATTGATGAGGAACTCATCGTTGGCTTCGTTTGTTAACAAAGAAGCAACGACTTTGATCAGAATGAGACTTATATAACAAAATAACATTTCAAAAGGGTTGGCATAAAATTGCAGAATGTAGAAAAATTCCTACCAGAAATATTACAACGTTATTCAACAAAATAAAATACTGCTTAATTTTTTTAAAAATTTTGTTTTAAAGTCAAATTAAACGACTTATTAGCCGACGTCTCGGTGGCTGAGTGCAGATAACCTCCGCTTGCATTTGAATTTCTGCAAACGGATGCAGAATTCCACATTTTTATACCAACCCTTGATTTAGATGAGAAAAAAAGGTGTTACCATTGACATAAGAGAGCGAGATGGCGCTCGATTTCATAGTGATTCCTCTTTCTTGTTCGTCTTTTCGGCTGTCCATGTATCTCAGCTTAATAAAAAAAAAAACGAAGGGAGATTAAAATTACGATCAATTCTATTAGAACAGATAGTAGTTACTTTTCCAGCCATTCTTTGAGTAATTATACCATTGCTTGCAATCAAAGAATCAGAAATTGTAGTTTTACCTTAAACATAATACAAAAACAGCCTTAAAATTTGAATAAAACCACGACATTTCTTTTATCGAAACTTGGCTCCAAAATATGTAAAGCACGGTACAGCCTGGATCAATTCTGGCTTGTCAATCCTTAGCGTGAGAACATAAACTTTTGATAAAATCGATCGGGAAACTAATTTTGATTAGCAGCCACTACATGCGGGAGCCCGTACAAGTTTTATCATCTTATTTCGCGCCATCGGCGCAACCGCACGGCTCCACGGCCTTACCATAGCGGCTAGCAGCTCCTGATCAAAAGAATATCCAAATTTGAAAAAAAAAAGCCAAAGGATGGCCATGCGAGAAATGACCGTTTGTATCAACCTTTGAGTTTGAGCACGTGTTAAGCCTGGGACACATTATGCGTCGACTGCCTTCCAACGTTGGATGAATAATTGTTTGACACACAAGTGTGGCCGTGAGACAAATGTCGAGCGTCCAACGTTCGACATTGAAGAGGAGGAAGGCATTCGGACCGGTGTTGGTTTCCTTGTCCTGCGACAAACGACCCCCTCCAACATTGGAATATGTTCACCCCACCATTGGTGACTCTGCTACATATATCGTCTGACAGGGTTCTGACAAGTGACGTGTCTAACTTGCAAATGTAGGAGACAAATACGGGTACAACGTTGGATCCAACGTTGAACACATACTGTATAGTGCGTCCCAGGCTTAATTCGATCTGCACATTCCGTCGAACAATAACATAACATTAAGTGACGTATCTACGCGCTCGGTTACTCCGTTGGATTACGGATATATCGCTCAACGTGCAGAACAGAAAGTGTTCATTATTACCGTGATCCACGTGCGCCATAACGCATATGTTGCGTATTCGTTCGCTGTTCCGCTGAAGAAGCGCTACTCGATTCGCTAACGGCGATCTAGACATCATCACGGCGAACTAAATGGCAACAAACGACATTAAAACACAATATACGGTACATAAGTTCGATATTTTATGTTTAAAAACTCACGGTAATGCGAAAAAAGAATCGAAAAAGTCACGTTACAACTTGCTGCCGCCAAAACTGCAACCTGACATCCGCCCAGCTGCGATAAATGCGGAAGAGAGAAGTTTAAACGAAAGTCTGGCAACACTGGGTTGGCGATGCGCGTCAACGGCTTCATGAATGATGATTGCTTCACTATAAATCACGTGGTTAATCCAAAAACCCTAAACCGTCCATTTTGACTCCTTCCTGGCACGCTAGCATTAGCTTATTAGAATTTTCATAGCGCATGCGCATTGCCATCTTATCGGTTTATATAAGAAAGGGATGGCAGATTTGCGTTAGCAGTGCCATCTATTGATCACCAATAGAAACTGCCGATGAGAATAAGGGGCACCGTACTCGTAGTTTTCACTTGCCATCACTTTCCTATATTAACCGATAAGATGGCAATGCGCATGCGCTATGAAAATTCTAAAAAGCTAATGCTAGTTCCTGGCACAGCTGATTCTATGCTTCTCTATGGGTTACATTTACAGAAAGTACATTTACCCAGCTTTTTAGAAGAAATTTTCAGTAAAAACAATTTTTTTTTAGGAATGACAAATAAAAATTATGTAGACATTTTTATATGACTATTTTAAATATTATTATTTAATGAGATTTTAAAATGGATAATGGGCCTACATGAAGCGTGCATTTCCAAAACGTTGTATACGCCAAAATTTAAATTTTTCACCAGATAGAAAAATAAAATTTTCTACTAAACCAATCACATTAAATATTGTAATTTACAATTTACAAGAAGCTAAGAAATAAAGAGAATGTATTAAAAATTATTAATCAACATTAAAATATGTTTCAAAAAAATTTTAAACTTCACTTTTAGTTTCAAAACGTTGTAAATGCCAACATGCAACAGATGCTGACAAGCTGCTTTATTGGCATTGACATTCTCATTATAGTCACTAAAGTGACTGGCGAGGTTGCCACTGCATCTTGCAATTGGCTGTTACAACGTTATGACTTGCACAACAATTCTACTTCAATTTTGTTACCAATAGAAACAGTATTTTTGTGAGAAGCAAATTCCCCTGCAAAAAAAAACATGTCGTTTACAACCCATTTTCGATTAAAAACGTATTTCAACCTCATGTGTCATTTACAACGTTTTGGAAATGCACGCCTCACATAACGCATTGTAATCTTAAGGCCAAAACTATTATATTTATTTTTTTAGAAATCGTGCGTTTTTTTTGCAACTAGAAAATAAACTCAAAATATCCACACACACAAATTGTTTATTTTATGCAAAGAATATTAAACATACAATATGGTAGATGTGTTTATAAAAATAAAATACATTTCTTATGAATAAAAATATAAGTTCAAGTAATAATTAGGCTCTCTATTTAAACTACTGAATAGCAATTTTTGACACATTCTGAAACTCATACATTTGGAAGAATTTATATATAAAAATAACAATAACAATAACAACAATTGAGCAAAATCCACACATAAGTTACTGGACCAAAAAAAAGCCATCATTTATACACACAACAGAGAAATTTTATACAAGAAAAAAATTCCAATTTTTAATGAAAATGAATACAGTTTAAAAACAAATAAATGCATTTCAGATAATAAAAAGTAAAAATTCTCACGAAGTTAAGATAAAAAAACGAAATTATTTGACACTCAGAGACAATGCTGTTATAATTCCAAACGCTGTAAGGCCAAGTACAGTTGTTGCGATTATTTTGGCAGCATCTCTGAAAGCTCGTGACTCGAAACGTTTCTGAAGTTTCTTGAAAAAGGGTCTTCCGGATTCATTTTTTTCACTTATATTATTAGGATTCTTATCGAGTGGTTTCGGCAAATGAAACTGAAAAGAATAAATACAATGTTATTATATTATTTTTATTTTTCTCTGCTGAAATAGAAACAAAACAAATGGAAATAGAACTCTGCGTTTCGAAAACGACTTTAAACGACTTTAGAATTGTAAGGCTCAAACTGAATTTTAATTTGAATCCACTGAACAGAGATACAGATCTACGTAAGGTTTTTCTACATTGAAATCCTAGTGAGAGATTTCAAGTTGTAATTTTACGTGTCACGTTTCTTTCTTTAATTTTTGCCGAAATAAATCGCACGAACATATTTTCATGTTAATACATATCTTTAAAAATAAACTTTTTATGTCAAGCTTAAAAGGCAATGTTTTTTTTAAAGTGAAAACACCCCCTTGAACTCTGGTTATTCGGTATTTCAGAAGCAAAAAAGTTAAGAGAAACTTAAGTGTTTTCGAAACTAGATGGGTAACTAGTATCGTTTTAGGATAATTTCATGTTAATTTATTTTTAAAGTGATCTTGTGTTTGCTTTCAAAATGACCCAACTTTAAACAGAAATATGCTTAGCAGATGGTGTTTTTTTAATTATTTTTAAATTAATCATAAAACATTTATTTTGAAATACTTTGTATCAGCATCGAAATCGTAGAATTCTAGTTTCTAACACACTTTCAAATACTCTGTAGTGTTTCTCATGAAACGCAGAATAACCATAGTTTTGTCTTGAAAAATGGAAATTATAAACTACATGAAATCATTATAAATTAAGTTTTCCAAAGATCAACAATTTTCAAATTCTTCTTAAAAGTCTCTACTAAAACGCAAAACAGTTCTAATTCCATTTTTTTTTTTGCATTCGGATGCCACTGATGTTTAGCAAAAATTATTGTTTCCACTTGTACTCATGAGTCTGTAACCATTTTCATAAAAATTTAATCAGTTCAGATTATAAGACGATTTTTCTGTTTCCATTAGAACATGTTGCAGCCATAAACAAATGCACATTTTAATGAGGTCTTGAATTTGAATGATTACTTTGCAACCACTCCGAGGGGCAGAGCCAGATCTACGCATAGGCAAACGTAGGCAGTTGCCTAGGGGCGCCAAACAAAATGGGGCGCCAGGTGCTTGAAGTTCTATGTTCATTAGAACAATAAAAAATCTTGAAATTGTTTAAAAATACGCGTTTTTTAATTTATTTTATTGATTTTTTTTTAATTTTTTAAAATTTTGTTACACATTGGCTAAGCTCAGTTGGTTTGGAGAGAGGGGGGGGGTTATAATATTTTGTGCATGGAAGCGGAAATGAAGCAAATCCGGCTCTGCCGAGAGGCCTACAACAGAAGAACAATTTAATCCAGAAACTGCATAAGAAATACATTGTCAAAATAAGCTATATTTAACACATGCCATCAAAATTTCCCTATGCAAAACCTAAATTTAAGTTGAAAACCTTACAACCTTATGAATCCCTTAAAATATAAATTGTTTTATTCATGCAACATTCTCAGGAAATAAATTCCAATGTTGAATAACCCTGGGTAAAAATTATCAAAAAATACGAGTCTGTTCACCTCCACCCTTACAAAAGGCTCCGTAAAATTGAAACTGTGTCAAATGCCTTACAGAAATCAAGGAAAACTAAATTTACATATTAATTCTTAGCTATTATTTTCTGGAGATCATCAACTAAGAAAATAAAGATGTGTTTCACATGACAGCCCTCTAAGAAACCCATGTCGGTTGTGACGAAGAAGATTGTTTCGCTATTAAAAATGCCATCGAACTACAACAAATGATGTGTTCAAGAATCTTGCAAATTATTAAAGTTAAATACACTGGACTTTAATTAGCTACCAAGGAATTGTCTCTTTCTACTTTCCACATATGAGTGAGGAACACCTAAATCCAAAAATTGTTGGCATATAGGATACAGCTATTTTGCACCACACCACATAAGCAAGATTTGTTTTAAAAAACGATTAAAGGAATCACATTTGGACCACAACTCTCGATTTATATCTAAATTAATAAGTTGTTTGACTATCCCTCCCTGGGCGTTTTTTTTTTATCCATATGCGCACTGACTCGTTTTTTTTTGTTGTTCTTTCCTGTTCTGTACATTTGTTTATGAAGCAACATAATTATTTAACTCTTGAAGCTGGCATTCGCAACACGAGCTCCGTAAACATTTTAATTGCTTTTGCAAAGGCTTTTGTCAAGATCATATTGCAGACTCATGTATACAGCCATACAAGTCTAAGTGGAAATGCACACTTTAAAAAGGAATTAGCTCCGTCCTCACTTGAGATGCCAAATCCGTTTCGATTCGATTCATGACTTGTTCGCTGCTAATCGGAGTCTCGTAAATGACCTCGGAGAAATTGTCTTCCGCTACAAAGCGACCATTACGATAATGTTGATCACTCTGTCTCTTAGAGCCAGCTAAAGAAAACTGCCCAAAACTTTGATTAGCATAAATTTTACTAGAATCGTGATTGGCACTCCTTAGTAGAATGTTGTCGTAATACGTCGTCGGAGGCGCCGAAGTCCTCCTCGCTTCTTCGTCGACTAATTTCGCATAAGATCGTCTAGAGTGTTTAGTCAATGTCTCATAAGTGGTATGGACACCACCGTTGTTGACACTTAAGCTATGAGATCGTTGTAAACTGTTCACGGCTTGAGTCACAGCTTTACGGTGTTTGTTATTCGACAGTTTCTCGTACAGATCTTTAACAGCCTCGTATGCTAATTCGTCATCGGGAAGGTGAACTTCAGCTATTGCCGATGCCGTCGAAGTTGGAAGCATACCGGCTAGTGACAGTTTTGCATAGTTGACACCCGAATTAATTTCATTTTCATCGTTACTCATTCGAAACATACCCTCGTCTATCTTGAGACTCTCCAAAGAGTCCATTTCTTCAACATCTTCTGAACGTCTTCTAGTAAGAAGTCCTTGTTCCAAAGCGACTACGGAAAGATGTTTCGGTAGTTCAAACTCCTCTCTGAATGACTTTTGCCTCACTTCCATACCCCTAGCATATCCTTCACCCGATGTTCCAGGCTTTGATTGCAGCAACAGTTGCCGCTCCTTGCCATTAAAATGAATCTGTTCATTTTTTATGGGTACTGTAATGCCACTTACAAATTGAGAATTCATATATACATGAATAGGTTTCGGTTTCTTTCGTACACTCCTTATGAGACGTATCTCTGGAGGAACTGGCTGTTCGTAATGAGACGAAGAATCGTAGATATGATTTCCATGATCTCGTACAGCATCGTGAATATCACCACCACCACCTCCACTTGTGACGGGTCCTATGTCGTGATAGTGATGAATTTCTCGACTTGAATCCACCGCAAGTGACATCTTTTTTGGTGGTAAGGGTGGCAATGGTAAAGGAGGTTCTCTATACGATCTTGTCCGATGTTGTTCTTGTTGTTGTTCCACAATATTCTTCTGTAAATAGTCGCAGCACGATTCCTGTTTCAAATAGTCAAAATTATATTCTTCGCACGGATGTGTCTGCGTTCCACATCGATCGCAGTAAATCGAGACTGGTTTACAAACGCAACACGTGCTCAAGTGGCGAGGACAAACAATGGAACACCACGTTTGCACGTGTAACTGGAAGTCCTCATTTGGAGACAAAAATGTTGGCAGTCCAGATTTGGGATAACAGTCATCGACGTAGATAGGATTGACACGACAAACGACGAATCTGTCTGCAAATGGATGTTGTTGGTAGCAAATTGACGAGGAGGCTGCATCCTGTTTACGACGACGGTTACGATAATGTGCCGAAGGCTTTCGATATTTTTTTCCCAGTAGCCTCTGTTTTAACATACCGAGTTGTACAACTGAAATTAAACGGGAAAAAATATAAATAAATTTACAGTTAATATGCACATTTCAAACCATGCATGAAAATTTAAATGATGGGTTCTCCCATTTTTTTTTTTAGACTTCTTCTGATGTTTTTTTTTAAGATTTCGAAGGTCATTAAGATCTTCACTTGATCAAGAGTAATTACTGTTTTTTATGGGTTGATTTTTTTTAAAGTTTGTATTAATATTTATGACTTTATGGTTCCATGCACACATTTTAATATCATCTTGTCTTATGCATTTGGCTTATGCCTTTAGAGAATACAAGTGTTGTTTTTTTAATTCTTCGGCAATGATTTACGAAACCAGAACATTAAAATTGTTAAAGTTAGGAGAAAATCATACAGGTGCCTGGAATATACTTTATGGAGTAGAATTGAATAAAAAGTTACACTGAATTTATAATCGAAGCAAACCCCCCTTCAAGAGGTCAACTAAACAAAAGCTAAACCTCATAATCATCTAAACTAAATAAATAACAGCTAAACTTGAACAACAGGCAGTTATGTCAATTTAAGTTACATATATTTATTACTTGACTTTTTTTTTAGAAATAACTATAAGAGCACGTTAAAAGTATGTGTTAAAAACTAGAAGGTTAAATGAATGTGTTAAAGGTATTTCATGTTTGACTTTTATTGCCCTTAAATAACTACTTTTATAAAATCAATTGTGTGTATTTGCAAACTTAGTGCCTTGGAACGCGGACCACTGTTGAGTGGTCGTGTTCGACTGTAAAATGTTGTCGCAGGCTGTGGGTGACATTGTTTTACTATGAGAAGACGCCGGACCTTTGCACACTATAGTGGCTTTTCAACAACTTTAAAACTTCTGCTGCCGAAAAGTGGTGGAACACTACCACCGACGACATCGTTCCACATTCCAACCACCTGTCGGGTCTCTTTGATCTTGTTCAATTCCTATGACGGTGAAGCCATAGAAAAAAGTGCTTCCTCGTCAAAGTTCGTCTTGTCGACAGCTTCGACCACTTTGCAGTTCACTCAACCTCACTAGAAAAATTTTCCAACTATTGCAGTCGATTCGAAGTGGTCGGTTTTGTCGACAAGCCGGCTTCACTTTGTCACATGGACATGTTCCAAGGGGCCATAAGTAAATCAAAATGGGGTTAAAGCCTGAAGCAATTTTGTTTTTGCTAAAAATCATTAAAAAAATTAACGTTTTGTACTTCGATTTTAAAATATAAATTTCAGTTTCTACTTTTCCTGTTTCTCCCCAAAAAAAACTGTTGAATTTACTAATTTAAAAAAGACAGACACGAAATGTTTACATCTAAAAATACCACCATGAAAACATGTTTTGTAATTGAATTATGTACTAAATTTTCAATTAAAGTTGATTTTGAAAAAAAAAACAAGTGTAATTAAAAACATTTTTTTGCTCACGTTTTTTTAAAAAAAAATTTAACATAATCTCTACATGATTTACAATTTTTAAAACATTTTATGATGTTCTAATAGTGAAAAATGTGTACGTTTACTCTAGGCAAAGATAGAATATAATGTTATGATAATTATAATACTAAAAATAATTTATCATATCTGTGTAGAGAGTAAACCTACTGTGATATTCAGTGGTTTAATTGACAGGTTGAAAAAAAAGCATTTATTATTTAAATTAATAGGTTTTTCATCTTTTCAACCACCAAATTATTCTAACATCATTTAAATAATACTACACTGGAACTGCATTGCGACAAAAACTACCTCACAGTCCAACCAAATTTATTATTCTAAGCACAGATTTAAGAAGAAGAAAAAAATGTTTTACTTCAACTTCAACCCTCTCGGCAGGGTTCCAACATAGAATACTTGTTTTATTGAGTATCTCTTATACAGAGGTTTTCCATGTTGAGAAATCCATTAGAGAAATCAAGTTGAAATTCAAAGAATAAGTTTTCTTCTTGAAATTGAGCCTAAAGCTAGCCATACACTATGAGACGCGGTCTGCAGATCCAGTCTCCCATAGAACAAATCTCACGTTTGTCTCATAGGGTGATATTATTCTTAATGGTTTTTAAGTCAAAGTTAGTACTAAACACATCAACTCTTACAGGATATTTTCCTAGCAGAATTTCTTGAGTTTAGCATTAGCTGTGACTTAGCAATCATTGTGAATACGACCCATATTGTATGGAGTCTGCAGACAGGTTTGTGAGACATAAGCACAGATCACTTAAATAATGACAGACCTTATCTGTCACTGTGTTTCAGGAACAATCTATGGGAGACCGACTGCGTCTGCAAGACCGCGCCTCATAGTGTATGGCTTAAGCATTAAAGATACTCTATTTACCTTGAATTGACGGTCAGTTTGGAGGTCAAACGATGACAGTGGACTAAATGTAATAAGAAAACGGACTGAACAGCTGGCATTGCAGGCAAACTTATCCTAGAAACAAAACAGAAAGAAGACAAATTGTGTTGAATAACCTAAATTGTTACACAATTTAATCTGTAAACAGGATTAAAGCACTTCCAGTAATAAACAATTAGTATGACAGTTAGATAAAAAAAAAACATCAGGTCAATGGCTATCGCGAATAGGCAGCAGGGCCCCAAACAGTTTTAGACGAAATGAAAAATTTAAATTATTTTAAACATATAACAAACAAACAGTACATGCAACAATGATCTTTCTTCCTAAATTATTTATTTCACGTTTTCTATTCTTACTATTCCAAACTTAAAATACCAAAACCATTAAGATAGTAGAGAAGAAGCAAAACAAAAACAAATTTGAGTTTCCTGTCAGATAAAACAAAAGAAATTAAAAAAATGAAATAAATTTAACTATTATTCACTCTATTTTGTATTTACTTAAAGGAGACCATTACCTCCCGAAATATATTTTAAAAACATTGTCAAGACTTACCCAAAGATTGCCAAAACAATTTTTAAAATTTAAATTAAGTCATTAAAATCATAAAACAACTGAAAAATGAAGTGACTTTTCCTCCCCCCCACCCACCATTTTTGTAGCAAAGGTTGTCCCCACTCACATTTCCAGAATTCCTTAATGAAATATAGGTATTTCCTATCCATATTCAATTCAATACAACCTTCCATGTGGAATAATTCAAATATTAAATCCATAGAGTACTTTGAAATGAAAGTAATGTGAGGTGATCGCAACGCATCAGAATTCGATGTAGAGGAGTAGACTTTGGGGGGGTTTTGTTGCCAATGTCTGTCGTTTGATGGCCCATCTATCTGATAACGTCCATTTATGAGTAGTCAACTGATTTTTTAATTTTTTAAATTATATTAATGACTTATTTTAAATTTTAAAAATCGTTTTGGTAATCGTTGAATAATTCTTGACAATATTTTGACAAGAAATTTCTGGAAATAATGGTCTCTTTAAGATGACATTTTAAATTCAAGAAGAAGAAGAAAAAACCTACCTTTAAATAAATGTCCACTGCACAAAAAAAAAGCAATGTTACTTCTTTGAAAGAGTTTCAACTTATGAGAAAAGTAAATAAAGAGAAGAAAAAAAAATTCACACGTCTTATTATATTTCTAGCCACATTTTAACAATTCAAGATTTATTTATGTTCAAATAAAAATGTATGACATGTTGCAGACAGGTGACTTTTTGTTTTTGCATTTTTCAATCACATTTAAATACTTTTTCTTAAGTTTCAACCTTCAACATTTTTAACCACTTTTTTTTTTAAAAAACAAAAAACAAAAAAAATTAAAAACGTGTTTCTAGAAGGACATATTAAAACAATTAGTAGCCTGATAAAGATAATAGATATAGAAAGATAACTAAAAGTTTTTCTTTTAAAGTGAGAAATTTCAAGAAGCGGACCACTGCTTGGTCAATTTTTATTTCTAAAGGGTTTTGTAAATTCACATGGAAAATACAACTAAATTTTCCTTTCCCATACTTAATCCACTCAGTAAGGACAAGTGTTTGCATACAATTGCATAGAATGCATTCGAAATCTTTTTGGGGCAATACATATAGACAATTATTAATAATAAATTAAACCAAAAATCATAATGCATAAAATGCAGACACACACATTGCAAACTATTTGAAAATTTGCATAAAGTCATTATTTCACTTGTTTCTTTGAAGAAATAGCGGGTTTTGCAGAGAAAGAAAAATTCTATGAATTGTTTCAAAAAATCGTTTTGATTGTCAATCTTGTATCCTTGCTTCTGATAATTGCTCCATGTATTTTTAATTAAGTTTGCTTTTGTTTTTATAACAGAGATTTTTTATTAGCATAAACGAACAATTTGTAAATATTTTTAATTATTTGCATACATTATTGATTTCATTCAATGATACCATTTTTTTTTTGTATTTTAGCTTTGGAAATACAGGGTTTAATTTTGTATTTTAGTTACAATTTTATGTTTTTTTTTTTCAGTTCTGGATATAGGTTCACTGGCTTGACAGTGAACTATGTTACATTAATAAATTAAATAGTACGGCCAAACGTTTGCATAAAATGCACAAAATGCCTAAAGAATAGTTACAACCCCTTTTGGGTACATCATCATACCATGTACTGTAAGTGCAATATGTGCAATTAATATCAATTTAACCTAATAATGCATAAAATGCACAAGCTGCATAATATTTGTGAATTTCCATAAAGTTGCACAATTTCACTTACCTCATTGAGACAATTTTACAAAGCTAACTAACTACTACTGCTAAAAAGAATTCTAGAAAGGGATGCGTAAAAACCATATTGTTTCGAATAAAATATGATTAATTTTCTGCATATTTTGCATTTTTCTGGTTTATTTTCTATTTGCAATTTTTGCAATTGCATTTTTTGAATGTTTATTTGCAAGTTTTGTCATTATTAATTAAACGTCACATACAAAATTCAAAAACAAATTTCACAGTAAATTCTAATATGACTTTGCTGCTCTATGAAATAAATGAATTTATATGCAACAATGTTTGCGAACCAGTTGCACATTTTTGAAATGATAAACGTATCAATTAATTTAACATTTACATTCTAAATTGTAAAGTCGGCCTATTTAGAATCAATAAATGGTATAGAAAAATGGAAAAACCACTTAATGTCATTTCATTTTTATGATACCAGTAATTAAAAAAATCCAACAAGTGAATTTTATTTCCGGTTTTTTAATCTCATTTTTAGAAGAAGGAGAAAAAAAAAAACTCGTTTAGCATAATCATAATGAAAAACTCCCCGTTTTCAATCAAATTATTAACATTCCATGCACACGCTGACAACAAGATAAACCCATTTTATAACACATGCAAACAGTTTAAAAAAACCTAAATATAAATGCGATATCATACAAGTTTTAAAAGGTGCGTTTAAATTAACACAATTTAATTATATACCCTTTTATATTTCACAGGCAAACTTCATTTCACATTAACAAATACATGTGAATGAAAAAAAAAAATAATGCCAAATATTGTGGCCAATAATTTCATTTTGTGCTATTTGCCATCTTATCAATGCGTTTTAACCTAAATATGTATTAAACTTAAAAAAACACACAGATATTGTTCAAATAGTGTTTTTTTTTACTTTCAAATGATAGTGCTATATCAAAAACTGAATTATAAAGTTATTCAGTCAGAAAGCCTACATAATGTAGGTTTAAACTAGGGATGAGACATTCGAATCCTCGAATCCCACAAAACGGCGATTGTTGCAATTTCGGTGGTACCCGGATCACCAATGGATCACCTTGTGGCGACCCTGAGTGCCACACTTGTTTTTTTTATTATTAATAATTTAATATTTAATATTATTTCATTTATTTGTATCTTCTTAATGAATAATATAGGATTCTTATATGAAGGGTTCGAGAGATTCGAGAACCTTTTAGGATTCGAATTCGAGAAAATTTACGATTCGTCCCACCTCTAGTTTAAACGGTACAAAATATCGGCGCAGATGGGATGAGCCATAGTGCTCACAGAGATGCAGAACCGAAATTCGATGTGGCTATATGTACAGAACACAATGAATTTACGTTGCAAAAAATTTGCAGTTCAATTTTGAATTTAAGTTAAAAAAATTATTATGCAAAAATTCAATTGAAGCATGTAAAATGCATTCTCAAAATCCGAAAACAATTGAGCCACAGTGTCTATAATAAATACTGTAGAACAAATGAATCATCTAACATTATTCATAATTTCAAACCCTAACCAATATTAATTAACTCAGGGCTCATATATAAGCATTTACAACTTAATGAGCTGAACCTCCCAGCATCCATTAACTCATTCTCAGCTCACTGAGCCCAGGAAACCAGAAAAATCTCAATATCAGTGCATTGTGCTCATTTTCAGTTCAGGGCACACACACACACACACACTTTCTTTTTTTGTTGTTGTTGTCAAATTTAACGTCGATTATTCTAAAAGGATTACTTGCACAAAGCAACTATATATAAAAGAACCAATTATGCTGATTTGGGCACATAGTCAATAAAGCGGAGAAATGCTAATAAAAACATTTTAAAATAAAAAAGTTGCATTTGGTTACGCGAAAATTACTGTATTTATAATGACTATCGGACTGAAATAAATTTAGGAAAAGTGGAACTAGAGTCCTATTTTTTTAACAAATTAAATTAGCCACTTATTTTATATATAATATAAATATAGTAGTAGCCTTATAGACAATTGCAATGTAGGTCTATATTGCTATAATCATTTAGGTCTACTTGCAAGGTGGCCTCAAAGTGCATATAATAGAAAATCCGATAGTCACATATTATGACTATCCATTGTGCTGGTGTGGGTCTACCCAATTGTTTAGATATATATATATTTTTTTTTTCAGAAATACCCATAGTAATTATTATGAATTATAGACGACTATAATATTCAACCTCGACCTATTATTAAAATTACTATTGTCTGACTTCGTCAGCTTTCATTTCATTTCATATTTAAGTTGCCCATGTGCACGAAAACTTCACTTCTCCCCTTTACTTGTTAAATTTCAATGACTAAAAAAACTTACGCTTTAGCAATTCGTAAAAAAAAAAAGAAAAATATTAGGGCGGCCCAAGTTAAACATCAAAAGAAAATCAAAAGATTGACAAGCCAAAATTGACCGTGTATTTACAGCTTTAAAACCCAAACTTTTGCTAGTTTAAGTAACAATAAAATAAAGAATTATGTGAAAATTTAATAGAAATTAATATTGGAGTCTACGCCTGCAGTAATTACAGTTAAAATAAAAATTTCAACAATGCATTCATTGCCAGTTTTTATTTTTAAAATAACCGTGTTAGCATTTTAATAATTAAAATGTAAAAATTAGCCTTCCGTTTGAATTTTGTAGTTTTTTCAATAAATTTTAACTGAAATAAAATTGTATTTTCTGAGATATTTTGAAATCTGAATGTTTATTTTCTTAACATGGACAATGTTGGATATAGAGAATTGTTGAATTTAGAGAATGAACAAGGCATATACTGTATATAATAATGCTGCCATTCAACTCAATATTATATTTGCATGGGAGAATTGTTATAGTTGGGGACAATGCATTTTTAAGCTGATTTTGAACTAAATAGTTCCTCTGTCACAGGCCCTCTGGGCTACTCGTATATAGTAATTATTCAAATTCAAATGTACTTATTAAAATAAGAGTTTTTGCTCGGTATCACAACAACTTCCTCAATAACCATTACATTTATTTGAATGTTAATATACTAACTTAATTAGTTAAACCCTATTGTTCTTTCTTTTACAAGTCTAGTTTTTACTGTAGCTAACTTTTAATATTCATTTATTGCTAATAAATGTTACTTATTATTTTCTTATAGATGAAATTGTTTTTAAAATCATGCATTCCTCGGTGCCACGGGCGGTACTGCCATTTCCGAGTGTATAAATAAGAATAATAATTACTTAGCAATTTTTATGCGAAAAAAAGTTAAAACTGCAGTTTTTATTTTTTTTACATAGAAATTGCCTCAAACAACTCACAAACGAACTCTACTATAACTTTAGCAATACATGTACCCTTAATTATTAATTAAAAGTTATAACCACGTTCTTAAAACTGGATTCAAGTGTGTTTTCTTCACTTTTATCTTTTTTTCAATGCACTTGTTTCATGAACTTCAATAAAATTCAACATCGAAGTTCATAAACAGCCATATAAAATCTATCATGTAACAAAAACACACACAAAAAACACAATTAAAACAAAATACAAACCAGATTCCAATGTTTTGTTTTTCATTCGATGAATAACACTATTAAATTTAAAAAAAAAATGAAAACTAATAAAAATCGAAATGGCAGCATCCGACTCACATTCTTCAAACAATTAATCCAACCGTATAGAAATATGGTGACATTGCACTTGAAACCACAAATATCTACAATTTAAATGAATACAATTACTTTGAAATAAAAGTCCAGCATCATCAATATGCAAACGTGATCCAAAAGTAATATTCCTGCATCACGGAGCAACATCATCATAAATAAAACATTCATTCTGATTGTAAATTACAGCACCACCACTTAAATATATCATTATAAATTAAGTCACTTCCACGTATAAATTAGAATTAATCATTTTGAAGAAGAAAAAAAAAAAATACTAGCAAATTGTTTCAACCACAACTTTTAGTTAATTCTGTATAAATTGGCAATTTACATACTCAGAAAGAAAATTTACATTAAAAAGTTCCAATGTCACTTTCACTGAGTGCTGCCGAAATTTGTTTGAGTTGTTTTAATTTTTCTTGCCAATTTCCGTAAAGCTTCAAAGCAACTAACTAGAACGAATGCTCCTATTTTTTCGTCTAATTTTTTTTTTTTGCTAAAAAAAAAAAGAGATTATTATTATTATTTGGAGAACGAAACTTTTGAAGACACGCGCCAACGATTAGTGTTATTTTTTTTAAAGGTTTCTTTAATTAACCAAATATAAGAAGAAGAATTAAAAAAAAGGTAGGACAACTAGCAGAAGATAATAACATTATTAAAAGCAGCTAAGCAAAAAGTGCCTACAAATTCTAAAGTAAATCATCGAGTGTGAAAACCTCTAAAGGAAAGAATTTTTGTTAATTAGGTAAAATTTAATGTTCGACTCTTTAACTAAGTTTTTTTTTTTAAATTTAATTTAATTTAATTTTATTTATTTTTTAGCTTTTTAAGCTGTAAATACAAAAGAAATAAAAATAAAATCTTACTATTTCTTATTTTAGTTTTTTTTGTTTGTTTCTTGTATTCAAAATTATTTTAATTGAGCTCCACCCACTAATTATAATAATATATTCGAATTTGAAAGATTACTCTGCAAACAGCCATTAAAATCCGTGGTCAAGAGAGGCAAGAGGCCAAGTGCAGAATGCAAAAATATGTTGTCAAAACCCACAAAAAAAATATAAACCAAACAGCAATCTCAATATGCCATTATGCAACTGATTAAGTTGCATTGTCAGAAGAAGAGAAAAAAAAATTATGAATCCCATTAAATAATATATTTTACAAGTAATAAATCAATTGGAAATGTATTTAACTGCCAAATAACCTTAGTAAAAAATGACCATTAATATGAATATGTATGTGGAAAAAATATTTCTGATTTTGTTAAGAGTGGTCAACACTATCTAAATATAGTGTTATGCAAAGTTAACTTAGAAAAAAAAAACCTTCAAAAAGTCTCCCATCTGCTTAAAAAATATGCACACACAAGGAAATTGTTCCATCCTTAATTTCAGAGTAAAAGCTTAGAACATTACTCTCCGGGACTGGCAACTTGTAATGTTTTGAATGGCGATGGATTTTTCGTATAACCTGGTAAAACCACAACAGCGTCTTCTGGTGACCATTGCATTCCCCCCTCCCCTCCGGGCAGTATTTATTGCTTTCTGGCGATCACAGAGCAATAAAAACTGCCCGTAATGATAGTACAACCTTTTCTCACTACAGTGGCGCTGCTGTCACCACTATATTAAGTCTATGGTCACTACTATATATAAACAATAATTGTCGCAGTTGCCAGTAAAAGTAGGCCTATATTTAATTTTTGTTTAGCTGGATTACTAAGTTACCTAACTATCAAAAGCTAAACAATATGTTCTGTTTTCTTTAGATAAACTTAGTTAAAATAAACCATTAACTGCTATAGATTTGTAAAATAAAAACACTTAAAAGACCCATAAAGAAAAGTTAATTGTTAAAAAGTTCAAATCACGAGAATAACTCGAATAATTAAAAAATATATATAAATATATATATGCCACAGTTATGAGGCCAATTAAATTGTATTGTTTTGTTTGTTTGTTTGTTTTTTATGAAAAAAAAATGTTCATTTTTTTATTGAAGTTATCAACCTAAAAATTTTAAAAACATACTTCGATTTAACAATGTAAAATCACACATGCCTCTCTATTAAACTCACACTAAATTAAAGCTTAAACATCAGCATGTACCACCATGCCATTTTTTTTTCTCACATATTAACCTCAATGCAATCACACGAATTAAATAAAAACACCTTACTGCCAATAAATGTAAATTATATATTAAAAAATAAATAAACAATAGTAGTTTAACTTGTTATTGGTTACAATGAAATAAACAGAAATATAAATACACTGTATATATATATATATATATATATATATATATATATATATATATATATATATATATATATATATATATATATATATATATATATATATATATATATATATATATATTTGTGATGATCAAAGCTTTTTCGGCCACCAATAAAACAAGTTAACGTAATTGCAATTGACTATTTGACAGTAGGTCAAGGCCTGATTATAGTATTTACACCTAACTGTTTCAAAATAAATAGGCTAAAATAAAAGAGAAAAATAATATACTGTATGTTCATCAAATGTTTTTCTTATGTTATCAGTTCAATATCAAAAGAGATTGATTGTTTCGTTTTATTATAATTATTAAATGTATTAATGGATCTTAAAATAATTATAATTAAATATAACAAGCAAGATTGAGGATGCTTTTAATGTGTAAGGCAACTACAACAACCGTATAGGTAGGTAGAGAGGCCGACAAGAAATTTAAATGAAATCAAACTAAAACACAATAGTTTATCTATCATACAATTTCTTATCATTAGTGTTTTAAACGCATGGGTCAAAACATTTAACCACTAATTTACACAATTCAGTATTTCCTGGTTTTCAAAGTAGACCCCCTACAGGATCTTTTAATTAAAATGTGTTACAGATTTAATTACTCATAGAATTCAAAAATTGTTAAAACATCTAATGTTGAACATCATTACTGATGTTAAAATCCAAGAGTAACATACAAATGCAAAATCTTAATATTGGATTAACATTTCTGAATGAGTAATAGCCATCAAAACAAAACAAAAAAGCTAAACCAACGTGAAATAGAAATCAGGATTATCCAACGTTTTAGAAGGAATTTTAAGAAAGAATATTTTAGAGACTAGAATTGTAAACGAATAATGGGTGAATATTTTCTTGTTGGCAACTTTTAAATAATTTCTAATCGTCTTTTGAAAAATTCATTCAAAATGTTTAAAACTTGTTGGACTGCCATAAAAATCTAGGACTACTAGTCAAGTTTCTAAAAATCTTTTAATATTTTCTTAAAAATTGTTTTTACACTGGACACTTTGTATTTTGAATACAACTGGGAGAGAAAAAAAACTTGAAAGCGTTTTCAAAACTACAATAGTAAATGAACTGTTTAAACTATCTACAATCTTTTTTTTTAAATAAGTTTTTATGACATATTGAAAAAAGGGCTTCATCAGAAGATTTTTGTTCAGTTTCACTTATAGTTATTCCAAAGACTGACATAAATGATTTATTTGTAGATATCAACATGAAAATAACCTTCAGTGAATAATTTCCACCTTTATTTTCCAAAAAAAAATTAATTTAAAGTTGTTAAAATTGTTTCTGAAATGACGAGTTTGAAGCAATTGCTTGCTTTAATGTGCACATTGTTCAATGACTTGTTATGGTATAAATTACCGTAAATGCTTTACACTTTGTTGTTTTTTTACTACAAAAAAAAACAATTTTTAAATACAAGAAAGAAGCTTCATTAATTATGAGCAATTATAACCAGACAGTATTTTACGAAAAACACTACAGTTTAGAACAAATAAAAGTAACCATTTCTACTATAAATAAATATTTGAAAAGAAAAAAAAAACATTTAATCCCGAGTAAGGTTTTCAGTTAATTAACTACAGTTACTTTAACTTAAGTCTTCCCATGCATATCTCATATCCTTAGCTTATTTTAAATGATATTCCTCTTACAATATACATTAATTAGAAATTACTTTTATAATATATAAAAAAAAAATGTTAAGAGTTTTAGAAAGTTGGTGTTGGATATGGAGATAGCACACACTCTCCGTTGTTTCTTTTTTTTAGATGAATTTTTTGCCATTTTTATATAAGCAAGTGAATATGGAATACAAACAACAAAAAAAGTAGAATAATAAAAAAAATATATGAGCTTTAAATTCATGCCTCAAAGAATAACTAACAATTTTTTTTTTACTGTTAATAAATGTGAAACCTCAATTTTTATAGGTACGTTCAACTTTCTACACAATGTTTTTTTTTATTTCATTAATGATCTCTATCACTTAAAATCAATGATATAAAAGCTATTTTTTATATAACGTAATAAAAATAAATACGATTAACATTTGAAATCATTTCATATTAATAAATAAACAATCAGTAATTTAAAGAAAAGCAAACTTCAAATATAAGGCCCTAATCATCAAACAAAATAGATATAAAATGATTAACATACCTGTAAAATATTCTTTTCCAGTTCCATTAAGAAAATCCTTTATGTCAAATGATTTGATTTTAATTAATAAAAATCAATTAATCCTCATCAATACTGCTGGTATTTTGTAAGTTGTTAATTAATGATTGCTTTATATAAACAAAGTTCTGTAAAAATTAAAAAAAGCAAAGACAATATAATTAATTCAGTGTTTGAAAACTTACTATATACAAGCATTACTTTTAACGAAAACCTTTGAAATTATTATAGTAGAGCTCAGATTGAGGTGGCTGACCAGTTTGAATTTCCGATTTGTAAAACAAACTGCGAACATCATTCATTGATGGGGGTCATTTCCGATGCAGGCCATTTTAAAATTTAAAGAGAAACTTGTTTTGATTCTACTCCTCCTCCTCCTCCTCCTCATCCTCATTTGTTTATTGTCTTGAGCCTCTTGACCATTGCATTTGTGCCGCCACCTACTGTAGAAAAAAAAACTTTGCAAATAAATAACAAAAAAACATAACAAAAAAAAATATTCTGCATGGTTCCTTGACAACCTACTTAACTACAATATCAAAGGCTATTCGATTTATTCAAATTAATAATATAGCAATTACTAACTGGCATTGTATACTGCTATATGCAGATGAAGCAAAGATTGATTACTTCAAATTCATGGTCATTTATTAAATTTAATGAATTGTCCACACATGTGTGCACATTCATTCAAGAAAAATGCAAATGACCATAAAAAGTATGAAAAATACATTGTATATTTTCTTCGCAAAATGAATTTTTTGATTTATTGAGCACTAGCTGTCAAGATGGGCACAAAATTGCACTTGCAGCCCACTGGAAACTCCAGTAAATCCAGCCTTAGAGACGTTTGCAGAATTTCATTAATTATCAATAATATTGCGAGTAATACTTAAGCATTTTTTTCTTTATTCATTATAGATTTTAATACCAACATTTAGAAATTATCTCAAAGTGGATAATAAAGTATGTAAAGAGCACAATGTTCCTTATTGGAGAAGAAGCACCAATTCTCACCATTCTCAAAGGGTGTATTTCCAAAGATACACTCATGAGTCATGACAATGGCTTCATTGGAGAACTAATATGATTGTTACACTGTGAAAATAGCAGCACTTACAGAAAACATGAAACCAATTTGTAAGCATTTTTTATTAACCAGTGTTAAAGCAAAATACTATAACTTAATTATTTGTCACCTTCCATATCACTTTGGCAGTTTCAGCCACATGTAGATATGTGAATTGTAAATTTGCAGCGTTTTACAGATGAGGTAAAAGGGCTAAAATTTATAGCCTACCTACATGTATAAATAACAGTCTACAAGGACTCTTCACCACCTAAGTCATTACACCAAATGTCAGATATTCTTGTCCACCAATGAATAACTCACCTATTATGCATAAATACTTTGACATCAGCAATTCGTATCTCTTGGAAGTTGTGATTATGTACCTCTTCTTGTACCTCTTATTTACCTAAAATAATGAAACAAATGTTTACATCAAGGTGCATTGACATTGTTGTTGTGTTTCTAATTTTTTTTTTTGGTTTTGACAGTGAATTGTGCATACAGTACTACATTTGGACTCTAGTTACCCTGCTACAGGTCTCCATTGCTGATTGCAAAGTAATTATCAAATTCACAGGGGCTCAATGAATGATATGCCACTCGATCAGCATATAACAGAATGCAACAAGTGGAGTCTCCAGTTGTTTCCATAAACATGAAACATAGTAACAATCAACATGAAGATAAACGCTTATGTAATTTAGCTACCTTTCTAGTTTCTAAAACAAATCAAGATTCTCTTCATTTTGCACCTGAAAGACAGAATAATTAAGAGTTCGATAGGCGTTTATGCTTTAACCCTATTTTAATGTGCTAAGGCTTAAGGGCAACTATTGAAGTGCACATAATAAAAAGTTAAAACCCATTGATGCACGTAAACTATGAATTTCATAACTTTTATCTTTTTTCGTAGCTATGACATTATTTTTTTATAAATAGGACCTTGTGGTTTATTGTGTAGTTTAGAACTACAGTAGTTGTTTGCGACTCTGCTGGTTCAGGTAATTTTGCAGCAACATGTTGGTCCATTGTTGGAGTTTACAGCTCACTATGAATATATATCCCTTTTCAGAAATAATGGATGTATGCCAACCTTGACAAATAAACCAACAAACGCTATTACACGTTGTATGTTTGGGGATCACATTTCAAAAGATAACATTGCTTTGAATTTGAAACTGCAAACCTTTTAAAGGTTGTATTACAACATGGACTATTCCTCTCTACTATTTCCTTCTTCATAAGTTCATAACAGGATGTAAATAATAACTAAATACAATCATGTTCCACCCATAATTGTTGTTTGAGGCTAAAACCAAGGATGTTATAAATAAGTTCAAGAATAAAGCTTCTTCCCTGGCTAAAACAGTGTTTATGATCATGAAGCTGTCCTTTTTTTAGTTTGAAGACACCTGACCTAAGGTAGTAATCAAGTAATCTGTTGTTGCCAAACAAAATAACAACGTTAATGTATAGCTGATTTTTCAAAAAAATAATGAAAATTTTAGTTCACCACAGAAACTAAAATGTGTACATTTGTTTCAGACTTTCATAAGTTAAAAATTGGAATCATTGTTTATATTTGAAGAAGAAAAAAAAAACACTACAACTTACATAATGCCTAATGTGACAATTGAATATAATAACATGGCGGGAAACTTTTATCCAAATGACCGCCTTGAAGGAAGGATATTACTTAATGTGGACAGAGATACTACTTTTTTAAGTATTTCATATTATGAATTAACTAAAAAAATAATGTACGTGTTACTGTCAATCTTAGGAATCTGTTAATTTGCAGATTGCCTATTCAGCCTTTCCCTGCAAAAAAATCAACCAGCAAGTGAATCAGCAAAATTCAATACATTTCAGGTATGCAGATTCACTAGCACGTTGGTTGTTTTGCAGATTGAATAGGCAATCTGTAGACTGACTGATTCCGCACATTGACAGTAATATATGCATCACAACTGAAATAGTATATGATGTAAGATAGCACAGTGACAGTATCTTGACTGATTTCATTTCAAAGTTATTTTGAATGTTGTGTTTTTTGTTGCAAACTTATTATTATTATTACTGTATACATCTTTATTCGATTCTGATATTAATCAAAACATTATATTCATTTAATCATTTACAAAATTAATGCCTTTTTAATGTAATTTAAGTCTGATTTACCTGGAATTATTTACATTATCAAAAAAAAAAAATAATGAATTGTATTTTTTTTTATACACTATAGTCAAAATCTTTTAATATTACTGAATCTAATTTAAATATGCAGTATAATGTTCGTTTGCCAAAAATGGCAATGTAAGCAGACATTTTTGCCACTTTGTATACAGTCTGTCTCAAAAGCCTAAGTATATAGTGGTGCAACTGAATCATTTACTTCAGAAACTACAAATCTTAAACATTTTAAAATTTCAAGTTGTTTGTTAGCAACATATCAAAATGAAGTTATAAGAAAAAGTTAAGAAATTAATAATTGTTAAATTATATGAAGGGAGGTCTAAAATGTATTTTTGTATTTTTTTTCTCTCTGAAGAAATCTATTTTTATTAATAAACATGCTATTTTAAATTTAATATTTTTTTTAAAACCAATATATTTACCAATTTACCAATATAATTACCAATATATTTCAGTTTTTTTATAATTACATTTTATATAATGTTAACAACCACCACCTTAAGTTTCAATTGTGTTGCTTTTATAATATAAATTGAAAATATTCAATTTTAAACAATAGCTGCTACTATAGCAAATGCAAAATGCAAGTTGATGTGAAGAAAAAAATAAGTTGATAAAAATTCAAGCCACAATCTGGAGGCATACATGTCACTATACTTGTATTCATTTCAGCTAAAAGTTATTATCTTTTAGACAAATATCCACTGGTGTGTGAGATATTTGTATACATGTAATAAGTAATTCGTTTTAAAAGTTTGCTCTAAATCATTATTAATTCATTATTTATTTATATTACAAACAAACAAACAAACAGAAATCGAAGTGCACATCAAAGGAAAGGCTCTTGTCTATTGGTCTGAAACAACTGGGAGTGGAGATGATGAAAAGACAGACAGAGTTACAGTGCTCATGAAAGATATCTTGAAGAAATCGTGACCGTCCATGATGATAATATAGGTAATGTATCCGCATGCTCATTTCAGATGTGGCAGTCGCACTTAATTATCATTCCATGTGATCTATCATTTTATGACTGTCATATTATCAATATGAATATACACAAGGCAATGACAGTCATCAAGATAGGATACACACACAGTATATGAAAGTGTATATCAATCAATATTGTTTTTGTATTTGCAATACTGCAGTATTATTATTACAAGGATGTGGGTTATTTTTGTCATTTGACATTAGTCACATTACTATTAACTATCTATATATTATGCATTCAGAACCCAGTTTCCACATAAAATAAAAAAAAAAATCATGAAATTGTGACAAGTCATATCCGATGATATCAATGCATATCATCTATCATTTTATGGTAATCATCAGGGCTTTGATTTTTTATGCAATATCAAGCAATAAAAAAGCTGGTTAGAAGCTAGATATCTAGTCATTATCAGTTGTCAACTAGAGGTATAACCTCCTCTAACCAGTGTTTTTGATAGAAAAAACAAAACAAAACATAATTTTGGTTGATCTAAATGGGATTGTTACTTCACAATTAGCTTTTAGGGAATAAATTGAGAAACATTTGCTTGATATTGCATTAAATTCCAAGCCCTAATTATCATATTATGCTGCACATTATGCTGTATATTAGATATGATACAAATATGACAACATTTGCCATGTAAAAGTATTTTGTAATGTGCTTTTTGTAACCTGTTACAATGTTATGAGCTAGATATGACAATTTACTGTCAATGTCTGTAATGACCAGCCAGTTTACAACTTCAAAAGGTCGCGTGCCTTCAAGGACTAAGTACATAATGCAGTATATTTGTTTGTGATTGTGTCTGTATTATTAGACTCCTGGATTTACTACAATACCAATGTCCCAGTGACTATATCCACTATCCAACAAAGGTTGGCATTAAAATTTATAATTTTCTAAGATAAAACTCCTGAAATGTTAGTTTAAAATTGGAAATTTACGTGATATTTCATCATCCTATCGTTTGCAAAAATATCTCTAAACAATTATCCTTTTTGTTCATTTAAAATTTTCAGATAATAAGATGGTTTTTCATCCTGGAGAATATAATTTTCCATTCTCGTGTCAGTTGCCGCAACATTTACCATGCACATTCAAATCCTATTCCGGTCGTGTTGAATACAAATGTGAAGTCGTCATAAAAGGCAATTATGGTCGGCCTACCAAATACAAACGTCCTTTCACTATTTTACCAACAATGAATATACAGTCAGTTCCAAAAGCAAACGTAACCTTTTCTGTTGCTTGAAATAATTATTTAAATTGAGTTACAGTATTTCATTGAGAACCTTTTTCGTCACTTTTAGGAGATGGTGAGTGGAACTGAAAGTAAGCCTTTATATTTATGTTGCTGTTGCTTTCCTATGGGAAATCTAACAGTAAATGCATCACTTGATAAAGGAGCATACATTCCGGGACAAATTATTACGTGCAATGTCGAATTAACTAATTCGTCTACTGCTTATCTGCAAGTTTTTGAAGTTGGTTTAAAAAAGGTAATAATATAATTTTGTAATTCAATTCAAAGTCTTGTTAGCATTGTACTTAAGACTAGTAAACACTTTTTTAACACTGTTTTGAAACATTTCAAATCATTTTAAAGCACCTATTGCACAAGCAACTTTTCATTAAACATGCAATAAAACTTGTAATGAGACATGCAATTCAAGGAAGTTTGTAGTGTGATTTGACATTCAACTTAATGAAACTTGTGTGAGATCCAGTCTCGTGGACACTTGTTCAACTTCTGAGAGTGAACTAGAAATGACGTAAGAGGTTTTAATTTGCAAATCAATTTTTTTAATTCCATTTTTTTATTTTCACTTAACTGATTATCAGAGGGCGGAATAAAATGTTTTTATTATTGGAAAATATGTACATATATATGTACTCAAAATGGGCAAAATATGTATTAAAATATTTTTAAATTCCTAAATATTTTTTAATAAGCAAATAGTCTGTTTAATACTTTTAATTCATTTATTTTAATTTTCTTAGAAAGTAAAAATGTTTTATCATCAGAATTATCATAAAATGTAGATGTTAGATAATTGATAGTGAGAGACCACTTTACTACAATAGGGACTTAGCGAAATTTTGTACGAAATTAAGTTTCACGAAATTTATATATTTAAATTAAGTGATTTCGTTTTCGTTTCAATTTCGTTATTGTAGTTAGCGAAGCAACCCAAAAACGTAAACGAAATCATTCACCTTTTACGGCGATTTGTGTGGTAATTTTTGCCTAATTAATCGCCACTAAGAGTAGATTTTTTTAATTTTTATTGTTCTTTGCACGTAATATTCTTGCTTTAATCGGAAATCTTTCATGTAGGGTTGGTTATTCTTTTTAAAATCCAACTACGAAATAATTTTATAATTTCGTAAAGAAATGCCTCATTTCGTACGAAATCTTTGTGTTGTAACGAAATCAGCCCGAAATGACGTCAAAATAATGGATTTCGTAAATAAATTTATTTCGTAAGAAATTTTGCTAAGTCCCTTAATACTTCACAAGTTACTGTAAAAGACAAATTTTCTTTCAAATAGTAAATGGTTTTGTTAATTTTCAACTGGAAAACAGACATAAAATAACTTAACTTTCTTTGTCTTCTTTGTTTCTAACATGTGGTCTCTACTAGCCTTATATAAAGTAACTAATGATTCACGAAATAACATTTAGATACTTGAAAAATTATAATTTTGTTAGTTTCTTTCCAATTCAGTGATTACTAATGATTGTGATTGGTATAAATATTTGAAATTTGAAAAAAAATATTTATATGTTTAAATTTCAATAAATATTTACAAAAATATGTGTATTTAAATATTTTCCAAAATATGTAAAATATGTATTTATAAATGTAGTTTATTCAATTCCTAACATTCTGAAATGGATGGATATTAAATTTGGGCATAATAGCTGAATGTATTTGGAATGTTTATTTATAGAATTCCGCCCTCTGCTGATTATTAAAAAGTTCAAGCAACAAGTTTTATCGCATGAAAAGTTGCTTGTGCATGGGATGTGATTGTGGGACTGTGATAGGGGCTTAAATTAATAAAACTTATTAAGATGGGGAAACATCTTTACGAAATGTTGAGTTGTTTTTCAGAACGCTTTTTTGTTTTTGAAGCTACTTGGAAATAAGTTTCAAGATTATAAGAGTAAACGAAAGTGCCTACGGGTATTTTAATTAATGATAACATTTAAGCGCCATCACATACAAACTACTTTTTAGTGGTCGAGTTGACTTCAAAATGAAGTCGGCATATGGCTCGTTTCCATAGCAATACCATGTCAACCACAGCCCAGCTACCTACGACAACATTTTGCAGCCGAACTCGACCACTAAAAAGTGGTTTGTGTACCATTACTCTAAAACTGCCCGTTGTATGTTACCAAGTTACAATAAGTTTGTAAAAACATTTTTTTCCTTTTCAAAGTAAAATACGAGCGTAAAAAGCGATTTTTAAATTATATTTCAGTTTTATGTAAACCTCGTATTTTTGTTTGAAAATTTGGTACGAAAAGTGTTTTTTTTTTTCTGATTTCGGCCACAGGCTTTTCGTGGCTGCTTGCAGAGTAATTTATCAAATTCAAGAAGTAAATACAAATCGGTAACAAGAAAGTTCTGAGTTTTCTTTTAATTAACTCAAAATTTTGTTCAATGTAGCAAGTCATATGCAAAGCGAATAGGAGTATTAAGTTGGATGAAAATGAAGTTGTGGTTGAAGCTAAATACCCAGATGTCCCCTCACCTCATGACTCTTGTGTTTGGAACAACATTAAGTTGATGGTTCCACCTCTTTTACCAACAAATCTTGGAGGACATTGTCACATTATTGAAGTGTCTTATAATATCCAGGTAAGTATAACCCACATTTTTTTTATTTTTTTTTAAATAATAATAATAATAATTTTCAGATCCACATAAGGCCAGATACGTGTTCATGTTGCACTAGATGCAGTGGATTATATCTATTGTTGCCAGTTGTGATTGCATGCCAAGAACCAAATTTAGATAACCTCTTGACAAGTTCATCTTCTAAGTATAATTTACCAGTTTTACATTCAGATATCATAATGACTCAACCTTACAATAAAATTGACAAAAAACTAACCTCACAAGAGGGAATTGGTTGGAATATGTTGTAAAAAGGTAAAAATGGAAATGTAATATTCAAGATATAATATATTTTTTATATATAAAATAAAGATTATTTTTTCATTGGATCTTAATGTGACGTTCCACTCAGCTAGCCCTTGCTACACAGAAGGTACAATACACGAACAGTGTACGTGCACAACTTGGTTCTTTTTTTTTGTTCTCCACCAATTCACCATATGTGGTTTTGGTCGCTGCATGCTGCTTAAAAGTAACAATGTGTACCACTCCATGTGTGCAATATGGTTATCATTTTTTTTTGCATGCTTATCGCTTATGCTTGTCACGTGCATTTGTCGTGCAAGGTTAATTACCATTCATGTTTTTTTATTCATCATTCTATTAACACGTCATTTCAAATGACTTTCAAGCTAGAAAAATATATTTGAACGCTGGATACTATGCACTTTTAGTTACAGCTTTAAGGAAAAATTTAAAGCTTTATAGAAACAACAAAAGTAAAAATGAAATGAATCATCTTAAAACTAGAATTAAATTATTTAATTATTACTGATGAGTTTTTTAAAAAATAAAAAATAATGGTCACAATAATGAAAACACCAGAAATGACATTTAAGGTCAGTCGCTGCTCGCAACGGCTGCTTGGGAGCATTCATTATTGCTGGTCAGCGACTAGAAACGAGTTTAAAGCAGCGAATGCTGGGATCGTTTCAGGTAGTAAGTTTAAACTTATAAAACAACCTGCGCCTAAGCACATCAGTGACATCACAAAAGAAAACCTTCACCTACGCCATATGCCAAAAAAAAAAAAAAAATTAAGCAACATGCTGAACAATAATTGCTCGCTGTTTGAATGTGACTCAACATGAGTTCACACCCCTACAAGAGCTTAAGCACAAATTCAAGAAAGTTTCTTGCCACGTCAATCTTCAAATAGAGCTTTTGTAAGTTGAACATTTTTAAAAAAAAATGTATAATTCGAAATTCAAGTGCCAACGTTTTTTCTTGAATTTAAGCCCAAAATTGGATTTCAGCATGTTATACTTATAACATTTCTTCCATATTTTCATCAGTATTATCACGATCAGATCGAAACGCATCCAGCAAAATGTAAGTTAAAAAGTAAGTTACTACCTACTTTATTTCTAAAAAAAAAGATAATTTCATACAGAAATACTGTATATTTCAACAGAAAAGAATTACTTAAATGTTTTTTTTAAACTGTGCAGAAACTCTTCATGTTTTACTTCTAATATTAATAAGCTTCAAGCCAAAAAGCCACTCTAAATTTTTCCCGACATTTTCTTATCACAGCCAAACATAATCGGGAAGAGCTGAAATTTCATGTAGAAATAGTCACATCCATTATTTACACGCACATTTTTTTCTACGTTCACCATATCACCATCTTTTTCTACAAATTTCTGCTACTACGTAACAAGAACCCACATTTCCTGTTGA
Organism: Brachycybe producta; assembly: GCA_036925085.1. NCBI lineage: Eukaryota > Metazoa > Arthropoda > Diplopoda > Playtdesmida > Andrognathidae > Brachycybe > Brachycybe producta. The sequence continues at coordinate 5,300,278 of JAUPFP010000004.1, forward strand.
CAAAAGTCCTCTAGTGTCTTTTTTAGCCACAACATCACCTCTTTGATAACCTGTTCAGTGAACTAAACAGATGAAAGTCTGGTAAAATCATGGATAAAAGTTATGAGATGATGAAGTTACCGCGGAGTTGGAGACGTGGCTCCCAGAGACACCAGAGGACTTTTGCCAATGATTAATGCGGTCCTTGGGTCTTGTAACAAGGTGGCAGAAAACAGTAGAAAAGATGGACACAACATCAACAAAATAGTACTGGTGGTGACTACTACACTCAATTTCAGAACTTTACAATCATTTTTCGTCAAGAAAAAAATATACGGGGCTAGACTATCTGAGTGAACCTTGTATATCACAGAGTTTCTATAAAGTCCGTGTCTATTTTTTGCCAAATTAGTGGAAAACAAGTGGAATTCAATTATAAAACGATAGATAGTTAACAGTTTATTGAATAATTAAGATTAAGGTATCAAAATAAATTCAAACGTAATCTCTAAATTGTGTGAACTGCTTACCCGGACAGGTCGAGTGACTCGAGTCTGCAACCTGTTGCACGAAGATACATGCGTTGGTTACTCTGTGAGGACTTCTCACACTGCACCCATTGTATGCTCCGAAAAACTTGCGCGTCTTGATAAAAAAAAGAAAAGGTTGAAGCAGTATGAGAAGTCATCACGGAGGAGCCAGGCACGTCTGTTCGTGCCACGTCATGCAGACTCGATCTGCACAGGGCAACAGGGACCGCGCAAATGTCTCCGTCAAGAGTCTCATACATCCTATGTTTGGACAACAAACTTTTGATATTACATTTGAATTTTTGCTACGAGCCTATACAATGGACAGTGGGCAATCCAGTGTTGTCGTGCTGCATGACGCCATAGACACAGTGTTAAGTGAAAATTGATGTGTCCAAAATCATTTATAGTACTGATTTTTTAGCGATAATATTGAAGTTGCAACATCTTCTTGAATATTGTGGCCAGGTAATTAACATATTTTGGTGATTCCAATTTCCAAAGTAGTTTTCAATTTTATGCAATTTTAAGTTATACTAATTTGCCTCCATAGTATGTTTCTCGGGTAACACAAAATATAATGACGTTTCTAATTACCGTTTGGTCTCATGTCGCGTAAAACTCTGGAGTGCCTAGTCTCTGAAACCTTACCTTTAATTAATTGTTTTTTTTTTTCAAAAAAAGGCCAAAAGTCAAAAAATATTTAAATTATCTGAATGCTCTAAAAATGCCTCAGGAGTGCTCAACCGGTCACAGAAGTCCCAAAAAGCTTGGAAAAGCATAAGGATTCAAGAATTTTTAAAATTCGAAAAAATGGGTTAAAACCCAAAGCTTTGAAAGCTCTAAAAATGCCTCAGGAGCACTCATCTGCCCCAGTAGTCCATCTTTTTCTTGTCGAGTTTGCACAATGGCGCCTTATGCCCACGCAGCAGCGCTGATCATATGGTATATGGCCCACGGATATATTTAAAATTTGCTATCCGGCCCACACTCTTAATGAAGTTGCACATGCCTGGTTTAAACTTTTTTTTTCATTCGATACGAATGAAATATCTAAATATTACCCTTTCGTTCAATAATGTTAAATTGCCTGTCTGGTGATATTTGTGATTACGAATATGCATATATTGCGAGAGTAGGCCTACAATGGCAGTGGTACAGAGGGCAGACGCCGTCCTCAAGTTTTTCCCGGTAACATTTTACTAGTCCAGTCCTGGCCTGCTAACAGCATTCCATTGTTATCAATGGTGATCAGTGTGAAGCTTACCACTGTCTGGTGACACACAGTGTCTCATGCCTATAGGGTCTAAATGTCGAACCCCCTCCCATCGTTTTATAATTGAATTCCACACATTTTCCCGTTATTTGACAAAAAATAGATAAGGACTTTATGGACACCTGGGCCCCCCCCCCGTATCGCTAATTAATTTGTACTTCTAAAACTATTAATAAAAATAGTTTGTTCGAAATAACTGTTCTTCGTTTTATTTGTATTCCAATGCAGCATCAGGAATAATACATGGGCTACGTATAATCATGTTGTGTAGTAACATTGTGAGCGGTCTACTAATTATACTGCTAACAGTCTTTCACAAAAACAATAACACCAGAGGTAAAAAAAAATATGTAATAAGTGTACGCGTTTTTGCATTTTTTTCCAATTTTAATTAACCTAAATCCCAATTTGATTCAAACTGCATCAACTGTTACACAGTTGATTTTATATTAATATACTAGGGATAGGACATTCGAATCCTCCAATCCCGCAAATCTTGAAACTCAAATCTTCGCACATTTTTTGTCTTTCGAATCTTTCGAATCCTAACCTAAAAAAAACTGTTAAAAACTTTGGTAAAATTAGTTTGAACTCCATTGACTTCCAATAGAAGCGTTCACTAACAAAAAACGGCGATTGTTGCAATTTCGGTGGTACCCGGATCATCAATATTATCACCTTGTGGCGACCCTGAGTGCCACACTTATTTTTTTTATTATTAATAATTTAATATTTAATATTATTTCATTTGTTTGTATCTTCTTAATAAATATTATAGGATTCTTATATGAAAGATTCGAGAGATTCGAGAACCCTTTAACATTCGGATTCGAGTCGAGAAATTTTAGGACTCGTCCCACCTCTAATTATTACTAATACTAGCAATAATACATATTAAATATATTAATAATTTATTATACATTGCAGCATTTGAGCTCAAATATGGATGGAATTGGGTGACTTGTAAAGAAAAACTATTTGAACCAACCGACGAATGCAAACATTTTTGTTACTTAACACATAAGTGGCCTCATGGAAAAATGGACTCGAATAATAAATGCCGCTGTTACAGTGAAGAGGGTTACTTTTTTTACAAAGATTCCGGTAAATTTTTCATATACATTTGAAAGCTCAGTTTGCTTAACTTGCACTAATCATTTCTAATTTGATTCACGTATCCTTTGAAGATATGGATGAACCAGATAACAATAATCCACCATGTGGCGAGGGAACATTTAAAAGATGTGGCAATAAATGCAAAACTATACCGGGACCACGACCAGATGAACCCGAATTTAAATGGGATGGAGGACACTGTGTCTCAAAAAACGTTTGTCATTGTTACAAACAGATTACTTTCGATGATTCATATGCCTTTATGAAAACATGCCATGTATTGTAGTAATAAAGAAACAATACAATTTCTATCCTCAATAGTAATTATTGTATTTTTTAAAATCGCAGTTAAAGCAGTTGACAAAAATTGTGGTATTTTTCAATTAATTTCACGACTGACTGCTATAAAAAGTCTAGTTGTTCCTTCAGAAGCATAGCATATTCTAACTGGCCGTATTGACACACATATTTTTAAATTTCCTTAAAAGAAATTGCAGTATTTTATGTAGTTTACCTTAATAAAATGTTACAAAATTGAAACAAAGTTTTAACAAATAAGAGGATTTGATTGCAAAGCCCATCCAGAGAGTGGAATCGCGGTCTCTCCTAGGGAATTCCACCTCTAAGCCTTGGAGGATGAAAGGATTACATCGCTGTATGAGATGCAGTTGTACCTTTAGTATAGGTTACTGAAACTTTTGAAATACTTTACCAATGTATTTCATAATCTGATGTTGCCAATTATTGGACATTAATTAAAAATATTGCAGAAAGCATCAGTACTTTACAATTTACTCGCAACTCAAACTTGTCTCTTAAGAAATGCAGGTTATGCTGCATATTTACGTTCAAATGTAATTCTTACTTGTTTATTGCAGCTGACCTAAAGTACGGTTGGAATTGTTTGACTTGTAAAGAGGCCATGCAAGAAACAGATGCACGATGTCTTGCAGACTGTCAACAAACAGGAGACTGGCCTAATGGACAAACTGACTCCAAAGGTAATTGCCGATGCTACAGCACACACAGATACTTTTACTACATTTACAATGGTATGTCGCATTTTACATACTTATAATGTTGTGTTAGAATTTGTATTGACTGGAAGCATAAATAAATAAATAATTGAAGTGATATAAAACGTATTGAATTCAATCAGATAAAGCTCCACCTGACAACAGTGATCCACCGTGTGGTATGAAAACACTACGACGATGTAGCAATAAATGCTAGACTTTACCTGGACCTCAACCACATAATCCAGATGTGAAATGGCAAGGAGGACATTGTTTTTTTTAAAAAAAAAGTTTGCCATTGTTACAGACCGCTAGCTGATTTCGATGACTCGTATGTCTTTACAAAAGCTTGCCGTGTCTTTTAGAAAAAAAAAACACTTTTTGTAAGTAATTTGCCAAAAGTAATGAATTACTGCAATTAAATTACTTTTTCTTTCAGTAATTAACATAACATAAGTTTCTTAAACCATGTATTTTTTACTTCTTATTAATTATTTTTTGTTAAAAATCAAATTACTTTGCAATTACTTTCTAATTAGTATTCAATTACGTTTATTTTGTAAATTGTCTGATTAGTCAATGATTATCTGATCATTCCAAAATGACTTACCATTACCAGACAAGTGTTTAACAAATGAAAACATTTATACTTGATTGAGTGTGGTCGCCTTCCGTTTAGTAATAATTTTTGTTGTGATTGAAGTTTTTGAAGTTTTTCTAAAGTACTTTTATTCACGTTTGCATTTTATATGAAGAATTTTTGCACCTAAAATTTGTAATCGCAGGCTCCAGAGTGGCGTGGTTTTAAATAAACCTTTGGTTTTCACCAAAGACAAGCAATTTTTTTGTAAATTGTACTGAATCCTAAACGGTTCTCGAATCCCTCGAATCTCTCGAATCTTCCATATAAGAATCCTATAAGAAGATACAAATAAATGAAATAATATTAAATATTAAATTATTAATATTAAACAAACCAGTGTGGCACTCAGGGTCGCCACAAGGTGATATCCGTGATCCGGGTACCATCGAAATTGCAACAATCGCAGTTTTTTTTGTTATTGAACGCTTCTATTGGACGTCAATGGAGTTAAAACTAGGGATGGGACATTCGAATCCTCGAATCCCGCGAATCTTGAAAAATAAACGATATTCGAAAACTCGAATCTTCGCGCTTTTTTCGTCTTTTAAATCTTTCGAATCCTAACCTAAAAAGCAGTTAAAACTTTTGTTAAATTAGTTTTATTTGTATGTTCTTAATGAATAATATAGGACTCTTAATGAATGATATAGAATTCTTATATGAAGGATTCGAGAGATTAGAGAACCTTTTAGGATTCGGCTTCGAGAAAATTTAGGATTCGTCCCACCTCTATTTAAAACTAATTTTACCAAAGTTTTTAACAGTTTTTTTTTTTTTGAAAGTTAGGATTCGAAAGAGGAAAAAAACGTGAAGATTCGAGTTTTCGAATCTTGAATATTTTTCAAGATTTGCGTGATTCGAGGATTCGAATGTCCCATCCCCTACAATAAATGTTTCATTTTACGTGAAAACATTCTTGGCTACACCTATAAGTTTTTTTTCGGACTAATGTAAAAACAATTCTGATGGGTTTGTGATAGCACTTCATTGTTTTCAACGGTGGTCTCTGTGAAACAAGTCGCGTCTATACCACTGCGTGGTGACACAAAGTGGCGACACAAGAGTGTCCCATGTGAAGTGGCACTTACAGTTCTGCTGCCACATCATCGTTTACGATCCTTTAAGAAGACATCGTTGATGATAGCAGTTTTCTGCACCTGTTAGAAAACATACAGTACTTATTAACGAAGGTGTCGGTTTAATTATAAAATTTTTTAAGCAAAAAAATATAAACGCAATTAACCATGCTTCAAACATTCGACACATTCGAATTTGTTCAGATTTTAGGTATACTCTGGTATCAGTATCGGGCGTCATGAGGCTGTAATTTGCAATTTTGTACAAAAAATTGAAGTTCTCATTCTCAGCTTACGTGGCACAACTATAATATTAGCCAACACGTGATGGAAATGTTGGCAACTCTTTCTCATTGGAGTAGAATCGATGTCCTCGTCTAAGTACGGTACATCCACTGTTGTCACAACCAATGAAACGGCAGTACTGCTGTAGACATTTTTAAAATCATCCATAGGTCACATTATTTGGATGTCATTTTTATAATAGAATTTAAAATCCCAATTCAAAATGAAAAACACAAATGGCCCTTATCAGCTGTTCCATGATGTCATCATGCATTCAATTTTATATACATTATATTATATGAATACAAATGTAGTTGACTTCAAAAAAAAACCAGGATATATTATTTAAATGAGTTGCGCCCACTAGCTTTCATTTTATCCGAACTCAATAAAAAGGTTCCACATTTTATTAATCTAACTTTCAGAGAGTTTTGCAGATTTGTTAATTAAATAGTTTCGAAATGAAAGTCAGTTCTCTTAGTGTTAGTAACATTTTACTGACCATGCTAATAATTTTCATCAGCTTTACATTCCTGATAACTGTGGTGAATTGTTCTTATAATGAAAGTGAGTAAACTGTTATTCAAATGTTTTATCCAAAATACGAACAATATAATTAAGGCATAAAATGTGTAAATTGCACAATCTTTAGAAATTTGCATAAAATTGGATTGTTTCATCTTTAAAAACAAATTTTTTTTTTCTCTTTCAAAATAAACGTTGTAAAAAGGGTTACTTAAACCAAATCGTTTGCTTTAGAGTCCGGTGTTTCCCAATTTTATTTAACTACGGAACCCTTTTTTAATCTTTAAAATATTACGGAACACCAACAGTACATTTACATAATACCGTATATAAGGAGTGAGAAAAATATCATCAAAAAGTATCTGTGGATAAAAAAATAATAATTACGTAATCTTAATTAAAATGATAATTTTAGGTATCAGATTTACTTTTAATTAATTAATAATAAAGAAAATCGCATAAAATTACAACCCATTTTGTATCTCATTTAATTTTTGAGTTGTTTTCGAATGTCTCAAGATGAACATGCTGTGACTACTTAAATTAAAATATAAATTATTTAAAAAAAACTATTATAATGAGGGGGGTGCTATTTTAATGAACTGCTGAACGGTCGGAGCATTCGGAACGGGTAGACACTAATAGTCGGAACAAGTGGGGGCCTTTATCAAATTAGTCCATTGTTCCGACCGTTCTGGTCGGAACAATAGACTAATTTAATGAAATAATTCTTTAACGACTGGGAGGCACAGCCCCCAGACCCCCTGCAACAAGCTTAATTTAACAAACCTATAACCTTCCAACTTCTTCTACTGATGTCCCGACTGGACTGTTCGTACTCTTGTTCTGACTATTAGTGTCCACCCGTTCCGAATGTTCCGACCGTTCCGCTGTTCATCAAAATTGCACCCCCTATTGTTATTATACATTTTTTACAGTGCCAAATTCAATATAATGTACTTTCACGGAACCCCATTTTGAAAACACTGCAGTTGAAACATTTAATAAATGTCACTAATGCCTTATGATAAACATTTTTTAATTGGAAAAAATGAACAATTTTCTTACATATTTTTCATTTTGGAGGTATAATATTTAGTTACAGTACAAATGTAGTTGCTGTAGTTGCAAAAAATAGCTGCTTTTAAAAAAAAGCAACTATTTTTTTTTTCTCAAAAAAAAAGCACATTTTTGAATGTTTAACCTGCATACAAATTTTGGTCTTAATTATAAATAATAAAGAGTGATACATTTTAATTCCAGCTTCAGATTCAACTGAATTGGTGATCAGTGAAAGGGCGCAAAGAAGCCGTTGCGTAGAGAAACTCTATAAAAAGCAGTACTGCATCGACATCTGCAAACCAAAACAGAATTTCAAAATGGGACAAGTTGACCGAGAAGGCCACTGTCGCTGTTACGACGATCAATATGTGTTTTACTTTGCTAAGCAGAGTAAGGTTTGATTATATTGCAAATATATTTATTTGTCACAAAAGAGAATTTATTATGCTGTTTTATCCATTTTATAGATTTAAAATGGAATGGGTTTCAAGAAGATCGTGAATGTCAGTCAAGAGGAGCACACGAAAAATGCAAAAAGAAGTGCCGAGCATACAAAGGGCGCTCAAAGAAAGAGAGCTGGACATACGGATACTGCTTTTCGAAGCTGGTTTGTCGCTGTTACAACATCACCAAAAAATTACTCTTTTTCTACAAAGAAATATGTAGGTTGTAAATATACCGTCATTCGGGGTTAATTTGTGATTAAGGCCGCTTACCCACTGGTCGAAACAAATTGTGTGGAACAACTTGTTTCAGACAACAGCCTCGAACAAAGTGTTCGAAGCTGTGGGATATCATCATCAAACAACACAACTTCATGAAACAAAAACAAAATATCCTCTGGTTGCCAACATAGCGACGGACGATTGTGTATGAGCAGATTGGTTTGTTTCACAAACATCTCCATCGAACATTGTACGGCCGGACTTTGTGTTCGTCAAGACAGTTGTTCGATTTCCGAGGAGCTCATTTCTTGTTTCGAACTAAAGTTGGTTTTGTTTCGACAAGTGAGTAAGCGACCTCACGAGTTGACTTTGTCCCACATGCTAATACAATTTAAGCGACTCATTTGTATTAATTTACGACAAATTTTAGAATACAGTTTTAATTACTGTAAACGTTATCGTAAACTTATAACTAACGTTGTAACTTTATAAACAATATCAAAACAAATAAAATTAAGATTACCGAAAATAATACAGCAATATTTCGAGAGAAAAAAATTGTTTTTTGGTCTCAAGCCTACATTTTGTAATTATTTTTTTTAGCTCACTACACAATATTTTTTGCCTGAAAAAATTGTGGTGCACTTAGCGAAACTCACGCCACACTATAGTGTGAAACACAATACCCTTTTGGAAACATTATAGTGTAGTGCGTATGTGTAATAAAAAAGTTTTGTTAATTTTACTTTTTCCAATAAAGTTAAAACTTATGTGAAAATGTTAGATTACGGGAACAAATTCAACATAACATTCAAAATTTCGCTGAACACAAGCTTACATATCCTATTCTTTGTACCTCGTAACCTCGATCACTTACTAAACCGGTTGTTTCATCTACTGTGATGTTACAAAAAATAAAGTACATTTCAAAATTACCAAGAATGAACTAACATACAGCGTGTCTCGTAAAATGTATGCACACTTTGATTGTTAATAAGTTAATAACTGCTATGTCGTTTTATTTTCTTAAATGTTTTTACAATAAAGATTAGATATAATTAGGCTATCTAAGAAAATACCCGCTGTTGATGCTGATCAAATCTAGACAGCTACGTTTGCACATATCAAACAAATATATCGATATATTCAGTGAACAATGCGACTCCATGGTTACTATGGTTATACAAATTACTGGTATACAATGATATTGATATGCGATTAGGTAAGTTATGATTATGAATAATAATTTATGATTGACCCAATATTAAAGTATATTTAAAGTTTTTATTAAAAACGGAGTAAGTAACAGTTATTGTTTTGACATTTAAAAAAAAGCCTTGATTAACAGTAATGGCAAAAGCCAAAAAGATTTAAAAAACGACTTAAAAATAAGTTCTTTTAATGAGCTGACGTTTCGACCTGGCATTGGTCATCTTCAGACCAACAATTAGGCCTACACTAATTTACCAGTCAAAAAATGTATTTTTAAGATATTGATAGTTTTTTTTTCTCAATGTGAATATGATGCTTGTATCTGAATCTTTTTGGTGAGTGTTATTTTATGAAGCGTCAAAATTTAAAGTTAATATTTTTTTAAATATTTATATAACTAGTAAATTACAATTATGGACTTTTGTTTTTTGCTTTTTAAATAGTGTAATTGTTGCTCTGAAGATAACCAATACCAGGTCGATTTGATTTATTAATGAATAAACCCAGTAGTAACTTAATAGGAGCCACTGTTGTTACTGCTGTTTAGAGTAGCTGCTGCTTAAAAGTAGCTGCTGCTTGAAACGTTTTGTGAAAACAACTATGAATTTCCTAGAATTAAACATTCTACAAGATTTGAATAAAATATAGGCCGGCCATCCTTATTTAATGTCTGGTATAATAGGTGGGTTGTCAAATAGATGCCCGAAAGTCGAGCCTTTGGTATTCTTTTCGATTTAAAACAAAAAGTAACAAATGAAAGAAGAAATATTCAACCAAAATGTCAAAGGCTCAAATGTTGGCAGCCCATTTAAAACACGGCCACCAAACATAGATTTATTGATATTATTGTTTAACACCTAGTATATCGTGGTACCCTCAAAATACTAGCCTGGGGGTGTCCAACTCCTCACTGTCTCTCCCTCCCCATCATATGAACTTGTTTTAGAAGGAAGGATATCAACCGGAGCGTGGTCGCTTGGATATTGTTCCCCTTGTCAGTGGCGGATCTAATGGGGGCAGGGGGCGAATGGCCCCCGCTCCTTTTATATTGCTCCATGGCGCCCTTCAGTTTTAAAATTTAAAATTTTCAAATTCCCAAATTTAAAAAAAAAATCGTTCTGTCCTGTTTCTTATACTAAAATTTGTTTGTAAATATATTATTTTTAATGTTACAATTATGATTGGTGACTAATTTTTAAACAATGTTGCCCTTCTAATGGCCGCACATTACAACACAGTTTTTTTTAACAGAACAAGACGTTTAAATAAAAGTTTTTTTTAAGTCTTGTGCCTTTAGCTATAGAAAGAGCAACAATACCAATACACCATAATGTGACTCCCTTTTAGTTCTCACCGAACTCACACAAAAGTTTAGATTGCCCTTTTATTTTATAGTGTTGAATCTGAGGCATGTATTATGTGATCAAGTATAGGCTCTATAGGCAGGGAAAACCAATTTTATTTTTGTCAAAAGGCTATTTTTGCAGAAATGAAAAAGAGACGAAAGAAGTTTTAAAAGTGAATTAATGCATGCAGTGGTAAAAACTGGTAATGATTGTGGTATAGAGCAATGTAAATAATAAATCTGTAACATACATCCAGGTAATAATTGTCTTTTGTAAAAATTATTTTAAATTGGGCACCCCTCTTTTTGTAAATGGCCCCCCACACCCAATACCCTAGATACGCCACTGCCCCTCGTAGGTGTACACAAGTCCAAGCCTATAAAAGCACCACGTTTTCCTTTGTTACACATCCATTTATTTATTTCAAATTTGTTCATGTTTGTACTACGTAGATTCTCATCTGTATTACAACTGTGAGCTTTTGATGTTGACTATATTTTTACCAACTTGAAGATGATGTTTTCTATAGCTCGTTTTTTCTCTGCATCACGCGGTGCCCGCACGGAGAAGCTTCGAGCTACAGAAAGAGTCGGATGGAGATTGATTGCAATCATCCTCCTGCATGGGGTGAAATCTGTGCAGAAGGATGGTGACCATCTTTCTCTTGGTCGACACTGATATGCATCTTCCTCTGTTGTTTACCCAAATGAAGATGCTGTAGCTGCTCCAGGATCGTATGCCTCCTTGCCCTATGGTGTTTCTGGCCTCTGTAGAGAAGTGTTAGTTGCCAAACATAAAGACAATGCAGTTTCTCATTGTAACGTTTTTATTCATCCTTGCTCAGAAACATCAAGAGTACAAGAATGAATATGTTTAACTAAAGGTACGTCCTCGTGCCCATGATGTGATACGGATAGATCTACATAGTACAACAAGTTTGAGCAAAATAAGGACGAAGAACAAAAAGGAACACGATCCTTTTATACTTTGGACCTGTGTACACCTACGAGGTGTAACCAGGTCCAAGTGACCAAGGTCCTAAATGTATCAATCTGCCATCATAATATTAATTAGAAAAGAAGGGAGGGACAAGCAGGAGTTGTTTACCCCCAAGCTATGGTTTGGGTGGGATCGGGAGTGACTGGGTGTTACAAAACAATGGGCCCATGGACATTTCACCTTTAATGAAACAATTCATTTTTGTATACTGTGTCTTCTTAATAATGATGAATAAAAGTGTTTTAACAAGAAAAGCGTTGTCCTTTCGTCTTAATTCCATCTCCTTGGAACAATCGAAGGCACCATAGGACTAAAAGGTAAAGAACCCCACAGGGATGAGACGATTCAGATGCAGGTGGTGACCACCTGTCTGAAGAATCTCATCATCTTCAGGGAGCCATTGGTCATCTGCTGCCATCCTTCTACTTCTGGCTCTCCATCCTTCCTTATACGGTAGCCATACGATAGAGAAAGGAAGGCACGTGAATCTCGGGGAATAAAGGAAATCAGGCATCGTTGCGTGATTCTCACAATTGCATAATCAACGTTTTTATATTATTATGCACTGTCTGTAACTTACGTGACTCATTTGTCTTGATTTACGACAGATTTTAAAATACGGTAGTATGTATTTATAATTAGAAATTAAATGATATCATTAACTTTTCAGTAACTTTGTAAATATAACCAATGCAACGACCAATGCAACGACAACAAAATTAAGATTGTCGCAAATAAATTGAAATAATATGGCAATATTTGGAAAATAATTTTCTTCTATTCACAAGCCTACATTTGCAATTATATTATAAACTGACAATCATGTTAATGTTCGATTACAATGCAGTGGTTTCCAAAGTTTTTTTTTGCTCACTGCACAATATTTGTTGCCTGGAGAAGGCCTGGCACACTTAGCAATACTCACGCTACACTAGTGTACCACAGAACACCCTTTGAGACACAATAGTTTAATGCATACGTGTAACAGGAAAGTTTTGTTAATTTCACTTTTTTCCAATGAAACTAAAAAAGTATTTGAAAATATTAAATTATGTTAAATTCAATACAACATTAAAAAATTCGTGGAACATCTAAGAAAACGGATGGCACACGTTTTGGTAATTACATTTACGAAAACCGACCTACATAGCCTAGCCACCTGAGGTAGCAATCCGTCTGTTTCATCGGCAGTGATGTCACAAAAGATATAAATGCAAGCATTCTAAAATTACCAAGAATGAACGAAAATTAATGCAGATACGACATTGACAATAAGTTGCCATCAGCTGTTTCTTGTTCAATTTCGAGAAATGGAAACCGGATGCATTATTTCAATACGTCCACCCAGTCTCCTAAATTTTATCCAACCCAATATAAAGGTTTCTAATTTGCAACAAATCAATCCCAATTTCTGAAGTTTCGGATCTTTGTTGGACAAACTGTTTCGAAATGAAAACCATGTCTGTTAGCCGAGTTTCACTGCTACTTCTTCCCATAAGCTGCGCATTTCTGATGACCTACAATGCAAGTGAGTAAACAGCAAGCTTATCCATTTATGTGTTAATCTAATGGTTCATTCGAAATATGGACAACGCTTTGAGTTTTATTAAAAATAATAAATATGAGACATCAATTTTGAACTTTAGCTTTAGATTTCAACGAAATGGTAATCAGTGAAAGAGCAAAAAAACATCATTGTGGCGACAAACTCACTGAACAGAAATTCTGTGGCCAAATATGCACAAAAAATAAGCATTATAATAAGGGGCGAGTTGACGAATACGGAAACTGTCGCTGTTACAACAAGAAGTCTGTGTTTTACATTGCTAAGATTGGTAAGAATTGTCTGTATGTCTTTAGAAAAATTGCATTTGTTTGTCATCAAAGATAATATTACATTATATTGCTTTGTGCATTTTACAGGAACAATTCCGGTATTCAAAGTAAATCTTATCTGCTTTGCAAAAAAAACAAACGATGAATGCAAAAAGAAGTGCCAAAAAGAGAAATTTCAATCAGGACCACAAACATACACGTATGGATTCTGCTATTCGACGCAGGCTTGTCGTTGTGTGTACATCAAGAACATGTTTAAATACTTTTACAAACATATCTGTAGGGTTTGACACGTGACCACTAGCATTAGCTAACTTGGAGTTGCATTTCTTCTTTTATTTCTTGATTGTTACTGACAGACATTACGAAAGCACCATTTTGGTTCTGTTTCCCTATGAGATGTTCACTATAAAATCATAGGAAGTCACCTAAAGACAATATTAGCATTCGAAATGAAATTAATTTGGCGTTTTTTGGCACGCTTGCGGCACACAAAACCTATTTAACATAACCCCACGAAAAAGAAAAAAAATTCGAAAATATACCGGGACGAATTCAATTCGCCATCAACAATACCAAAAAAAAAACATATGCCTTAAACCATTGCGCCACATCAGCATTCGTTTCTTGCAGTTGTTTAGAGAAGAAATGAAGTTTACGACAATAATAATTATCACCTATGAATACGTGAACCTGGAATACTTTTTCTGTGTAAAACAATGGACGGTGTGGCTAACTTAAAATCTCTTAAATGTAATGCACACTTGTGCAGAAAAAAATGCAACTCCAAGTTAGCTGATGCTAATTACGTGACCAGTATTTCAAACGTGAAAAAACTAACATCCGAAACAGTCGAAAGCAAACTTTCATTGGAAGTCACAATTATATTCTGACCCCCCCCAAAAAAAACAGCTAAAAACATTTTTCAAATAATCATATTTTAATGTACTTGTTTGTCAATGAACTATTTTTGGTAATAAAAAAATATAAAATATACAATTGTTCTTCGAATTTTTATGATAAAATGTTATAACATATAAAAGGGGGGGCATTAGATTTGATGTTTTTTGGTGAAATAATTTTAAAACATGAGATTTTAATGGAGAATCTTTATTTAACAAATGCAGTTTAATATTCAAATACATTATACTGTATTATATGAATATGAATGCTGTTAACTTGCACAATCTTTAGAAATTTGCATAATATTGGATTGTTTCATTTTTAAAAAACAATTTTGTTTTTAGGTTTAGTTAAATTAAGTTTGTTGCCCCCCCAGCAACAGCCTTTATCAAATTAGTCGATTGTTACGACTATTCCTTGATTTGATCAACGGGAAGAAAGGACAGAACAATGGACTCATTTAATGAAAGAATTCTTTAACGTCTGGGAGGCACAGCCCCCCAGACTCCCTGCAACAAGCTTAATTTAACAAACCTAACCTTCAAACTTCTTCTACTGATGTCCTGACTGGACTGCTCGTACTGTTGTTCCAATTGTTCATCAGGGACTGGCTCACTACAGCTAACTGGGTCACTACAGCTACCAGGGTCACTACAGCTACAAAAAAAATATATAGACCTTTTTTCATCAATAGGGTCACTACAGCTACCAAGGGTCACTACAGCTACCAAAAATATAGGCCTTTTTATTTATCAATACGTTTAGTTTAGATTACATTCGGTTCAGTTAGGCTTCATTATGTTCGATTAGGTTTCATTATGTTCGATTAGGTTTCATTATGTTCCATTAGGTTCGGTTAGGATCGGTAAGGTTCGGTTAGGTTTGGTTAGGATCGTTTAGGTTCGGTTAGGTTTGGTTAGGATCGGTTAGGTTCGGTTAGCATCGGTACGTTTTGGTTAGGATCATTAAGGTTCGGTTAGGTAAGGTTCGGTAAGGTTTTATTAGGTAAGGTTCGGTTATTTTAGAGAGAAAGGGTTATTTTTTTTAGCTGTAGTGAGGAGAAAGTGATAAAAAAGGTCTATATTTTGTCCCCCTATTTTTTGGTAGCTGTAGTGACCCTTTTGATGAACAAAAAGTCTATTAATTTTTTTGGTAGCTGTAGTGACCCAAGTAGCTGTTCTCCCCCTAGTAACGCTTGTGAGCCTTGGTAGCTGTAGTGACCCCCAACCGCTGTAGTGACCCAAGTAATTGTTCTCCCCATAGTAGCGCTTGTGAGCCTCGGTAGCTGTAGTAACCTCCAATCAAATAGCACCCCCTATTGTAATTATACATTTTTACAGTGTCAAATTTAATAATTTGTTTTAATTTACTGGCTGAACCCTTACTTTCCCTTTCACGGAACCCCATTTGGGAAACACTGCAGTTTAAACATTTAATTAATGTCACTAATGCCTTATGATAAACATTTTTTAATTGCAAAAAATGAATGTATTGTTTTCTAAAAGCAACAATTTTTTTTTCAAAAAAAAAAGCACATTTTTAAATGTTTAACCTGCATACAAATTTTGGTCTTAATTATAAATAATAAAAGAGAAACAAATTTTAATTTCAGCTTCAGATTCAACTGAATTGGTGATCAGTGAAAGGGCGCAAAAAAGCCGTTGCATAGAGAAACTCTATAAAAAGCGGTACTGCATCAACATCTGCAAAATAAAACGGAATTTCAAAAAGGGACGAGTTGACCGAGAAGGCCACTGTCGCTGTTACGACGATCAGTTTGTGATTTACTTTGCTAAGTAGAGTAAGGTTTGATTATATTGCAAATATATTTGTCACAAAAGAGAATTTATTATGCTGTTTTATCGATTTTATAGATTTAAAATATAAAGGGTTTCAAGAAGATCGTGAATGTCAGTCAAGAGGAGCACACGAAAAATGCAAAAAGAAGTGCCGAGCATACAAAGGGCGCTCAAAGAAAGAGAGCTGGACATACGGATACTGCTTTTCGAAGCTGGTTTGTCGCTGTTACAACATCACCAAAAAATTACTCTTTTTCTACAAAGAAATATGTAGGTTGTAAATATACCTCATTCGGGGTTAATTTGTGACTAAGGGCGCTTACCCACTGATCGAAACAAATTGTGTGGAACAACTTGTTTCAGACAACAGCCTCGAACAAAGTGTTCGAAGCTGTGGGATATCATCATAAAACAAAACAACTTCACGAAACAAAAACAAAATCTCCTCTGGTTGCCAACATGGCGACGGACGATTGTGTATGAGCAGATTGGTTTGTTTCACAAACATCTCCATCAAACATTGTACGGCCGGACTTTGTGTTCGTCAAGACAGTTGTTCGATGTCCAACGAGCTCATTTATTGTTTCGAACTAAAGTTTCCCTCTGTGGGCGACGTTTCATTTGAAATACATACAAAACACTTTGTCAAACAGTTTTTCTTGTTCGATGTTGGTTTTGTTTCGACCAGTGAGTAAGCGAAATAACGAGGTGACTTTGTCCCACATGCTAATACAGTTTAAGCGACTCATTTGTATTAACTTAGGACAAATTTTAGAATACAGTTTTAATTACTGCAAACGTTATAGTAAACTTATAACTAACATTGTAACTTTATATACAATATCAAAACGAATAAAATTAAGATTACCGAAAATAATACAGCAATATTTCAAGAGAAAAAATTTGTTTTTTGTTCTCAAGCCTACATTTTGTAATTATTTTTTTTTGCTCACTACACAATATTTGTTGCCTGAAAAAATTGTGGTACACTTAGCGAAACTCACGCCACACTATAGTGTGAAACACAGAACACCCTTTTGGAAACATTATAGTGTAGTGCGTATGTGTAATAAAAAAGTTTTGTTAATTTTACTTTTTCCAATAAAGTTAAAATTTATGTGAAAATGTTAGATTACGGGAACAAATTCAACATAACATTCAAAATTTCGCTGAACACAAGCTTAGATATCCTATTCTTTGTACCTGGTAACCTCGATCACTTACTAAACCCACTGTTTCATCTACTGTGACGTTACAAAAGATAAAATGCATACATTTCAAAATTACCAAGAATGAACTAACATACAGTGTGTCTCGTAAAATGTATGCACACTTTGCAATGTCGTTTTATTTTCTTAAATTATACTTTAGAATTTCACAATTAAGAGTAAATGTTACAATAAAAATTAGATATAATTAGGCTAACCATATTTCTTTGAGACTAAAACGAGACATTGGGATGGCAGTATGATATGGATCGGCAGTAGCGAGCAAAAGTAAATACGAGCGGCGGGCCGCGGCAGGCGACGACTACTGGCATCTAAGAAAATATCCACCGATGATGCTGATCAATGCTAGGCAGCTACGTTTGCACATATCAAACAAATATTATATATATAATATAAATATATATAATATATCCCAGGTCTGTGTGTGTGGAGTAACACTGTACAAAAACCTTGAAGCACGTCGGAATTTATATAAATTTAAATAAATGAAGAAATGAACAGCTTTTTTTTCTCAAGGTCAACTATATGTTGCACCATTCTCATCCAAGAACCACTTGATATTAAATTGGAGAGGGGAAAAGGTTGGAAAGTGTAGAGGAGTTGGGAAAGAGACGGAGAGAAACATAGAGGGGGGAAAAAGTGGAAGGAGTGACTGAAATTGGAGACTGGAAAAGGTTGGAAAGTGTAGAGGGGGTGAGAGAGGGAGAAAGAGAGAGAAAAGCGTAGAGGGGGAAAAAGTGGGAGGGGGTGACTGAAATTGAAATGAAAGGAGTAAAAAAGGAACAAACGACGCGCATGCACACAATTGCCTGTGAATTTTGCTCCCGTCATTTATGACGGGTTACTCCACTAGTATCAATATATTCAGTGAACAATGCGACTCCATGGTTACTATGGTTATACAAATTACTGGTATCCATGATATTGATATGCAATTAGATAGGTTATGATTATGAATAATAATTTATGATTAACCATATATTAAAGTATACTTAAAGTTTTTATTAAAAACGGAGTAAGTAACAGTTATTGTTTTTAACATTTAACATTGTATGTTTTGACATTTAAAAAAAGCCTTGATTAACAGTAATGGCAAAAGCCAAAAAGATTTAAAAAACGACTTAAAAATACAGGGTGGGCCAAAAAAATGAGAACATCTTGTAGCATACGAGTTAATTAATTATATTGTTTCATGTAATTTTGTTTGTATTTCCCGCGGACTTTTGTGACTGTGAGGATCATCATCTTGACTGCAGATCAGCCCACTCACCCGCTCAATATTCTATTGTGTTCTGGCAGATTTTGGTCTACAACTTCTGGGTTTACGTTCTGTTGTACCGTCGTTGTCAATTTTATTGATAACCCGACTAACACTAGCTATGCTCCAGACTTTGTTTGGAAACTCATTGGTCATTTTCCTAGCACCCCACTGTTTTTCAATTCGCAAATGTTTAATCAGACTACGATCTTCCGCGGTAATTTTTATCATTCTTGGTAAAAATTTTTTAACCTGCTGATGTAAACAATTGGCATATTAAACCAAAAATGGCGCCCGGAAATTGTCGAAATAAAGACATCATATAGCTAAATAGGTAAGTAAGTAAATGAGTAAACAATTTAAGCTATTATGGATAGTTAAACAAATTTCGATGTAATTATATTACTTTTTATGCGATGTTCTCACTTTTTTTGGCCCACCCTGTAAGTTCTTTTAATGAGCTGGACGTTTCGACCTGGCATTGGTCATCTTCAGACCAACAATTAGGCCTACACTATTTTACCAGTCAAAAAATGTATTTTTAAGATATTGATAGTTTTTTTTTTTCTCAATGTGAATATGATGCTTGTATCTGAATCTTTTTGGTGAGTGTTATTTTATGAAGTGTCAAAATATAAATTTAATATTTTTTTAAATATTTATATAACTAGTAAATTACAATCATGGACTTTTGTTTTTTTGTTTTTTAAATAGTGTAATTGTTGCTCTGTAGATGACCAATACCAGGTCGATTTGATTTATTAATGAATAAACCCAGTAGTAACTTAATAGGAGTTATAATTGTTACTGCTGTTTAGAGTAGCTGCTGCTTAAAACGTTTTGTGAAAACAAAGATGAATTTCCTAGAATTAAACATTCTACAAGATTTGAATAAAATATAGGCCGGCCATCCTTATTTAATGTCTGGTATAATAGGTGGGTTGTCAAATAGATGCCCGAAAGTCGAGCCTTTGGTATTCTTTTCGATTTAAAACAAAAAGTAACAAATGAAAGAAGAAATATTCAACCAAAATGTCAAAGGCTCAAATGTTGGCAGCCCATTTAAAACACGGCCACCAAACGTAGATTTATTGATATTATTGTTTAACACCGAGTATATCGTGGTACCCCCAAAATGCTAGCCTGGGGTGTCCAACTCCTCACTGTCCCTCCCTCTCCAGCATATGAACTTGTTTTAGAATGGAAGGATATCGCCTGGAGCGTGGTCGCTTGGATCTTGTTGCCCCTCGTAGGTGTACACAGGTCCAAGCCTATAAAAGCACCACGTTTTACTTTGTTAGACATCCATTTCTGTCTTTGAAATGCGTTCATGTTTGTACTACGTAGATTCTCATCCGCATTACAACAATGGGATCATGGACACTTCACCTTTAACGAAACGATTCATCTTTGTATTCTGTGCCTTCTTAATAACGATGAATAAAAGTGTTTTAACAAGAAGCAACGTTGTCCTTTTCATCTCCTTGGAACAATCGAAGGCACCATAATACAAGGAGGTAAAGAACGACACAGGGACGAGACGATCCAGATGCAGGTGGTGACCACCTATCTGAAAAACCTCATCCTCTTCAGGGAACCATCGGTCATCCGCTGCCATCCATCAACTTCTGGCTCTCCATCCTTCCTTATATGGCAGCCATACGATAGAGGAAGGAAGGCACGTGAATCTCGGGGAATAGAGGAAATCAGGCATCGTTGCGTGATTCTCACAATTGTATAATCAACGTTTTTACATTATGCACTGTCTCTAACTTACGTGACTCATTTGTCTTGATTTACGACAGATTTTAAAATACAGTAGTATGTATTTATAAGTAGAAATTAAATGATTCAGTAACTTTGTAACTATAACCAATACAGCGACAACAAAATTAAGATTGTCGCAAATAAATTGAAATAATATGGCAATATTTGGGAAATAATTTTCTTCTATTCACAAGCCTACATTTGCAATTATATATATATATATATATATATATATATATATATATATATATATATATATATATATATATATATATATATTAAGCCAGGTCTGTGTGTGTGTGTTTAACGCTGTACAAACCTTGAAGCACGTCGGAATTTATATAAATTTAAATGAATAAATGAACCGCTTTTTTTTCCCCAAGGTCCACTATATGATGCACACTCCCCATCCAAGAACCCCATGATATTAAATTGGAGAGGGGGAAAAGGTTGGAAAGTGTATAAGTGGAAGAGAGAGAGAAACGTGGAGGGGGTGACTGAAATTGAAATGAAAGGAGTAAAAAAGGAAAAAACGACGCGCATGCGCACACCAGAGAAAATGAAAATCTCATTTTCTTTTTCAAATATAAAAAGGGGAGGGGATAATAGTAGCAAAATTAAACTACAGTTTATCACAGGCAATTGTGCCCAGCATTAGAATTTCTTTTGCTCAGCCCTTTTATGAACGTCATCAATTTCTAATTGATTTATTACTTGGTCTAACATCATAAAAGGGCGGAGGAAAAGAATTTCTAATGCTGGGCACAATTGCCTGTGAATTTTGCTAACGTCATTTATGATTGGTTACCCCACTAGATGTATTATAAACTGACACTGATGTTAATGTTCGATTACAATGCAGTGGTTCCCAAAGTTCTTTTTTTTTTCTCACTGCACAATATTTGTTGCCTGGAGAAATCCTGGCACACTTAGCAATACTCACCCTAGACTATAGTGTAGCGTGAGTATTGCTAAGTGTGCCAGGATTTCTGGTAGTGTACCACTGACACACTAGTTTGAGACACACTAGTTTAATGCGTATGTGTAATAGGAAAGTTTTGTTAATTTCACTTTTTTTCCAATGAAGCTAAAAAAGTATTTGAAAATATTAAATTATGATAAATTC
This sequence comes from Brachycybe producta, assembly GCA_036925085.1. Taxonomy (NCBI): domain Eukaryota; kingdom Metazoa; phylum Arthropoda; class Diplopoda; order Playtdesmida; family Andrognathidae; genus Brachycybe; species Brachycybe producta. Next base: position 5,321,926 of record JAUPFP010000004.1, read on the forward strand.
AATACAACATTGAAAATTTCGTGGAACATCTAAGAAAATGGATGGCACACGTTTTGGTAATTACATTTACAAAAACCGACCTACATAGCCTAGCCACCTGAGGTAGGAATCCGTCTGTTTCAGTGATGTCACAAAAGATATAAACGCAAGCATTCTAAAATTACCAAAAATGAACGAAAATTAATGCACATACGTCATAGACAATAAGTTGCCATCAGCTGTTTCTTGTTAAATTTTGAGAAATGGAAACAGGATGCAATATTTCAATACCTCCACCCGCTATCCTTAATTTTATCCAACCCAATATAAAGGTTTCTAATTTCCAACAAATCGATCCCAATTTCTGAAGTTTCGGATCTTTGTTGGACAAACTGTTTCGAAATGAAAACGATGTCTGTTAGCCGGGTTTCACTGCTACTTCTTCCCATAAGCTGTGCATTTCTGATGACCGTCGTGAATGGTTCGTACAATGCAAGTGAGTAAATCGCAAGCTTATCCACTTATGTGTTAATCTAATGGTTCATTCGAAATATGGACAATGCTTTAAATTCTATTAAAAATAATAAATATGAGACATCAATTTTGAACTTTAGCTTTAGATTTCAACAAAATGGTAATCAGTGAAAGAGCAAAAAAAAATGATTGTGGCGACGAACTCAATGAATGGAAACCCTGTGCCCAAATATGCAGAGAAAATAAGCATTATACTAAGGGGCGAACTGACCAATACGGAAACTGTCGCTGTTACAACAAGTCTGTGTTTTACATTGCTAACCCTGGTAAGAATTAATGTTTGTCTGTCTTTAGAAAAGGATAATATTACATTACATTGCTTTGTGCATTTTACAGGAACAATTCCGGTATCCAGGGTACGTATTTGCTTTGCAAAAAACACAAACGATAAATGCAAAAGGAAGTGCCAAAAAGAGAAATTTCAATCAGGACCACAAACATACAAGTATGGATACTGCTATTCGAAGCAGGCTTGTCGTTGTGTCAAGAAAAAGTTTAAATCCTTTTACAAAGATATCTGTAGAGTTTGACACGTGACCACTAGAATTAGCTAACTCGGAGTTGTATTTCTTCTTTTATTTTTTGATTGTTTCTGACAGACATTACGAAAGCACCATTTTAGTTCTGTATGCCTATGAAATGTTCACTATTAAAATCATAGGAAGTCACCTAAAGACAATATTAGCAGTCAAAATGAAATTAATTTGGCGTTTTTTGCAGGCTTGCAGTACACAGAACCTATTTAACATAACCCCACAAAAAAAGAAAAAAAAATTTCGAAAATATACCGGGACGAACCCAATTCGGGATCAACAATACCAAAAATACACATGCCTTAAACCATTGCGCCACATCAGTATTCGTTTCTTGCAGTTGTTTAGAGAAGGAATGAAGTTTACGACAATGATAATTATCGCCTATGAATACGTGAACCTGGAATACTTTTTCTGTGTAAAACGAGGGACTTACGATGGTTAACTTAAAATCTCTTAAATGTAATGCACACTTGTGCAGAAAAAAAAATACAACTCCAAGTTAGCTGATGCTAATTACGTGACCTGGATTTAAACGTGAAAAAATTAACGTCCGAAACAGTCGAAAACAAACTTTCATTAGAAGTCACAATTATATTCTGATCCCCCCAAAAAACAGCTAAAACATTTTTCAAATAATCATATTTAAATGTATTTGTTTATTGATGAACTATTTTTGGCAATAAAAAAATATAAAAAACAATTGTTCTTCGAATTTTTATGATAAAATGTTATAACATATAAAAGTGGGGCATTAGATTTGATGTTTTTTGTTGAAATAATTTTAAAACATGAGATTTTAATGGAGAATCTTTATTTAACAAATGCAGTTTAATATTCAAATACATTATATATGTATTATATGAATATGAATGCAGTTAACTTGCAAGAAATAAAACCAGGATATATTATTTAAATGAGTTGCGCCCACTATGTTTCATTTTATCCGAACTCAATAAAAAGGTTCCACATTTTAGTAATCTAACTTTCAGAGAGTTTTGCAGATTTGTTAGACAAATAGTTTCGAAATGAAAGTCAGTTCTCTTAGTGTTAGTAACATTTTACTGACCATGCTAATAATTTTCATCAGCTTTACATTCCTGATAACCGTGGTGAATTGTTCTTATAATGAAAGTGAGTCAACTGTTATTCAAATGTTTTATCCAAAATACCAAAAATATAATTAAGGCATAAAATGTGCAAATTGCACAATCTTTAGAAATTTGCATAAAATTGGATTGTTTCATCTTTAAAAAACAATTTTGTTTTTAGGTTTAGTTAAATTAAGCTTGTTGCCCCCCCCCCCCAGCAACAACCTTTATCAAATTAGCCGATTGTTACGACTATTCCTTGATTTGATCAACGGGAAGAAAGGACAGAACAATGGACTCATTTAATGAAATAATTCTTTAACGACTGGGAGGCACAGCCCCCCAGACTCCCTGCAACAAGCTTAATTTAACAAACCTAACCTTCGAACTTCTTCTACTGATGTCCCGACTGGACTGTTCGTACTGTTGTTCCAATTGTTCATCAGGGACTGGCTCACTACAGCTACCAGGGTCACTACAGCTACCAAAAAAATATATAGACCTTTTGTTCATCAAAAGGGTCACTACAGCTACCAAAAAAATAGGGGGACAAAATATAGACCCTTTTTTATCACTTTCTCGTCACTACAGCTAAAATAATAACCCTTTCTCCATAACCTAACCGAACCTTACCTAATGAAACCTTACCGAACCTTACCTAACCGAACCTAAACGATCCTAACCAAAATGTACCGATACTAACCGAACCTAACCAAACCTAACCTAACCAAACCAAACCGATCCTAACCAAACCTAACCGATCCTAACCAAACCTAACCGAACCTAACCAATCCTAACCGATCCTAACCAAACCTAACCTAACCTTACCGATCCTAACCAAACCTAACCGAACCTTACCAAACATAATGAAACCTAATCGAACATAATGAAACCTAACTGAACCGAATGTAATCTAAACTAAATGTATTGATAAATAAAAGGCCTATATTTTTTGGTAGCTGTAATGACCCTTGGTAGCTGTAGTGACCCTTTTGATGAAAAAAGGTATATATATATTTTTTATGGTAGCTGTAGTGACCCAGTTAGCTGTAGTGAGCCAGTCCCTTTCATTATGTTCGATTAGGTTTCATTATGTTCGATTAGGTTTCATTATGTTTGGTAAGGTTCGGTTAGGTTTGGTTAGAATCGGTTAGGTTCGGTTAAGTTTGGTTAGGATCGGTTAGGTTCGGTTAGGTTCGGTTAAGTTTGGTTAGGATCGGTTAGGTTCAGTTAGGTTTGGTTAGGATCGGTTAGGTTCGGTTAAGTTTGGTTAGGTTTGGCTAGGTTTGGTTAGGTTCGGTTAGTATTGGTATAATAGGTACTTTTTGGTTAGGATTGTTTAGGTTCGGTTAGGTAAGGTTCGGGAAGGTTTCATTAGGTAAGGTTAGGGAGAAAGGGTTATTTTTTTTAGCTGTAGTGACGAGAAAGTGATAAAAAAGGTCTATATTTTGTCCCCCTATTTTTTGGTAGCTGTAGTGACCCTTTGATGAACAAAAGGTCTATTAATTTTTTTGGTAGCTGTAGTGACCCAAGTAGCTGTTCTCCCCCTAGTAGCGCTTGTGAGCCTTGGTAGCTGTAGTGACCCCCAATCAAATAGGACCCCCTATTGTAATTATACATTTTTACAGTGTCAAATTTAATAATTTGTTTAATTCACTGGCTGAACCCTTACTTTCCCTTTCACGGAACCCCATTTGGGAAACACTGCAGTTTAAACATTTAATTAATGTCACTGATGCCTTATGATAAACATTTTTTAATTGGAAAAAATGAATGTATTGTTTCTAAAAGCAACAATTTTTTTTTTTAAAAAAAGCACATTTTTTAATGTTTAACCTGCATACAAATTTTGGTCTTAATTATAAATAATAAAAGAGTGACAAATTTTAATTTCAGCTTCAGATTCAACTGAATTGGTGATCAGTGAAAGGGCACAAAGAAGCCGTTGCGTAGAGAAACTCTATAAAAAGCGGTACTGCATCAACATCTGCAAAATAAAACGGAATTTCAAAAAGGGACGAGTTGCCCTTGAAGGCCACTGTCGCTGTTACGACGATCAGTTTATGTTTTACTTTGCTAAACAGAGTAAGGTTTGATTATATAATTTATATTGCAAATATATTTATTTGTCACAAAAGAGAAATTATTATTCTGTTTTATCCATTTTATAGATTTAAAATATAATGGGTTTCAAGAAGATCGTGAATGTGAGTCAAGAGGAGCACACGAAAAATGCAAAAAGTGCCAAGCATACAAAGGGCGCTCAAAGAAAGAGAGCTGGACATACGGATACTGCTTTTCGAAGCTGGTTTGTCGCTGTTACAACATCACCAAAAAATTACTCTTTTTCTACAAAGAAATATGTAGGTTGTAAATATACCGTCATTCGGGGTTAATTTGTGACTAAGGGCGCTTACCCACTGATCGAAACAAATTGTGTGGAACAACTTGTTTCAGACAACAGCCTCGAACAAAGTGTTCGAAGCTGTGGGATATCTTCATCAAACAACACAACTTCACGAAACAAAAACAAAATCTCCTCTGGTTGCCAACATGGCGACGGACGATTGTGTATGAGCAGATTGGTTTGTTTCACAAACATCTCCATCGAACATTGTACGGCCGGACTTTGTGTTCGTCAAGACAGTTGTTCGATGTCCAACGAGCCCATTTCTTGTTTCGAACTAAAGTTTCCCTCTGTGGGCGACGTTTCATTTGAAATACATACAAAACACTTTGTCAAACAGTTTTTCTTGTTCGATGTTGGTTTTGTTTCGACCAGTGAGTAAGCGAAATAACGAGGTGACTTTGTCCCACATGCTAATACAATTTAAGCGACTCATTTGTATTAACTTACGACAAATTTTAGAATACAGTTTTAATTACCGTAAACGTTATCGTAAACTTATAACTAACATTGTATCTTTATAAACAATATCAAAACGAAAAAAATTAAGATTACCGAAAATAGTACAGCAATATTTCAAGAGAAAAAATTTGTTTTTTGTTCTCAAGCCTACATTTTGTAATTATTTTGTAATTAATGTTCGCCTACACTGACTCGACTACCAACTCTTTTTGTTTTTTTTTTGCTCACTACACAATATTTGTTGCCTGAAAAAATTGTGGTGCACTTAGCGAAACTCACGCCACACTAGTGTGCCACAGAACACTTTTTTGGAAACATTATAGTGCAGTGCGTATGTGTAATAAAAAAGTTTTGTTAATTTTACTTTTTCCAATAAAGTTAAAACTTATGTGAAAATGTTAGATTACGGGAACAAATTCAACATAACATTCAAAATTTCGCTGAACACAAGCTTACATATCCTATTCTTTGTACCTCGTAATCTCGATCACTTACTAAACCGATTGTTTCATCTACTGTGACGTTACAAAAGAAAAAACGCACACATTTCAAAATTACCAAGAATGAAATCTTAAGAGTAAATGTTACAATAAAGATTAGATATAATTAGGCTAACCATATTTTTTTGAGACAAAAACGAGACATTGGGATGGCAGTATGATATGGATCGGCGGTGGCGACGACTACTGGCATCTAAGAAAATACCCACCGTTGATGCTGATCAATGCTAGGCAGCTATGGTTGCACATATCAAACAAATATATCGATATAGTCAGTGAACAATGCGACTCCATTGTCACTATAGTTATACAAATTACTGGTATCCATGATATTGAAATGCGATTGTAGGTTATGATTATGAATAATAAATTATGATTGACCCAATATTAAAGTACTAGTGGGGTAACCCGTCATAAATGACGGGAGCAAAATTCACAGGCAATTGTACCCAGCATTAGAATTTCTTTTCCTCCGCCCTTTTACGAACGTCATCAATTTCTAACTGGTTTGTTACTTGGTCTGATGTCATAAAAGGGCGGAGGAAAAGAAATTCTAATGCTGGGCACAATTGCCTGTGAATTTCCCCACTAGTTATATATATACTAGTGGGGTAACCCGTCATAAATGACGGGAGCGAAATTCACAGGCAATTGTGCACATGCGCGTCGTTTTTTTTCCTTTTTTTACTCCTTTCATTTCAATTTTTGTCACCCCCTCCCACTTTTCTCTCTCCCCCTCTACACTTTTCAACCTTTTCCCCTCTCCAATTTAATATCATGGGGTTCTTGGATGGGAAGGGTGCAACATATAGTTGACCTTGAGAAAAAAAAAGCTGTTCATTTTGAAACGATACGTCCAGGATCGTTTGTTTATTTTTAGAGTGGCCTGGAACTTTGTCAACCCTCTGTACTCATGTACAGAGGATTGACCCAGTTCCATCAACTGATGACGATTCCAATATCCTGTCTTGGGTCTTGGGTCCCCTTTTACTCCCAGTCCCACCCCTTAATACAAAGAGATCGACTTGATAAGCCTCAGCATTAAATCAATGGGGTTGTATTTTTCTGAAAATATTGGTCTCTAAATAGAATGAGTCATATTTCTATATTTTGGTGACCACTGGTCAATTATATTGATTGGCCAGTTTCGTTTTTGATTTTGGATTTTGCCCAATCAGAGAATACAGAGAAAGAGTTCTCAGTATCCTCTTTTTGGGTATAAATAACCGTGTATTTTTGTGTAACGAGAGCATTCACTGAGAGGCATTCACTAGAGAGAATCTATGCCCGATTTGGGATAGACCTCAATAAGAAAATAATGTAAATAAACCGAATTGATATTTAAAAAAGTTGTAGAAGTTTATTTTATACCTTTTAAACAAAACAAAGGACTTCAGCATTTTGTCATCTAGCACTGTCAACCCAGGTGTAAACCTGGTTCTCCAGCACTAGATGCAACTTCAGAAGACGGCACGATCGACCAGCTTGTTACGGGCGAAAGCCCGGGGAGTAGCAGACAACAAAAGATCCTTAAAACTGTAAAGGTTCTTGAAAGAGGAACTTGTGAGGAAACGTATGGGACTAATTTGTTCCCTTCCTCCTGAACCATAATAGAATTAGTGGCCTAGCCAACCACTTTCCGATCGCCCGAAAGAACGCTACGATACTTTTTTGATAATTCTATTAGACCTATGAACGTGGTTTGTTACAATTTCTTCATTTATTCAAATTTATATAAATTCCGATGTTACTCCACACACACACACAGACCTGGGATATTATATAAATATATAAAATATTTAAAGTTTTTATTAAAAACAGAGTAAGTAACAGTCATTGTTTTGAACATTTAACATTGTATGTTTTGACATTAAAAATGCCTTGAGTAACTGTAATGGCAAAAGCCAATAAGATTTAAAGATAAAAATAAGTTCTTTTAATGAGCTGACATTTCGACCTGGCATTGGTCATCTTCAGGACAACAATTAGGCTTACACTATTTTACCAGTCCAAAAATTTATTTTTAAAATACATTTTTTAAGATATTGCTAGTTATTTTTTCTCAGTGTGAATATGATGCTTGTATCTGAATTGTTTTTGGTGAGTGTTATTTTATGAAGTGTCAAAATTTAAAGTTAATATTTTTTTAAATATTTACATGTATATAACTAGTAAATTACAATTATGGACTTTTGTTTTTTGCTTTTTAAATAGTGTAATTGTTGCTCTGAAGATGACCAATACCAGGTCGATTTGATTTATTAATGAATAAACCCAGTAGTAACTTACAATTACAGTTACAATTAGTACTCTGCTAGCAGCCAATTAGGCCTATGGCAGAGGAACATAAAAGTCCATATGCAGCATTAAGCATTGTCAAGTACATATATAAAAACAAAATGAATATACAAATGTCAATCCCACAAAACAAAATTATCCCCATTCACCACTGCCTCAGGAAGAGAGTTCCATTGTCTTATATCTCTAGAAAATCTCAATATTTTTCTTAGAGTGGTCAGCCCTGCCCATATATAGTGCTTTATGAATATCACTGGACTGTGGTTTAGGACAATCACCACATGTAATTTTCCCAAACAATTTCAAACTTAACTCAGCCCTGCAATGTGCCAAACTATGCCATTGCAGCACTGACAGCATCTCAGTGACACTATCTGTACATTTGTGCCTGCCACAAACAAAGCTAGCTGCCTTACACCGAACCATTTCAACTGAATGAGTGTGTGTGACCGAATGAGGATTCCATACACTGCAGCAATACTCAAGATGAGGCCAAACCAATGCTTGATAGGCAATAGTTTTAACTTGTGCTGAGCAGGTGCCCAATGTCCTTTGACTAAAACGAAGCATTCGTAGAGCTTTCCCAGTAACACCATCAATGTGTTTTTCCAAGAAAGGTCATCTGTCATTGTAACCCTCAAGTACTTATAACACTGGACACTCCGAAGAAGTGTCATTCATACTATAATTGAACATAGTTGGATTTCTACCCCGAGTTAGCCTCATAATGCTACACTTCCCCTAATTTAATTGAAGTTGCCATGTATTACACCATCCCTCAATTGCCTTCAATCTAGAGCTAATGTTTCACAGTCTTGGATACCATCAACCTCTTTGTCTCTTCATCAGCAAATAGTCTACAATTGCTGCCAACTATGCTGCTGAGGTCATTAATAAATATTAGGAAAAAAAGAAGACCCAGCACACTACCCTGGGGTACACCAGATTTAACAGCCAACCACTCTGAGTGAGACCCATTTATAACTACCCTTTGTTTCCTATCACTTAAAAAAGAAGTTACCCATTTGGTTACCTGCCCCACAACCCATATGCTGCAACTTTTGCAAGAAGTTTTGAATGTGAAACAGTGTCAAATGCCTTACAGAAGTCACAAAACACCATGTCAACCTGTTTACCATTGTTTAAACTCTGCTGGAGGTCATCCACTACCAGGATAAGTTGAGTCTCACAAGAGTGCCCTCTCAGAAAACCATGTTGGTTATCAGAAATGAGATTGTGAGATTTGAGAAACTTAATGCAGCCAGAGTATATGATATGCTCAAGAATTTTACAAACCACTGAAGTTAGAGATACAGGCCTATAGTTTGCAGCTTCAGACTTATTACCTGACTTAAATATTGGGGTAACATTTGCTAATTTCCACATACTTGTAACAACCCCTTGATTCAAAGACTGCTGATAAATAGCTGAAGAAATGGTCCCACTTCCCTAGCTAATTTTATAAGAACTACAGCATGAATTCCATCTGGCCCTCCAGTTTTATTTTTATTAAGGATCAATAGTTGCTTGATAATGCCCTCAGTACTAACAATAATATCCCCCAAATAATGCATTGTTCTAGACTCAAAAGCATGCTGTGCAGTATTTTCATCTACTGTAAAAACACTCCTGTATTGTTCATTCAACAAAGAAGCTTTCAATTCTGGGTGTGATATTAGTTCTCCATTTGCCACAACAAGAGCTGGAATCGAGTACTCAAAAGCCCGAGAATGCTCGACATACCTCCAAAACAGCTTTGGATCTTCTTGCAGCCATTTACTGAGTTTATTAGTTTTAAAATCCTTATGGGCCAATGAGAGTTCTTTTTTAGCATTTGCACGAGCAATATGCAAACCATTTGCTCTCAATAAACTTGAATTACCTCTGTATCTAATTCTCCATAATCACTGCTTATGAAGAGCCCTTTTAACACATGGTGTATACCATGCTGGTGTTGCCCAATTTTCAATTTTTAACAGTGCTCCTAACATTAACATTGACATCACAAGTTACAATGTGATGGTCACTAATTCCCTCAGAAACCTTAACATTAATAGGAGCCACTGCTGTTTAGAGTAGCTGCTGCTTAAAAGTAGCTGCTGCTTGAAACGTTTTGTGAAAACAAATATGAATTTCCTAGAATTAAACATTCTACAAGATTTGAATAAAATATAGGCCGGCCATCCTTATTTAATGTCTGGTATAATAGGTGGGTTGTCAAATAGATGCCCGAAAGCTGAGCCTTTGGCATTCTTTTCGATTTAAAACAAAAAGTGACAAATGAAAGAAGAAATATTCAAACAAAATGTCAAAGGCTCAAATGTTGGCAGCCCATTTAAAAGACAGCCACCAAACATAGATTTATTGACATTATTGTATAACACCTAGTATATCGTGGTACCCTCAAAATGCTAGCCTGGGCGTGTCCAACTCCTCACTGTCCCTCCCTCGCCAGCATATGAACTTGTTTTAGAATGGAGGAATATCACCTGGAGCATGGTCGCTTGGATCTTGTTGCCCCTTGTAGGTGTACACAGGTCCAAGCCTATAAAAGCACCACGTTTTCCTTTGTTAGACATTCACTTCTGTCTTTCAAATTCGTTCATGTTTGTACTACGTAGATTCTCATCCACATTACAACAATGGGCCCATGGACACTTCACCTTTAACGAAATGATTCATCTTTGTATTCTGTGCCTTCTTAATAACGATGAATAAAAGTGTTTTAACAAGAAGCAACATTGTCCTTTCGTCTTAATTCCATCTCCTTGGAACAATCGAAGGCACAATAGGACAAGGAGGTAAAGTACCCCACAGGGACGGTACGATCTAGATGCAGGTGGTGACCACCTGTCTGAAGAATCTCATCCTCTTCAGGGAGCCATCGGTCATCCAATGCCATCCATCTACTTCTGGCTCTCCATCCTTCCTTATACTGTTGCGTGATTCTCACAACCAATACAACCAATACAACCAATACAACACCAATACAATGACAACAAAATTATGTAACACCCAGCAACCTCGGTTCCCACCAAAACTATAGCCTGGGGGTAAACAACTCCTGTTTGTCCCTCCCTCCTCTCCCCATTAATATATTGATGGCGGAGTGATACATTTAGGACCATCGCCACTTGGAAATGGTTACACCTCGTAGGTGTACACAGGTCCAAGGTAAAAAAGGACCGTGTTCCTCTTTGTTCCTGTGCCTTGTCTTTGCTCTAAATTTGTATTAAGTTGAATCTTTCTGTACCACATCATGAACATGAGGATGCACCTTTGATCTAAACAATTCATCTTTGTAATCTTGATGTTTCTTGACAAAGATGAATAAAAGTGTTACAATGAGAAACTGCATTGTCTTTATATTCCGAAACTAACAACTTCTCTACAGAGGCTGAAGACACCATAAGGCAGGAGACATACGATCCTGAAGCAGCTACAACATCTTCTATCGGTAATTACATTCAGGGAGATGTATATCAGCATCGACAGAGAGCAGGATGGCCACCATCCTTCTGCATCAATTTCACCCCCATGCAGGAGGATGATCGTAATCCAACTCCATCCAGCTACTTCTGTGAATCGGATCTTCTTCATACGGGCACCGCGCGATCAAGTGAAGAAACGAGTTTCAGAAAACACCATCTACAAGTTTGGTAAAATAATAAAGTCTACGTCAAAAGCTCACAATTAAGATTGTCGCAAATAATGGCAAATATGGCAATCTTTGGAAAATAATTTTCTTCTATTCACAAGCCTACATTTGCAATTATATTATAAACTGACAATCATGTTAATGTTCGATTACAATGCAGTGGTTTCCAAAGTTTTTTTTTGCTCACTGCACAATATTTGTTGCCTGGAGAAGGCCTGGCACACTTAGCAATACTCACGCTACACTAGTGTACCACAGAATACCCTCTGAGACACACTAGTTTAATGTGTACGTGTAACAGGAAAGTTTTGTTAATTTCACTTTTTTTCCAATGAAGCTAAAAAAGTATTGGAAAATATTAAATTATGTTAAATTCAATACAACATTGAAAATTTCGTGGAACATCTAAGAAAATGGATGGCACACGTTTTGGTAATTACATTTACGAAAACCTACCTACATAGCCTAGCCACCTGAGGTAGCAATCTGTCTGTTTCATCGGCAGTGATGTCACAAAAGATATAAATGCAAGCATTCTACAATTACCAAGAATGAACGAAAATTAATGCAGATACGTCATTGACAATAAGTTGCCATCAGCTGTTTCTTGTTCAATTTCGAGAAATGGAAACAGGATGCAATATTTCAATACCTCCACCCACTATCCTTAATTTTATCCAACCCAATATAAAGGTTTCTAATTTCCAACAAATCGATCCCAATTTCTGAAGTTTCGGATCCTTGTTGGACAAACTGTTTCGAAATGAAAACCATGTCTGTTAGCCGGGTTTCACTGCTACTTCTTCCCATAAGCTGTGCATTTCTGATGACCGTCGTGAATGGTTCGTACAATGCAAGTGAGTAAATCGCAAGCTTATCCACTTATGTGTTAATCTAATGGTTCATTCGAAATATGGACAATGCTTTAAATTCTATTAAAAATAATAAATATGAGACATCAATTTTGAACTTTAGCTTTAGATTTCAACAAAATGGTAATCAGTGAAAGAGCAAAAAAACATCATTGTGACGTCAAATTCACTAAACAGAAATTCTGTGTCGAAAGATGCAGAAGAAATAAGTATTATAATGATGGGCGAGTTGACCAATACGGAAACTGTCGCTGTTACAACAAAAAGTCTGTGTTTTACATTGCTATAAATGGTAAGAATTGTTTGTATGTCTTTATAAAAATTGCACTTGTTTGTCATCAAAGATAATATTACATTATATTGTTTAATGCATTTTACAGGAAAATTTGGGGTATTCAAATTAGATAAGGTCTGCTTTGCAAGAAAAACAAACGATGAATGCGAAAAGAAGTGCCAAAAAGAGAAATTTCAATCAGGACCACAAACATACAGGTATGGATACTGCTATTCGAAGCAGGCTTGTCGTTGTGTGTACATCAAGAAGAAGTTATTTTTTAAAGAAATCTGTAGGATTTGACACGTGACCACTAGCATCAGCTAACTCGGAGTTGCATTTTTTCTTTTATTTCTTGATTGTTACTGACAAACATTACGAAAGCCCCATTTTGGTTTTGTCTGTCTATGAGATGTTCGCTATAGGAATCATAGGAAGTCACCTAAAGACAATATTAGCATTCGAAATGAAATTAATTTGGCGTTTTTTGCACGCTTGCGGCAAACAGAACCTATTTAATATAACCCCACCAAACAAATTCGAAAATATACCGGGACGAACCCAATTCGCCATCAACAACACCGAAAAAAAAACACATTATGCCTTAAACCATTGCGCCACATCAGTATTCGTTTCTTGCAGTTGTTTAGAGAAGAAACGAAGTTTACGACAATGGCAATTATCGCCTATGAATACGTGAACCTGGAATACTTTTTCTTTGTAAAACGAGGGACTTACGATGGCTAACTTAAAATAAAATCTCTTAAATGTAATGCACACTTGTGCAGAAAATTCTGACCTCCCAACCCCCCCCCCCCCCCAAAAAAAAACAGCTATAAAAACAATTTTCAAATAATCATATTTTAATGTACTTGTTTGTCAATGAACTATTTTTGGTAATAAAAAATAAAAATATTCAATTGTTCTTCGAATTTTTATGATAAAATGTTGTAACATATAAAAGTGGGGCATTAGATTTGATGTTTTTTGTTGAAATAATTTTAAAACATGAGATTTTAATGGAGAATCTTTATTTAACAAATGCAGTTTAATATTCAAATACATTATACTGTATTATATTAATATGAATGCAGTTAACTTGCAAGAAATAAAACCAGGATATATTATTTAACATATATTATGTTTCATTTTATCCCAACTCAATAAAAAGGTTCCACATTTTATTAATCTAACTTTCAGAGAGTTTTGCAGATTTGTTAATTAAATAGTTTCGAAATGAAAGTCAGTTCTCTTAGTGTTAGTAACATGTTACTGACCATGCTAATAATTTTCATCAGCTTTACATTCCTGATAACCGTGGTGAATTGTTCTTATAATGAAAGTGAGTAAACTGTTATTCAAATGTTTTATCCAAAATACCAAAAATATAATTAAGGCATAAAATGTGCAAATTGCACAATCTTTAGAAATTTGCATAAAATTGGATTGTTTCATTTTTAAAAAACAATTTTGTTTTTAGGTTTAGTTAAATTAAGCTTGTTGCCCCCCCCCCCCCCCCAGCAACAGCCTTTATCAAATTAGCCGATTGTTACGACTATTCCTTGATTTGATCAACGGGAAGAAAGGACAGAACAATGGACTAATTTAATGAAATAATTCTTTAACGACTGGGAGGCACAGCCCCCAGACCCCCTGCAACAAGCTTAATATAACAAAACCTAACCTTCGAACTTCTTCTACTGATGTCCCGACTAGAGACGTGCAAACTAAAATTTAGCTGACTAAAATCAATAAATTAGTCGAATTAAATAACTCGGTAACTGTCTGTTATTTTACAATGCTTTTTTCAGAAAAAAAAGTTAGTTTATAACAAAAACTAAAAGTTTGTATTTTAGTTAGTTAACTAATTTTTTTTTAGTTGACTAAAATTTTTAGTCAGACTAAGAAAATTAGTCGACTAAAATTTTTACTCAGAGTAAGAAAATTAGTCGACTAAAATTTTTACTCAGACTAAGAAAATTAGTCGACTAAAATTTTTAGTCAGACTAAGAAAATTAGTCGACTAAAATTTTTAGTCAGACTAAGAAAATTAGTCAAATAAATTTTTAGGCGGCCTAAAAAATTATAGTTGACTAAATTACTGTAAACGTTATCGTAAACTTATAACTAACAGTGTAACTTTATAAACAATATCAAAGCGAATAAAATTAAGATTACCAAAAATAATACACCAATATTTCGAGAAAAAAAAATTGTTTTTGTTCTCAAGCCTACATTTTGTAATTATTTTGTAATTAATGTTCGCCTACACTGACTCGACTACCAACTCTTTTTTTTTTGCTCACTACACAATATTTGTTGCCTGAAAAAATTGTGGAGCCACTTAGCGAAACTCATGCCACACTAGTGTGCCACAGAACACCCTTTTGGAAACACTATAGTGTAGTGCGTATGTGTAATAAAAAAGTTTTGTTAATTTTACTTTTTCCAATAAAGTTAAAACTTATGTGAAAATGTTAGATTACGGGAACAAATACAACATAAAATTCAAAATTTCGCTGAACACCTCGTTACCTCGATCACTTACTAAACCGACTGTTTCATCTACTGTGATGTTACAAAAGATAAAATGCATACATTTCAAAATTACCAAGAATAAACTAACATACAGTGTGTCTCGTAAAATGTATGCACACTTCGGTTGTTAATAACTGCTATGTCATTTTCTTAAATTATATTTTATAATTTTACAGTTAAGAGTAAATGTTACAATGAAGATTAGATGTAATTAGGCTAACCATATTTCTTTGAGACAAAAATGAGACATTGGGATGGCAGTATGATATATGGACCGGCGGTGGCGACGACTACTGGCATCTAAGAAAATACCCGCCGTTGATGCTGATCAAATCTAGACAGCTACGTTTGCACATATCAAACAAATATATTGATATATTCAGTGAACAATGCGACTCCATGGTTACTATGGTTATACAAATTACTGGTATACAATGATATTGATATGCGATTAGGTAAGTTATGATTATGAATAATAATTTATGATTAACCCAATATTAAAGTATATTTAAAGTTTTTATTAAAAACGGAGTAAGTAACAGTTATTGTTTTGAACATTTAACAATGTATGTTTTGACATTTAAAAAAATGCCTTGATTAAGAGTAATGGCAAAAGCCAAAAAGATTTAAAAAAACGAGCTGACGTTTCGACCTGGCATTGGTCATCTTCAGACCAACAATTAGGTTTACACTATTTTACCAGTCAAAAAATGTATTTTTTTCTCAATGTGAATATGATGCTTGTATCTGAATCTTTTTGGTGAGTGTTATTTTATGAAGTGTCAAAATTTAAAGTTAATATTTTTTTAAATATTTATATAACTAGTAAATTGCAATTATGGACTTTTGTTTTTTGCTTTTTAAATAGTGTAATTGTTGCCGCTGTGCTACGAGTAGCTGTTGCTTAAAAGTAGCTGTTGCTTAAAAGTAGCTACTGCTTGAAACGTTTTGTGAAAACAAATATGAATTTCCTAGAATTAAACATTCTACAAGATTTGAATAAAATATAGGCCGGCCATCCTTATTTAATGTCTGGTATAATAGGAGGGTTGTCAAATAGATAACCAAAAGTCGAGCCTTTGGCATTCTTTTCGATTTAAAACAAAAAGTGACAAATGAAAGAAGAAATATTCAACCAAAATGTCAAAGGCTCAAATGTTGGCAGCCCATTTAAAACACGGCATCAAAATGCTAGCCTGGGGGTGTCCAACTCTTCACTGTCCCTCCCTCCCCAGCATATGAACTTGTTTTAGAATGGAGGGATATCACCTGGAGCGTGGTTGCTTGGATCTTGTTGCCCCTCGTAGGTGTACACAGGTCCAAGCCTATAAAAGCACCACGTTTTGATTTGTAAGACATCCATTTCTGTCTTTCAAATTCGTTCATGTCTGTACTATGTAGATTCTCATCCGTAATACAACAATAGGCCCATGGACAATTCACCTTTAACGAAACGATTCATCTTTGAATTCTGTGCCTTCTTAATAACGATGAATAAAAGTGTTTTAACAAGCAGCAGCATTGTCCTTTCGTCTTAATTCCATCTCCTTGGAAAAATCGAAGGCACCATAGGACAAGGAGGTAAAGAAACCCACAGGGACAAGACGATCCAGATTGTGACACCCCCTGCACATGTGAGAGGGATGTCGCTATTTGGTCTTTGGAAGTCTGACCACCCCTTTCTTTGGATGGAAGGGTGGCCCACAAAGACAAGTGTCCGAAATATGAAAAGTTTTCTTTTCGTCGGCACATATGGAAACAATTTAAGAGAGGAAATTACTTTTCCTCTTGTCCAGTGTGACACTGGACAGGCCCGAATAATTTCTACGAAATTATTTGCATATTTTGGAAGAACAAGTTCCAAAAAAGGAAACAGTTTGGGTTGGTCAGAACGAATTATGGGCGGCCGCTGGTCAGGAGTGGCAGTAGGCAAAAAGTAGCAGGATCAGAATATTTCCCTCCTCGTTTAAGAGTAGAATATTCTAAGGCCACAAATCTTTTGGGACTTAGAATCTTTTCTAAAGTAATCAGTCGCTTATGTAGTAATCATTCGCTTATGTATTAATGTATTATTTTATCTTCACTTGTAATCTACTACAATCAATATAAAATAAAGTCAGTTAGTATCACAAATAAGAAGTCATTTTTCTTATTTGTGAAGTCGTCACTTTCTCTTTAAATCGTGGAAACTTGAGTCCCGTACACATGGAACCCAATACAGACCGACATGCCAGGGAGTTTTACTCCAACCTGGAGTGGAGGCGCGACAAGGGGCCGTGCAAAAGCCCGAGCTTGAGAGGTGTGGAGCGGCATACAATCCCAACTCAACTGGCTGGTACAAGACCAGCCACCCAACAAAGAGACAAACAAAGTGCAGTCCAGCCATGCTACAAGATGCAGGTGGTGACCAACTGTCTGAAAAATCTCATCCTCTTCAGAAAGCCATCGGTCATCCGTTGCTATCAATCTACTTCTGGCTCTCCATCCTTCCTTCAACGGTAGCCATACGATAGAGAAAGGAAGGCACGTGAATCTCAGGGAATAGAGGAAATCAGGCATCGTTGAGTGATTCTCACAATTGTATAATCAACGTTTTTGTTACTGTAACTTACGTGACTCATTTGTCTTGATTTACGACAGATTTTAAAATACAGTAGTATGTATTTACTAGTGGGGTAACCCGTCATAAATGACGGGAGCAAAATTCACAGGCAATTGTGCCCAGCATTAGAATTTCTTTTCCTCCGCCCTTTTATGACGTCACACCAAGTAACAAACCAATTACAAATTGATGACATTCATAAAAGGGCTGAGCAAAAGAAATTCTAATGCTGGGCACAATTGCCTGTGATAAACTGTAGTTTAATATTGCTACTATTATCCCCTCCCCTTTTTATATTTGAAAGAGAAAATGAGTTTTTCATTTTCTCTGTTGTGGGCATGCGTGTCGTTTGTTCCTTTTTTACTCCTTTCATTTCAGTTTCAGTCACCCCTCCCACTTTTTCTCTCTCCCCTTCTACACTTTCCAACCTTTTCTCCTCTCCAATTTAATTTTATGGGGTTCTTGGATGAGGAGTGTGCAACATATAGTTGACCTTGAGAAAAAAAGTGGTTCATTCATTTAAATTTATATAAATTCCGATGTTACACACACACACACACACAGAGACCTGGCTTAATATATATATATATAATGATTAGAAATTAAATGATATTATTAACTTTTCAGTAACTTTGTAACTCAATAACCAATACAACGACAACAAAATTAAGATTGTCGCAAATAAATTGAAATAATATGGCAATATTTGGAAAATAATTTTCTTCTATTCACAAGCCTACATTTGCAATTATATTATAAACTGACACGGATGTTAATGTTCGCCTACACTGCAGTGGTTCCCAAAGTTTTTTTTGCTCACTGCGCAATATTTGTTGCCTGGAAAATCCTGGCACACTTAGAAATACTCACGCTACACTAGTGTACCACAGAACACCCTTTGAGACACACTAGTTTAATGCGCACGTGTAACAGGAAAGTTTTGTTAATTTCAATTTTTTCCAATGAAGCTAAAAAAGTGTTGGAAAATATTAAATTATGTTAAATTCAATACAACAGTAAAAATTTCGTGGAACATCTAAGAAAACGGATGGCACACGCTTTGGTAATTACATTTACAAAAACCGCCCTACATAGCCGAGCCACCTGAGGTAGCAATCCGTCTGTTTCATCGGCAGTGATGTCACAAAAGATATAAATGCAAGCATTCTAAAATTACCAAGAATGAACGAAAATTAATGCAGATACGACATTGACAATAAGTTGCCATCAGCTGTTTCTTGTTCAATTTCGAGAAATGGAAACCGGATGCAATATTTCAATACCTCTACCCACTATCCTAAATTTTATCCAACCCAATATAAATGTTTCTAATTTGCAACAAATCGATCCCAGTTTCTGAAGTTTCGGATCTTTGTTGGACAAACTGTTTCAAAATGAAAACCATGTCTGTTAGCCGGGTTTCACTGCTACTTCTTCCCATAAGCTGCGCATTTCTGATGACCGTCGTTAATTGTTCATACAATGCAAGTGAGTAAATCGCAAGCTTATCCATTCATGTGTTAATCTAATGGTCCATTCGAAATATGGACAGTGCTTTAAATTCTATTAAAAATAATAAATATGAGACATCAATTTTGAACTTTAGCTTTAGATTTCAACGAAATGGTAATCAGTGAAAGAGCAAAAAAACATCATTGTGGCGACAAACTCACTGAACAGAAATTTTGTGGCCAAATATGCAGAAAGAATAAGTATTATAATAAGGGGAGAGTTGACCAATACGGAAACTGTCGCTGTTACAACAAGAAATCTGTGTTTTACATTGCTAAGAAGGGTAAGAATTGTTTGTATGTCTTTATAAAAATTGCATTAGTTTGTCATCAAAGATAATATTACATTATATTGCTTTGTGCATTTTACAGGAACAATTCCGGTATTCAGAGTATATAAGGTCTGTTTTTCAATAAAAACAAACGACAAATGCACAAAGAAGTGCCAAAAAGAGAAATTTCAATCAGGACCACATACATACAATTATGGATTCTGCTATTCGAAGCAGGCTTGTCGTTGTGTGTACATCAAGAAAAAGTTTAAATTCTTTTACAAAGATATCTGTAGGGTTTGACATGTAACCACTAGCATTAACTAACTTGGAGTTGCATTTCTTCTTTTATTTCTTGATTGTTACTGACAGACATTACGAAAGCACCATTTTCATTTTGGTTCTGTTTGCCTATGAGATGTTTGCTATAGGAATCATAGAGACAATATTATCATTCGAAATGAAATTAATTTGGTGTTTTTTGCACGCTTGCGGCACACAGAATCTATTTAACATAACCCCACAAAAAAGAAAAAAAAATTCAAAAATATACCGGGACAAACCCAATTCGCCATCAACAATACCCAAAAAAAAACACATGCCTTAAACCATTGCGCCACATCAGTATTCGTTTCTTGCAGTTGTTTAGAGAAGGAATGAAGTTTACGACAATGATAATTATCGCCTATGAATACGTGAACCTGGAATACTTTTTCTGTGTAAAACGAGGGACTTACGATGGCTAACTTAAAATCTCTTAAATGTAATGCACACTTGTGCAGAAAACAAAAATGCAACTCCAACTCCAAGTTAGCTGATGCTAATTACGTGACCAGGATTTCAAACGTGAAAAAACTAACGTCCAAAACAGTCGAAAGCAAACTTTCATTGGAAGTCACAATTATATTCTGACCCCCCCCCCCCCCCCAAAAAAAAAAGGTTTTTGCTGATTTTTTTTTTGGGGGGGGGGGCCAAAAAAAAACAGCTAAAAACATTTTTCAAATAATCACATTGAAATGTACTTGTTTATTGATGAACTATTTTAGGAAATAAAAAAATATAAAAAGCACAATTGTTCTTCGAATTTTTATGATATAATGTTATTACATATAGAGTGGGGCAGTAATATTTGATGTTTTTTGGGAAAATAATTTTAAAAGATGATTTTAACAAATGCAGTTTAATATTCAAATGTTAAGTTTTAAAAATTACAGTATGTTTGGTGCATTGCTTATAACAGAATGACAATGTGCAGAGAGAAGCTTAACTTTTGATCAAATGAGACACCTAGCCCTGTTACTTGAGTAAAAAAACTTTAAAATAGATGAATTCATTTAAAAAAATCACAGCGTGGAATTTATTTTCTGATTTTAAATTTCACACATTTCGGCAATCCCAATTTTATTGGATGTCAATTGCAAGCTGAAAACTTGAAGGAATTACTACTGTGTACGTTTAACATCATCAGCATCTTTTATATTCGAAAGATCATAAAAATACTAAAGAGTAACGGTCCCAGAATCCTCTCCTGCAGAACCCCACTAGTAACATTCACCCAACCAGTGTTTTCTGGACTCAATTCTAACTCTGTTTGCAACTACTCAAAAATCCTTGGACCTAGCACAAAACACATTTGTCAAAATCGATGATATACATTTTCTCCAATAGGATAGAGTAATTCACTCGATGAAACACAAAATCAAGATATGCAATATTAAGCCCCGATCATAAAATCTAGGCACTCTAATAATAAAATGAATAGTTGTAGACCATTTTTATAAGAGGCAAAATTAAAAATTGCTAATTAAGCCATTATTTAACAAGAAATTAATCTTTAAGTCAGCAGCTATTTTGTCCAAAACTTTACAGCATATACTTGTGATCGAAATGGGTCTATAATTATAATTATCTGGCAAACTCCGTATCAGCCTGAAAATTCTTTAATTACTGCACTTTCAACAATGATACAGATTAGTCAGTATGAACATACTGATATTTAGCCCATCCCTATAAAAGACGGGTTGTCAAATAAATAATTGAAAGTTAAGTCTTTGTCATTCATTTTGATTTAAGACAAAACGTGACAAATGAAAAAAAAATTCAACAGAATGTCACAGGCCTAGATTTGGGCAGCCCATTTAAAACACGGCCACCAACCCGCCATTTATTGACATTACTGTATAATCAGCATTTTTACATAATGACTCACTGTCTATGAATTCTGCTTAAATCAAATCACATAGGAAATTTAAATTGTAATATACAGTTATTTTATTTAATACTAGCATTACTACCTTGCTTCGCTCGGGTAAAGTAAACAATTAAAAGAAATAACTTTTATTAACTTTCATCTTCACTGTTAAGAAATGTAAGGGGGATGAACATGGGTTTAAGGGGGTTCAACCTCCTTAAACCCAAATTTATCTCCTAAACCCATGTTCATCCCCCTAAAACCATGTTCATCCCCTAAAACCATGTTCATCCCCCTTAAACCCATGTTCATCCCTCTTAAACCATGTTCATCCCCTTTACCCATGTTCATTCCCTTTAAACCCATGTTCATCCCCTTAAACCATGTTCATCCCCCTAAACCATGTTCATCCCCTAAACCATGTTCATCCCCCTTAAACCATGTTCATCCCCCTTAAACCAATGTTAATCCCCCTTAATCCCATGTTAATTCCCCCTAAACCCATGTTCATCCCCCTTAAACCATGTTCATCCCCCTTAAACCCATGTTCATCCCCCTTAAACCCATGTTCATCCCCCTAAACCATGTTCATCCCCCTTAAACCAATGTTAATTCCCCCTAAACTCATGTTCATCCCCCTTAAACCATGTTCATCCCCCTTAAACCAATGTTCATCCCCCTAAAGCATGTTCATCACCCTGAAACCCATGTTCATCCCCCTTAAACCCATGTTCATTCCCCTTAAACCCATGTTCATCCCTCTAAACTATGTTCATCCCTCTAAACTATGTTCATCCCCCTAAACCATGTTCATCCCCCTTAAACCAATGTTAATCCCCCTTAAACCCATGTTCATTCCCCTTAAACCCATGTTCATCCCCCTAAACCATGTTCATCCCCCTAAACCATGTTCATCCCCCTTAAACCAATGTTAATCCCCCTTAATCCCATGTTAATTCCCCCTAAACCCATGTTCATCCCCCTTAAACCATGTTCATCCCCCTTAAACCCATGTTCATCCCCCTAAAGCATGTTCATCCCCCTGAAACCCATGTTAATCCCCCTTAAACCCATGTTCATTCCCCTAAACCCATGTTCATCCCCCTAAACCCATGTTCATCCCCCCTAAAACCATGTTCATCCCCATGAAACCCATGTTCATCCCCCTTAAACCATGTTCATCCCCTTAAACCCATGTTCATCCCCTTAAACCCATGTTCATCCCCCTTAAACCATGTTCATCCCCTTAAACCCATGTCCATCCCCCTAAAACCATGTTCATCACCCTTAAACCCATGTTCATCCCCCTTAAACCCATGTTCATCCCCCTTAAACCCATGTTCATCCCCCTAAAACCACGTGCATCTCCCTTAAAACCAGGTTCATCTCTTTAAAGTATGTTCATCCTTTTATTTCTCTCTGTTCATCCCTTTAAAATGTGTTCATCCATAATATAGTGTTCATTTAATTCAATTTATATTCTGTGTCGGGTTTTAGAGTTACCCCAATGTTCATCCCTTTCATTTGTTCCTCTTTTTATCCTGACCCAAAACTGCACCCCTTTCACAGCCAACCAACAAAGTTCTGCAGCTTTATATACACTTCAGCAGGTTCCTAGAATTCCGCACTTCTTCAAAAATCGGTGTCACTGAACTGACGTCCATGTTACTGTTTGCCTACAGCAGTAGTTCATATATTTCTTTTTGTACATGGCACAGTATTTTTTGCGTGGAAACATTGTTGCTTACGTGTAATAGGAGGTGTAAAAGAACATTCAAAATTTCATGGAACACCTAAATCCCAGGAAATTTTTGCACCTCGCACCTGAGATAGCAATCCGGCTGTTTCATCGGCAGTGATGTCACAAAAGATATAAATGCAAACTTTCTAAAAAATTACCAGGAATGAACGAAAATTAATGCACATACGTCATAGACAATAAGTTGCCATCAGCTGTTTCTTGCTCAATTTAGAGAAATGTAAACCGGATGCATTATTTCAATATTTCCACCCACTATCCTAAATTTTATCCAACCCAATATAAAGGTTTCCCATTGCAACAAATCCATCCTCATTTCAGAAGTTTCGGATTTCTGTTGGACAAACTGTTTCCAAATGAAAACCATGTCTGTTAGCCGGGTTTCATTGCTACTTCTTCCCATAAGCTACGCATTTCTAATGACCGTTGTGAATTGTTCATACAATGCAAGTGAGTAAACACTAAGCTTATCCATTTATGTGTTATTCTAATTAGAGACTGAAAGTAGCAATCACATCCCATCCCATCATTCCAGAGGTCTTGTCAGTCCCACGAGTCCCATCAGTCCCATGGATCCCATCAGTCCCATTTATTTTTGTTTAGTCCCATCCTATCCTATGGGATAGAATGAGATCGTATTTTGATGAGAGCCCATTCGGTCTCTAATGTAGAGTATTGTTTACTATTGTATATTATGTGGTCGGTGGTCTTCCCATTATCAGTCTCATAGGCCCAACCAGTTCCATTAGTCCTGCTCATCCAAATAGGCTCCTGGGTTCCACCCATCCCATCAGTCCCACAGGTACCATCCATCCCATGGATCCCATCAGTCTCATGAGACCAATCAGTTCCACAGGTCCCATCAGTCCCATTATTTCCATGGGTAACCATCAGTCCCACCTGTCACTTCTTCCTCATTGATGGGAGCCCATTTCGGTCTCGAATTCTAATGATCCATTCGAAATATGGACAACGTTTTAAATTCCATTACAAATAATAAATTTGATACATCAATTGTGAACTTCAGCTTTAGATTTCAACGAAATGGTAATCAGTGAAAGAGCACCGAATCCTCAATGCAGCGAGAAACTCACTACACCGAAATACTGTGTGGACTTATGCAAAGGAAAAAAGTACTACAAAATGGGAAAAGAAGATAGAGACAAACACTGTCGCTGTTACAACAAGAAGTTAGTGTTTTACTACGTTAAACTCGGTAATATTTGTTTATATGCCATGTAAAAAATTGCATTTGTTTGTCTTCAAAGATTATTTTACATCATGTAAATTTATGCATTTTTACAGGAAAAAATCCGGTAGTTCAGGCAGATACGGTCTGCTGGGGAAAAGGAGTACACGAGAAATGCAAAAAGAAGTGCCAAAAAGAGAAATTTCAATCAGGACCAGACACATTTCTGAGCGGAATCTGCTATTCGAATCGGGTTTGTCGCTGCTCGTACATCAATAGCCGAATGGAAATGTTTCACAAAGAAATCTGTAGACTTTGATACTTGACAAAGTTTTCAAAACAGTTTCCAAAACAGTTAGAAGCACAATACGAATAGAAGTCACATTATATTTTGACCCCTCCAAAAACATCTAAAAAAACATTTGTCAAATAATGTACTTGTTTGTGGGTGAACCAATTTTTTGGAAATAAAAAAATACAAAATGCGTAAATTTCTCATTTCTTTGTAACGTTCACAGCACTTTAAGGCACCCTGGCAATAACCGCAGCATAGAAAATATCTCGACCGACTGTGCATGATATTAAAAAACAACGTCATTGTCAATTTGACGTCATTTTGACATCACTCATATAAGAAACGTCAAATGTGTTTCGAAAGGCTTTGTCATTGTCTCATCACATCAAATTTGTGTATAACGTTTGCAACGTGTGCGCCACATCAACATAACCAGAAGTTTAGTTAGTAACTATGAGCACGTATTTAACGCCCCTTTCAACATATCGAAGTCATTAAGAGACATACAAGTTGATTCACAACCAGTATTCAGGTCAGGACAACACAAATATCCATGCCCATGCCACGATTCGAACCCAGGACCACCAAGGGCCCGTTTTACAAAACTACAAGTCTTGTTAGTAACAAGTAAATTTTTACAAGTTCGTAAAATTTCCACTTATCAGCGTTTCACAAAAGTACAAGTGTACACTTGTGATTACAAGTGAATTTTTACAATTTTACAAGTGTAAACCACCAAAGATCAATTGTAGCTAACAAGTGTAGTGGACTAACTTGTTCCTGACACTTATTACCAACAAAAAGATTTTCTATCTAACTCAAAAGGTAGGTCGATTGTATTACAAGTGTTATTTGAAATTAAACAGAATGTCCTTACTTTCTCGTATTTTGTTTAAAATAAACAGCTTATTTCCTAATGCAACACTTTCAGACATTTCTGACACTATGGAATTACAGACAAGTCCAATTTCACTTGTTCCCAACAACTTTTGATCTACAATTGTTAGTTACAATCTTATTGTTACTCACAAGACTTGTAGTTTTGTGTACAAATGTTCGCGAAACACTTGTAAAGAAAAAGTTGTAATTACAAAGACTTGTAATTTACAATTGTCACTGACAAGACTTCTAGTTTTGTGAAACGAGCCTCAGGACCACAAACAGCGACTTTCTACACTGTGCTACCGAGGCGTCGGAACCAGAAGATTACATTTTGTTGTAATGTTGTGTATACGCTGCAACGTCTCCACTAACAATTTTATTGAAAATGTGTTGATACTCATTTTCTTTCTTGCAAAACACAGATGACAATTCTGAAACATCCTGCAGGACAACAACAGTTACATCTCTTGCAGCGGCAAATACATAGATAGTCTATCTATAGAAGATGCAACTGGTGTACTAGTGCAGGAAATTTCAAACCAAGAGTAAAGTAACACATACTGGTATATTAGTGACTAACGGTTATCAACAGGTGCTACACAACGTCATTGAATTTAGTTGTTTTCGTGAAAATCATCAAATTCAAAGAATAAAAACTGCATAAACTACTTATAAATGTCATATGGCTATCATTCAATTATTGTGCAGCTTCTTCTATCGAATGGTTTAACGGTGAAAACTATGACTGCAAGCAGGATTTTACTGCTACTTCTTCCCATAGGCTGTACATTTCTGATGACAGTAGTTGACTGTTCGTACAACGCTAGTAAGTAAACAGCAAACTTAAGTATACATGTACAAGTAATATACGGGTTATTTTAATGTTTAAGAGAAATATGGACAATATAAAAAACAGGGTTTGAAAAAAATCATTTTTTTATTTAATTCCTATTTTTTTATTTAAATCAAATGTTTTTATTTTTTTAAAAAAGTGAACATTTTTTTAAATAAAAACTTTCATTTTATTTAGTTTTCAATGATTATACAAATACTGATGTAGAGTAATTTTCAACATGCAACTGTTTGCTGTTTTTAAGGCCCGTTTACATTATACGAACTGCCACCGTCACGGAACGTACCGGTATATAGCGGTAGTGCGGTAACGTAAAATAGCCGCTGTAATATGAAAGTAAATGACGATACAAAAACATTTTCGTATATGTAAATAGCTGTGGTTTTCTCGATAACAGTAAGCACTACATGTCCACACCTCTTGAGAAAACCACATCCATTTATTTGCAGCTATGACAATATTTTTGCGTCGTCACCCATCATATTACGGCCGCTATTTTGCGGTACGGCTATCTTAGGAAACCCTAGCTTTACAGTGGTTATAGTACATTACGTCACAAAAAACCGTTGTCACAGATGTAAATGAATGTGGTTTTCTCAAGAGCGGTAACCACCACAGCTTTCACAAATAAGAAGAGTCGTTTTTCTTATTTGTGAAGTCGTCACTTTCTCTTTAAATTGTGGGAACTTGAGTCCCGTACACATGGAACCCAATACAGACCGACATGCCAGGGAGTCCTACTCCAACCTGGAGCAGAGGCGCGACAAGGGGCCGTGCATCCAGGTGATCAAGTCGACCTGGA
This sequence comes from Brachycybe producta, assembly GCA_036925085.1. Taxonomy (NCBI): domain Eukaryota; kingdom Metazoa; phylum Arthropoda; class Diplopoda; order Playtdesmida; family Andrognathidae; genus Brachycybe; species Brachycybe producta. Next base: position 5,349,428 of record JAUPFP010000004.1, read on the forward strand.
TCACCAGGCAGGTCAAAAAGCCCGAGCTTGGGAGGTGCAGAGCGGCGTACAATCCCAACTCAACTGGCTGGTACAGGACCAGCCACCCAACAAAGAGACAAACAAAGTGCAGTCCAGCCATGCTACAAGATGCAGGTGGTGACCACCTGTCTGAAGAATCTCATCCTCTTCAGAGGGCCATCGGTCATCCGTTGCTATCCATCTACTTCTGGCTCTCCATCCTTCCTTAAACGGTAGCCATACGATAGAAAAAGGAAGGCACATGAATCTCAGGGAATAGAGGAAATCAGGCATCATTGACTGATTCTCACAATTGTATAATCAACGTTTTTGTAACTGTAACTTACGTGACTCATTCGTCTTGATTTACGACAGATTTTAAAATACAGTAGTATGTATTTACCAGTGGGGTAACCCGTCATAAATGACGGGAGCAAAATTCACAGGCAATTGTGCCCAGCATTAGAATTTCTTTTCCTCCGCCTTTTTATGACGTCACACCAATAACAAACCAATTAGAAATTGATGACGTTCATAAAAGGGCTGAGCAAAAGAAATTCTAATGCTGGGCACAATTGCCTGTGATAAACTGTAGTTTAATTTTGCAACTATTATCCCCTCCCCTTTTTATATTTGAAAGAGAAAATGAGTTTTTCATTTTCTCTGTTGTGCGCATGCGTGTCGTTTGTTCCTTTTTTACTCCTTTCATTTCAGTTTCAGTCACCCCTCCCACTTTTTCTCTCTCCCCTTCTACACTTTCCAACCTTTTCCCCTCTCCAATTTAATATTATGGGGTTCTTGGATGAGGAGTGTGCAACATATAGTTGACCTTGAGAAAAAAAGTGGTTCATTCATTTAAATTTATATAAATCCCGATGTTACACACACACACACACAGAAAGAGACCTGGCTTAATATATATACAGTATATATAATAATTAGAAATGAAATGATATTATTAACTTTTCAGTAACTTTGTAACTCTATAACCAATACAACGACAACAAAATTAAGATTGTCGCAAATAAATTGAAATAATATGGCAATATTTGGAAAATAATTTTCTTCTATTCACAAGCCTACATTTGCAATTATATTATAAACTGACACTGAACAATATTTGTTGCCTGGAGAAATCCCGGCACACTTAGCAATACTCACACTACACTAGTGTACCACTGACACACTAGTTTGAGACACACTAGTTTAATGCGCACGTGTAACAGGAAAGTTTTGTTAATTTCACTTTTTTTCCAATGAAGCTAAAAAGTACTTGAAAATATTAAATTATGTTAAATTCAATACAACATTGAAAATTTCGTGGAAAATCTAAGAAAACGGATGGCACACGTTTTGGTAATTACATTTACGAAAACCGACCTACATAGCCTAGCCACCTGAGGTAGCAATCCGTCTGTTTCATCGGCAGTTATGTCACAAAAGATATAAACGCAAGCATTCTAAAATTACCAAGAATGAACGAAAATTAATGCACATACGTCATAGACAATAAGTTGCCATCAGCTGTTTCTTGTTCAATTTCGAGAAATGGAAACCGGATGCATTATTTCAATACCTCCACCCACTATCCTAAATTTTATCCAACCCAATATAAAGGTTTCTAATTTCCAACAAATCGATCCCAATTTCTGAAGTTTCGGATCTTTGTTGGACAAACTGTTTCGAAATGAAAACGATGTCTGTTAGCCGGGTTTCACTGCTACTTCTTCCCATAAGCTGCGCATTTCTGATGGCCGTCGTGAATTGTTCGTACAATGCAAGTTAGTAAACACTAAGCTTATCCATTTATGTGTTATTCTAATTAGAGACTGAAAGTAGCAATCTCATCCCATCATTCCAGAGGTCTTGTCAGTGCCACGAATCCCATCAGTCCCATGGATCCCATCAGTCCCGTCTATTTTTGTTTAGTCCCATCCTATCCTATGGGATAGAATGCGATCCAACTTTGATGAGAGCCCATTCGGTCTCTAATGTCGAGTATTATTTACCACTGTATATTATGTGGTCGGTGATTGTACATGTAACTTTAAGCAGAGTACATCTGTTGTTCTCCCCATTATCAGACTCATAGGCCCCACCAGTTCCATTAGTCCATGCTCATCCAAATAGGCACCTGGGTTCCACCCATCCCATCAGTTCCACAGGTACCATCCGTCCCATGGATCCCATCAGTCTCATGAGACCAATAAGTTCCACAGGTCCCATCAGTCCCATTATTTCCATGGGAAACCATGAGTCCCATCATTTCCATGGGTAACCATCAGTCCCACCTGTCACATCTTCCTCATTGATGGGAGCCCATTTCGGTCTCGAATTCTAATGGTCCATTCGAAATATGGACAACGTTTTAAATTCCATTACAAAAAATAAATTTGATACATCAATTGTGAACTTCAGCTTTAGATTTCAACGAAATGGTAATCAGTGAAAGAGCACCGAATCCTCAATGCAGCGAGAAACTCACTACACCGAAATACTGTGTGGACTTATGCAAACGAAAAAAGTACTACAAAACGGGACAAGAAGATAGAGACAAACACTGTCGCTGTTACAACAAAAAGTCTGTGTATTACTATGTTAAACTCGGTAATATTTGTTTATATTCCATGTAAAAAATTGCATTTGTTTGTCTTCAAAGATTATTTTACATTATGTAAATTTATGCATTTTTACAGGACCCAATCCGGTACTTAATTTAGATAAGGTTTGCTGGGAAAAAGGAGTACACGAGAAATGCAAAAAGAAGTGCCAAAAAGAGAAATTTCAATCAGGACCAGACACATTTCTGAGCGGAATCTGCTATTCGAAACGGGTTTGTCGCTGCTTGTACTTCAACAGCCGAATGGAAATGTTTCACAAAGATATCTGTAGAGCTTGATACTTAACAAAGTTTTCAAAACGCAAAACAGTCCGAAGCAGTCAGAAGCACACTTACGAATAGAAGTCACATTATTTCACACATTAAACATCTAAAAAAAAAACATTTGTCAAATAATGTACTTGTTTGTGGGTGAACCAATTTTTTGGAAATAAAAAAATACAAAATGCGTAAATTTCTCATCTTTTTGTAACGTTCACAGTACTGTAAGGCACCCTGGCAATAACCGCAGCATAGAAAATATCTCGACCGACTGTGCATGATATTAAAATACAACGTCATTGTCATCTTGACGTCATTTTGACATCACTCATATAAGTGACATCAAATGTGTTTCGAAAGGCTTTGTCATTGTCTCATCACATCAAATTTGTGTATAACGTTTGCAACGTGTGTGCCACATCAACATAACTTTTCGGACACTATGGAATTACAGACAAGTCCAATTTCACTTGTTCCCAACAACTTTTGATCTACAATTGTTATTTACAATCTTATTGTTACTCACAAGACTTGTAGTTTTGTGTACAAATGTTCGCGAAACACCTGTAAAGAAAAAGTTGTAATTACAAAAACTTGTAATTTACAATTGTCACTGACAATGTTTGTGAAACGAGCCTCAGGACCACAAACAGCGACTTTCTACACAGCACTACCGAAACGTCGGAACCAGAAGATTACATTTTGTTGTAATGATATAAGAAATGATAAAAGAAATTAATTATTCAAAAAGCTATTGAGTTCAAACATTTTATGCAGTTGTAAACGTAACTACAGATATTATCATATTCGGATTTAGTATATGACATGTTCGATATGCATGACATCAATGGCTATGATGTGGCGCAGACAAATAGCAAAATTCTGCACAACTCGCTGAAGTGTCTGGACATCGATGCTTTCAATGACCTTCTGGATGGCAGTTTTGAGCTCAGCGATGGTTTTGGGGTTTTTTGTGTAAACTTTGTCTTTAATATTGCCCCACAAAAATGAGTCACAAGGTTAGGGCTGTTATTGCTGGAATAGTAGGCCTTGACGATGGATATCCGCTCAGAAATGCTGTATTTTGACATTTTCACTGAAAAATAAAAATCAACAACAATAAGCTTGCGCATGCGCACAAAAAATCCCAACATGCCCTGCATTCAACCGCCAAATTTGAACTGAATCTCGCCAACGGTTCGAAAGTTATCAAGGTTTCTTTTCATATAGCTCAATAATTGTCACCCTGTACATAGATAGTCTATCTATAGAAGATGCAACTGGTGTACTAGTGCAGGAAATTTCAAACCAAGAGTAAAGTAACACATACTGGTATATTAGTGACTAACGGTTATCAACAGGTGCTACACAACGTCATTGAATTTAGTTGTTTTCGTGAAAATCATCAAATTCAAAGAATAAAAACTGCATAAACTACTTATAAATGTCATATGGCTATCATTCAATTATTGTGCAGCTTCTTCTATCGAATGGTTTAACGGTGAAAACTATGACTGCAAGCAGGATTTTACTGCTACTTCTTCCCATAGGCTTTACATTACTGATGACCGTAGTTGACTGTTCGTACAACGCTAGTAAGTAAACAGCAAACTTAAGTATACATGTACATGTAATATACGGGTTATTTTAATGTTTTAGGGAAATATGGACAATATAAAAAACAGGGTTTGAAAAAAATCATTTTTTTTTATTTAATTCCGATTTTTTTTATTTAAATCAAATGTTTTAATTTTTTTAAAAAAGTGAACATTTTTTTAAATAAAAACTTTCATTTTATTTAGTTTTCAAGGATTATACAAATACTGATGTAGAGTAATTTTGAACATGCAACTGTTTGCTGTTTTTAAGGCCCGTTTACATTATACGAACTGTCACCGTCACGGAACGTACCGTCAAGCTAGGGTTTCTTAAGATATAGCGGTAGTGCGGTAACGTAAAATAGCCGCCGTAATATGAAAGTAAATGACGATACAAAAACATTTTCGTATATGTAAATAGCTGTGGTTTTCTCGATAACAGTAAGCACCACATGTCCACACCTCTCGAGAAAACCACATCCATTTATTTACATCTATGACAATATTTTTTGCGTCGTCACTTACCATCATATTACGGCCGCTATTTTGCGGTACGGCTATCTTAGGAAACCCTAGCTTTACAGTGGTTATAGTACATTACGTCACAAAAAACCGTTGTCACAGATGTAAATGGATGTGGTTTTCTCAAGAGCGGTAACAACCACCACAGCTTTCGAGAAAACCACATCTATTTACCATAAAGAAACCCTAGATAGACACTTGTTGCAACATTATTATACGGTACGGTGGTACGTGTGGCGACATTTCGTCCAGTTTTAAACAAGTATACTCAGAATAAAACACGTTCTACTTCTGCTTACTACTGGTACTCATTCCATACTAAATAAAAAAAAATAATAATGAAGTCCCAATTTTCCTTAAAAATCATTTGATTTAAATTGCGATTTAAATTATTGATATAAATCAATGCACCTTGATACAAAATCAACCATAATGTAATACGTGCATTATAATCATCAACCATTTCGAGGATATGTTTGTCCGGCATATTTAAAATATATCTCAAAGGCTAGTCGTAGCTGGCACCAGTTTAGTCCTGGCAGCTTGTATTAAAATCATTTTTCGAAAGTTAATGTCCTGTACATTCCCGTCATTGTTGACGGGTAATGGGTAAAACCCCGAACTAATTAAAAGATGCCATGTTGTATTTTTTTATTTTTTAAGCATTAGATTTAAATGAAATGGAGATCAGTGAAAGAGCAAATAAACATGGTTGCATCGAGAAATTGACTCAACCAAAGTATTGTTACAACATATGCAGACGAAAACGGTATTTCAACATGGGATTTGCTGACCGAGAAGGCCACTGTCGTTGTTATAACAGTTACTTCGTGTTTTACATTGCTAAATATAGTAAAGTTTCATTCAGTCGCACAAACATTCTATTTGCTTGTTAAACATATTTAAGAGAAACTAATAATAATACCATTATTTTATGCAATTTTATATAGATAGAAAGAGGAACCGGAACGGATTTACAATAGATGGTGTCTGTCGAAAAAAAGGAGCACACGGAAGATGCAGAAATAAGTGCCAAAAATACAAAGGCCCCTCGGGAAGAGAGAAATGGACAAACGGTTATTGCTATTCGCATTTGGTTTGTCGTTGCTACAACATTCCCAGACAATCACTTTTCTTTTTTAAAGAAATATGCAGAGTATAAATTGTAGAAAAATGGGAACTAATTTGACAATCGAGCTGACTTTCAAGCGATTTTGTATATCAAAAATTTATTGTTTCATTAAATTCACAGATTTCTTTTATGAAAAAAAATCTGGGTGCATTGGGAAATTATTTTAATTTGTTAATAATTTCTTGTTTTGAAAATAAATTTTGCAACCTTGCACTTGGACTTACCTGTCACAAGCCTCTGTGGCTATTTGCAGAGCAATTAAGTGGCGGACACACACACACGGAAAATCAGCCAAGAATAGGAGGCCATAAAAGAATTTAAAATTCTGGCCGATTTCTTGTAAGAAAAAAGAAGTTGAGAGTGGCTCAACTTTTTTTTTGGACAGAAACTAAATTTGATATTCTGACCAATTCGAACAGTTTTAACAACCTAATAAAATCAAACAGGCAATTAAAAAACGGGATGAACAGAAGTTGGCTCCGCCTTTTTTATGACGACTGGCAACTTCTAATTGGTTTGTTGCGTGGTTTGACGTGGAAAAGGGCAGCGCATGTGACGTCAGACTGCATAACCAACCAATTAGAAGTTGCGTTCGTCATAAAAAGGGCGGATCTAACTTCTGTTCATCCCGTTTTCTAAGTGCCTGTTAAATTCAAACCCTCACTTTTTAATAAAGATATGGAAGCAAAGGTTGGCATTGGTTGTGTCAATGTTCATTTCTACAGTTGGAGAGAAGGGGGTAGCATGACCAGTCTCTCAAAACAAATGACAACCCCCCCCCCCCCCTTTTAAATGTTAATTTCTGTTCATACGCGTGGCCATCATGGTATTATTATTTTTCTTCTTTTCTGGGAAGATTTTCCGAAAAAGACTTTCCGCTATGTCACCCATTTCTAAGATCCAAACACTTAGAAACAAGTAGAAACACTTTAACCACGACCCCTCTGAATTGGCCTAACATTTGCTGTGCCATTGCACCAAGAAAATGAAGACATTCTTGTCTTACAGACTTCACTAGAAATGCATTGCATTCAACATTATGCACATCCATGTAAATTCTAACTTTTGAACGTGTTAGTTATTTCCACCCCGAAAAAAATGTGCATATTCGAACTGAGCTTGACCTAAGATTGTAAGAAACAAAATATTTTATAACAATAAAAAAGGATTATTTCTCATCAAAAACAAACATGAAAACATATAGTCAATGCCAGAATCCAAGTAAAATCTGAGACATTAAGACACCGGGACAGCTAGAGGTTTGCAAACCGGGACTTTTCCAGGAAATCCGTGACAAATGGGATCCCTAAAAGCAATCCATCTGGCAAATTTCATTTATGGGTTACATAATAGGAAAAAACGTACCCGTATTACGCTCTACAAAACTATTATCCTCCAGTTCAGCTATACCGCCAAAGTACAGCTAGTTGCTAGGCAAAAGCTATTGGCAAGAGAACCGATACTATCAATCACCCGTAGCATAGCAACTGCTTTTTCAAAGAATATCCGTTCGGATATTCTTTGAAAAAGCAGTTGCTATGCTACGGCCCACCATTATTTTATGCGATTTCCGGGTAGAACCTTTTCAATTTCTTTTTTTGTTGCGAAACATTGCACATGATCATCTCATGTGGTAATTGTCGGTAGATATTTACCATTCGGATGATACGCATACTACTTTGCGTGTTACTTTTGTAATCGTTTTCCTCCACTTTTTAAACTTTTTATTCATAAATATTAAAACTTTTTTTTTACAGAATTGAATATGAAATAAAAAATAAAAATTAAAGAGTTTTTATTAGTTATTACCACAATATTAGTTCATGCAAAGTTCCCTGATTTACTTTTCTGACCAAAAAAAATCATAATTAAATATACAGTTGCCTCAACCTAAAAAAAGCTTGTAACGTCATACAGATTAGACAAAAATTCAGGACTGTGTGGTGTAGTGTGAGCTTTTGACGTCGACCTTAAAATTTTACCAACTTGATGATGATGTTTTCTGCAACTCGTTTCTTCTCCTGATCGTTTTCGTGACCGCACGAAAATGATTCGAGTTACAGAAGTAATCGGATGGCGATCGATTGCGCTCATCCTTCTGTTCAGAGGTGTAATCTTTGCAGAAGGATGGTAGCCATTGCTCCTGGTCGACACTTTGTCTGTTGCCAATTGAAGATGTTGTAGCTGCTTTAGGATCTGTATGTCTCCTTGTCTTATGGTGTCTCAGGCCTGTTTAGAGAAGTATAAGTTTCCAAACATAAAGACAATACAGATTTCCATTATAAACACTTTATTCATTCTTGTACGGAAACACTCAAGTTTACATGAATGAATTGTTAATCAAAAGTGCGTCCTCATGCCCATGATGTGGTATGGATAAGAATCGACGTAAAACAAACAAAGTTGAGCAAAGAGAAGGACGATGAACAAAGAGGAACATGGTTCTTTTATACCTTGGACCTGGGTACAAATACGAGGTAATGACCATGGTCCTAAGAGTATCAATCCGCCACTAGAATATTAATTAGGATGGAAGGGACAAACGTGAGTTGTTTACCCCCCCCCCCCCCCCCCCCCCCCCCCGGCTATGGTTTTGGCGGGATCGCAAGTTGCTGGGTGTTACAGTAGAGACTCCTGGAAAGTAATAATTAAAGTTTTAAGAGGTGTAGGCCCTATATGTTATTATTTTTTAAATTAATACTTGTACAGTTGCATTTTGTATATAAAAAAATATCAATATAATCATGTCATTAAGTAATTTGTTTGAAATTCACCCTTTTTCACCAAATTATGCAGAGACTTTTTGAACACTATTTATGATAAATACAAAATATCTTCGATTTTAGTACACAGGAAACAACACGTGAAAAAGAGTTTACCAAAGGAACACTATACAAGGTCCAGTTTTAAGCTAAAAAACAAAGAGAAAATTGAACCTGTAAATATTTTATGCAACAAAACAAGAACTTCTCGCACTTCGTATTACCAAAGAAGCATAGAAGCCAGTCAGTAACAAGCAAAAAAATCATGAATACTCCAGGAGTTTACTCCCGAAGTTTGTAAACTTTTTACAGTCAACTTTAACACGAGTCTCTATGGAAGACGTTTGCACAAGATCGACCGCGTTCAACGCAGAAAAAACCACGGGAGGTTGGATCTGTGCATGGGTTGTGCTCTTAAGACAGTAAAATATAGTGAAAGTGTCGACTAAAGCAGTGACTCATGACTTCAAAACAAACACCTTATTTGAATGTATCCTTCTATCGTTGAGGAAAGACACTCTCGACAAGCACCGACTTTCTCCGCTGTTGCCTAAACTCTGGTTGCTCATTTGTCATTTAATTTTAAGACTATTTTCACCGTTTGAGAAGATCTGTAAATTTCTCTATTGTTTAGCAACAAAAAAAAAAACCATTGACCATATCTTCCCCCTCTCCCTGCCTGGTGAGCTGTATGAAAGGTTGGTCATTTTGCCAATCAATCGAAAAATTAACATATTTCGTTAAACGGCAAAAATGACCTTCAAGGAAATTTCTTCATGGAAATTTTATTAAAGAGGCAAATAAAAAATTCGAAGGGCCTGTCAAAAGTGCCCAAAACTGCCCAAAATTAAGCCAAAAGATGACATTAACATTACTATGCAAGGTAACAGGATGGGTTTTTATGATCCCATCTTGGAACATGAAAGGGAAGAATAGTCCCCCCCCCCCCTCCCTATGTAAACTCAACAATTTAAAACCAAAAATAACTTCTTATGAAAGTTTTATTAATTTACGAATATGCGATACAGTTCTAAAATAGTCAATTTCTTGGAAGGCAATTACCACCCACCTAATTGCCCGCCCCCATTTGCATGGCTGTGAACTTAGCAATATACCAAAATTTGCTGACAATGCTCAACAAATGTTGGAGGTGTGTAAACGGGACAATACGGTCAGAACAGCTGCATTCAAATATAAAAAAAATATTATTTGTAAGCAGAAAATAATAAAATATGAACATGATAGAATCACGAGCTCAGATCTGGGATCCGGAATAAAGTCGACAAAATTTAATAAACGTTACGAAACCAATAAAACAAGTTCTGGGTACAGAAAAGTTCATTCTGCATTGGATCAGCTGCTCCAATACAGCTAGCTCCGTTCGCAAATCCGAAGTACTAGTAAGTGTTTTATATGTTAATACTAATTCTCAAGAGCCATAATTAGTTAATTTTTGGCCTGATGCAAGAATAAAACCAGTGCCGGATTACCAAATATTCACAGTAGGCACCGGTCTATGGGCCCCACGTCTTTTAGGGGCCCTGCGACAACGGATCAAAATAATGACTTGATATTGAAATAAAATTACAATCAAGCTTTCTTAAAATGTTTCTAGAAGATAAAAAACATGAATCAACTCAAAGAAACGAAAACTATACATAAACACCCCCCCCCCCCCCGGAAATTTCGACTGCTTACGGGCCTCCAAGGGGTTTAATCCAGTTTGTGCTCGAGACATTTTGCCTCACTCGCTTCGCTCAAGTTACAGCTCTGTGTAAGATATGTTCCGTTTTCACACTGCATACTTCTCGCTTTTGCTTACAGATATTAAACAAACTTCATTCGTTGCAAAACACTTGTCATTATGCTGTTTGCCATCTTCGTCGTTGCGATACTAGTCATATCAGTTGATGGGCTTTCGGGTATTTTTATTGTTTTTTTAGCATTCTTAAAAAATATAGTGGTTTTATATATGCTACATGTATAATTTCAGTTCGAGAGCCTGTCTGCGTGGATCCAGTCCAAAACAATCCAACTTGTGTACATCAATGTCATGGCAAAGCTGAATATAACCAAGGATTTGAAGATTTAGGTGGAAATTGTCGCTGTTACAACCAAAACATGTTTTACTTTGTGAACTTACGTAAGTGACAAATTATAATAAATTGAATTTCACCAATAAACGTAAACACCAAAATAAAAGTTCCTTCTTTTTTTGTTAACAATGTTGAATGTGTCTCTTCAGCCAAACAGGTCCCAACGTCTCCCAATCCAGAATGTCATACACACGCAGCAGACGTCGCTTGCACCGACAAGTGTCGTGTTTATAAAGGTGTTGCTGGCACTAAATTCGAACATGGCTACTGTTTCTCAACAGATGTGTGCCACTGCTACTTCATTTCGAAAGAAAACTATTTCTACATGAAGGAGATTTGCAACTAACCTACCTACCAAACAAACTACGTTTTGTCATTCGTTCCAGTCCACTTCCAGGTGCGGATGTACATTAGAGCTAATTGGACTCGAGCCCAGGGCCCCCAAGACACAATACATAGTATCCTGTAGTTGTTAAAACAGAGAAATTAGTCTGGAAGCATAAAATATGCATTTATACATTTATAATTTTAGTTTTCATTTATTTTATTTGGTGATCATAAAACAGAAGCATCCTTGCAATCTAGGAAATACACAAATGTTACTAGAAGTGAAAATAATGACTAAAATATCTTAGAAAATTAAAACAGTATATTTAACTGTATATGCTACATACAGCATTTATAAATGTTATCAAGAAACGTTTAAAAAAGGGTCCCAGAAAGACCTTAAGCCCATGTCCCCCAAAAAAGCTAGATTCAGCCTTGATAGGTCATGGAGACTGCACATCATCAAAATATGTTTTCATTGTTTTGTCACTAACAAATATTCTCATGAAACTGATGAAAGCAAGGCTGGATCTAGCCAAGTTTTAAGAGAGAGGCAAGCCAGAATTTTAGCACCTCCCTTCTTCCTGATTTTTTTTTGTTGACGAGCTCACGTTGTACCAGCTTCTGTGCCCGGCATATGAACTAGATCGACATTCTTAAAATTTAAAGTAACAGACAACAACTGCTGCGTGCTCTGGCGCTCTCATGTAGTATGCGTGCCTCTCCCTGGGAGGAGGAAAAGTTTTTTTTCCTCCTTCAAAGCAAGGGGGAAAAAAACCTCCTTTGACACCCTGTACCCTGGCCTTGCGCCCGGGGAATAGAACCTGGAGCGCTCCGCCCTCCAAGAACAGGCCCTGAGTGAAAGATAAAATGTAAATACCATATGAAAAAAATTATAGAAACTTGCGATTGCCCCTTAATGACAATACACAACCTTTTTCATCTAATGAACAGTTTTATTAGAATAAATCTTGTAATTTTAACTAACAACTTACTATTCGGAAGCATAGTATAGATAGTATACGTATATATGTATAGGGTACGTAAAAAAATTAATAAGCTGGGGGTCCGTGGAGCTTTTATGGGGAGCCGTGTAGAGTTCGGCCTACGAATCAAACTTACCATCACATTGCGGTTCTCACTTCAAGGAAACAACACCATCCTTCATACAGCAAGAATTGAGTGTAATGCAATAAAACCTTTTTTTGTATTTTAACAATAATAAATTTTATTCATTACGAACTTATATGAAATTTTCTTTATTTAATTTTGTCTTATTGGTGTTAATTAACCATTAAGACAAATTTGTAATTCACAAGTAGGGGCCACCAAAAAAAGTTTTGCTGAAAAAGGGCTCCTCAGGCTACTAAAGTTTAAGAGGTCATGACTTTAAAAAAAATAGTTCACTCTTACCACAGGTTTGGTGCCTTGTTTTGACCAATGTTATGATTGTTACAAAATAGTTACATAGCAGATTAAACTTTAATTTAAATATAAAATTGGCCACTGTTTTCAGCATTTTTAAAATTAAATATAATTATAACATAATCAATTGACGGTTTCAAAAAACGTCCAAAACTCGAAAAATATTTAAATGCTCTGAAAGTTCTGAAAATGCCTCAGGAGTGCACTACTTTACCCAGAAGTCCATGTTTTAGAAGAGTTTGCACAATGGTGTCTTATACCCACGCTAACGGCGGTGATCATATGGTATGACCCACGGATATATTTAAAATTTGCTATCCGGCACACACTCTTAATGATGTTGCACATGGTTTAAACTTTTTATTTTTCATTGGTAACTCTAAATATGACCCTTTCATAGAATAATGTGTGTGCCTGTCTGGTGATATTTGTGATTAGTACTGATTACGAATACGCATATGCTAGTATATTGCGACAGTAGTGGTACAGAGGGCAGGCACTACCCTTAAGTTTTTCCCCCCGTAACATTTTACAAATCCAGTCCTGGCCTGGCCTGAGTGGAGGGGTTTCTAGATCCGTGTAAATAATTTTCCCAAGCCACTTTTTTTTCTTCCAGTCCGTCCTGGTGTAATGCTAGGATAAGAGTAACTCATCTCAACTTATGCTAATCTACAATTAGGTTTTTATGAACATAATTTTCACAAGAATCTAGCTAGCAACCAAAGTCATTATAAGAGATACACATTAGGTTTTCTTTTCATGAACGAAGGATTCAAAATAAGCAGCTGGCAAAAATTGTATTTGAAAGGCGTGGCTTACTAAGAGTCGATAATACGAGTTTTCAGATGTTCTCTTAACAAATTTTCAAAAATTGATAAATCTGTAATTGATCACAGTGATGGATAATATACACTTACATCCGCTAGTTACACAATATCACGGAACTTTTACAGACTTAAAAGCATATATAAATGCACCAACTTTCGAAAGACAGTCTCTCCATACCGAATCAGTTACAGTACAGTTTGGGGTTCACAACTTTCGAGTACGAGTAAGTATTTGTTCGAAAAACTAATGCTATTCATTCGAATTATGTATTCCGACCAGTGTTGGGAAGTAACTTGCCAATAGTAATGAATTACTATAACTAAATTATTTGTTTCAGTAATTTGTAATTTACTACATTACTTTTAAAATATGTAATTTGTAATTGTAATTATATTTTTTTATTAGAAACCAAATTACTTTTCAATTATTATTTTTTTTTTGTCAAATTTTAAAATAAGGTTTTAGTTCTTGGCTTTAAATTCAAAATATAAAACTTAAAATTTTAGCATAAAAATAAATTTTGCTATTGCAGTTTTTTTTACGTTTTCGTCCACTTCATCAGAATCATCACGTCAGACCTTGGCAATTATACATTTGCACTCACACGAACGAGCAAAGGGAACAAGAACATACCCCCTACCTTTCAAAACCAAATTTCTAGTTTTTTATTATATTTTTTAATATTTTAAATAATGTGTGTGAGCTACTTTCATATGAGATATTAGAAATGTTTACTCGCTGTGCTCGTGGAATTGAAAGTTTTTTAATGTATTCCAAAAGCTTTAAACACTCTTCACAGCGGCCACCGACGTTTTTGCAGATAAAAGAGACACAGTTTCTATTCATATATAAATATCTATTTTGAAAAGTAACTAAAAATAATTAAAAGTAATTTAAATTATTTTTTTTAAATGTGGTAATTGTAATTGTAATTAGTTTTTTTGACGATGCAATTAGTAATTATAATTCATTACTTTTAAAAGTAATTTGTTCCAACACTGATTCCAACTCAGCCCATTTCATATGAGCAGAACAGGAGAGTTCCAGGTTCTGGCTCTTATTTGGTCCCCCACATGAAGTGCTGAACATACTCGACATTCTTGGTAACTACTACACCCATTACGGGAGTACACAAGTCATAATTTTGTCGGGGATTTACTCCCCGGGGGCGTAACTTTTTTTTACCGTTCTCAACGTATGGCCACCGTGACCAGTTTTGACCACGGTAAGCCCACTTTTGCCCACGGTTGGCCCGAAGTGGGCCCGGGTTGCCCACCACTCTGCCGGATCGTAACCGACCAGGATCGGTCGACGCTTTTTCGACCGCAAACAAGAGTGCTGAACGTGGAGACCATAATAAGAGTGTCCACGTCAAAAACCCTTGATTATAGTTCATATAGAATCCGGCAGCTCAGATGAAATAAGTCTAGGTGGAATCGACATTGAAAATCTTTCATTCTCACAATACGAAACATAACACTTGAAATTGTTTTTACTGACAGATTTTGTCAGCAAACTTCATTCGTCACAAAGTATGCTGTTGGCTGCCACCTTTATCGTCATGATGTGTCTACTTGCAGGCATATTGTTTGTTGATGAAATTTCTGCTGCTTATGGTAATTTTCCAAACATTCTTAAACTTTCATCCTCACAAACATTATGGCACATTGTTGATAAAAATTGGTAACAAGTTCATAACAAGAATTATTGTAATTGCCAAACGTCTAGCTGATGCGTATCTAAAGTTGTTGGAAGCATTGTTAAACATTAGAGTTCCTGTATATAGAGAGAGTTGCAACAATTGTTGGAACAATTGTGATATTGGATGCAACATTGTGGCATTGTCAAATGCATACAAGATTGTAATTGGTTGATTTTCATTTAATATTTTTTTAGAGGTGGGTCGAAATCCTAAATTTTCTCGAATCCGAATTGGTTGTCGAATCTCCAGAATCTCTCGAATCCTTCATATAAGCATCCTATATTGAAATAATATTAAATTATTAATAATAATAAAGTGTGGCACTCAGGGTCGCTACAAAGTGATATTGGTGATCCGGATACCACCACCGAAATTGCAACAATCGCCGTTTTTGTTTGTTAGTGACCGCTTCTATTGGACGTCAATAGAGTTAAAACTAATTTTACCAAAGTTTTAACAGTTTTTTTAGGTTAGGAATCGAAAGAGTCAAAAGACGAAAAAAGCGCGAAGATTCCAGTTTTTGAATCTCGAATATTTTTAAAGATTCGCGGGATTCGAATGTCCCTGTTATAAATAAGAATTAAAGGGACATAACAGTACGTGGCAGGTCATTGCAGACGCCCTAGTGGGGGTCTGGTGTTCAAATCCTGGTTGGAACATGGTTGTTGTGTTTGTCTTTCATAATTTCTCCGACATTACGGAGTTGACGTCAGGCAGGGCCGGTCGTAAACCACATCTATTATCATCATCATCTCTCTATCATTCCGAAAGAAGAAGGAAGACCTGGCAGGGCATTGTTTTGTTGAAGAATGTTGGCAATGTGTCATACTTCTTCCTCTCAATTATGCTTCCGACGTGGTCAATCTTTTGTACCATGAACTATCAAAAACTAGCACCCAATCCAAGGTTACCATAGCCACTGCCGGGGGTAACTACAGGCGGCATTGAGGAATTGTTAAAGTTTCTTTACTCATCCATCATGCAATAGGATGCTTTTCTGATCACGGACATATGTGCTCCCGTGTTTTAA
The DNA here is from genome assembly GCA_036925085.1 of Brachycybe producta. NCBI lineage: Eukaryota > Metazoa > Arthropoda > Diplopoda > Playtdesmida > Andrognathidae > Brachycybe > Brachycybe producta. The sequence continues at coordinate 5,365,731 of JAUPFP010000004.1, forward strand.
TCCACTGAAAATAAGGGGTTAAACCTCCGGAATTAACAATGACTTTGTTAATTTCATATTTTATGTTTACAGTTTGATAAGAAGTAATCCAGTCGTAAAACATTTTAAATACAATTTTATATTTTTAAAAAAAAATTTCAGTTCAGAATCCTGTGTGCCTGGATGACCTTTACGATGATCCCAGTTGTGCTAATAAATGCAGTGGCAAAAGGTTTTTCAGTGAAGGAATGGTTGATGTAGAGAGAAATTGCCGCTGCATAAACCAATACAACGTGTTTTACTTTGTGGATTTGCGTAAGTGACAAATAATTAAAATTTCATTTCAATGGATCATCCATAATGACAACAATTGATAAACTTTGTATCGTTTTTAGCGAGTCAGTATCCATATTCTCCCTACAGTGAATGTCAGTCTCAGAGAGCAGACGATGATTGCAAGAAGAAGTGTATGGCCTACAAGGGATATGCTGGCACTAAATGGAATGATGGCTACTGTTTTTCATCTAAAGTGTGTCACTGCTTCAATGTTGCCAAAAATGGTTTTGCATTTTTTAAGGAAATTTGCAACAAATAGCCAGCCTCCAGCTAAAAGCCAACATTCTTTGAAATTACTGTGTGTGTTTTAGGTACTGCAATAGGTATACTGCAATGAAAACTTAGAAACTCAACCAAAAATATGTTTTGTAAAGTGGCTGTATAGATATTTATATTGTTTTCATCCTCCCGACTACATCCACCTGCGTGGCTTATTATGTTCTATAGGAAGTATCTTTCCTCCACCTGCAGTTTTCAGAAAATTTGTTTTTAAAGCTAACATTTTTCAGGAGAAAGTTCAATTACAAAAAAAAAACTCAAAAGTGTTTTACAAACTAGAATGACTTTGACGACATCTTTCAAAAGAAACTTTTTATGACAAGTTTGAAAATGGCGAAAATAGTTTTTTATGAAATTTTCATGAAAAAAACTGCTATAAAATGTTTGTTTTATAAGATATTGCAACGAAAAAAAAAAACTTAATCCTTTACCATACTTCTAATTTAAAAAAAAAAAATTTATGAAGCATAGCATTAGTCCACTGCAGTGGTGCCGTCCGGATTGAAGGTAGGGGAGGGGGGGGGGGTGAAAAGCAAATTGCATATGAGCATATCCATAAAGCCACCTTGAGCAAAACGTATTCTAAGCCACACATGTAACTATGTATTTCTTGCAATAAAAATTGTAAAACATGATATATTCTTTGCTGTTTACTATTATTTTTACTTCCAAAATCCGTCAATTCCATAAATCTGCACAATCTTATAAATAAAACAAAGTCGATATTTCTTTGCACATCATAGGCTTTTGAACAGTGAGGGCTGGCCTTATGAAATTTGCAAAGCTTATTCTTTCCAGAATTTCCGGGTTAATGCAACTATTTTCAGCTCGCTACATCATTCCCTTCCCGAGTTTTACACATGGTGCGCGTCTTCATATATAGGCAATGAGGATGGGACCTCGCAAGCTAAATATCGATATTGACATTGATAGTGATATCGAAGAGGTCACTATTGTAACACCCTGTAAATCGTGATCCTGCCAAAACCATAGCCCGGGGGGTAAACAACTCTCAACCGTCCCTCCCTCCCCTCTGACTCATACCCAAGCGGCGTATTGATACAAACAGGACCATGGTCACTTGGACCTGGTTACACCTTGCAGGTGTACACAGGTCCAAGGTATAAAAGAACCGCGCTCCTCTTTGTCTTCAGTTCTTGTCCTTTGCCTGTATTACGCGATCTTTATCCGAATCATGGGCCTGAGGACGCACCGTTAGTATTATTAATATTCATCCTTGTATTCTGTGTTTCTTACAAGTGATGAATAAAGAGTGTTATAACAAGAAACAGCGTTGTCTTTCTGTCTACTTGTAACTAACTTCTCTTCAGAGGCCGGAGACTCCATAGGGCAGGAGTTATACGATTCTCAGCAGCTACAACATCTTCTCTTGTCGGTGTACCGATGGAGAAGATGTATATCAGCATCAACCGGAAGAAAGAGAGAGATGGCCGCCACTCTCCTGCATCGATTTCACCCCCATGCAGAAGGGTGACTACAATCTGTCTCCATCCAGCTCTCTCTAAAGCTCGGATCTTCTCTGTGCGGGTACCGTACTGTACAGAGAAGAAACGAAATGTGGAAAATGTCATCTAAAGGTTGGTAATAAATATTGGTTGATGTCAAAAGCTCACACTATCGATGGTTCATTATCGAATATCGCCATCGAAATATCGATACTATCGATGGCCGTTCCTAATAGGCAAACCGTTTTATTTTAAAAAGATTAGGAACCTGAAACGGGGGAAAATAGTTTCGACGACTTAACATAGGCAATGCACCCTTGCGGAACTCCATACCAACACAAATAATGTATTTTTGAAGAGGTGCGGAATTCTGGGAGCCTGCAGAAGTGTATATAAAGCTGCAGAATTTTGTTGGTTGGCTGTGAAAGGGGTGCAGTTTTGGGTCAGGATAAAAAGAGGAACGAATGAAAGGGATGAACATTGGGGTAACTCTAAAACCTGACACAGAATGCAAATAGAACTAGATGGACACTACATTATGGATGAACACACATTTTAAAGGGATGAACAGAGAGAAATAAAAGGATGAACATACTTTAAAGAGATGAACATGGTTTAAGGGGTATGAACATGGGTTTAAGGGGGATGAACATGGGTTTAACTGGATAACATGGGTTTATAGGGGATTAAATGGGTTTAAGGGAAATGAACATGAGTTTATGGGGGATTAAATGGGTTTAAGGGGGATGAACATGGGTTTATGGGGGATGAACATGGGTTTATGGGGGATTAACATGGGTTTAAGGGGGATGAACATGGTTTAAGGGGAATGAACATGGTTTAAGGGGAATGAACATGGTTTAAGGGGAATGAACATGGTTTAAGGGGAATGAACATGGTTTAAGGGGAATGAACATGGGTTTAAGGGGGATGAACATGGGTTTATGGGATAAACATGGGTTTAAGGGGGTTCATTCCCGCTTAAACCCATGTTCATCCCCCTTACATTTCTTAACAGTGAAGATGAAAGTCAATAAAAATTATATCTTTTAATTGTTTGCTTTACCCAAGCAAAGCCGGGTAGTAATGCTAGTTACTAATATTTTTAAGCAATGTACATTTATCCTAAAATCATTAAGTCAATACAAATAATGTCATCAATGCCATATGACTGTTAGGTCATTCATGAGATATGTATGTTTCATTTTTATTTGTTGATGTCAATTGTGTTAATCACTCACTATTTAGCCAAATCTAGTGCTTTATTCAGGTTACAATTTACAAATAATTTGTTTGAATATTTCTTGCCCTAAACACGAGATTCTACCACACATTAACTGGGCACCCACTAAATATCAATCATCTTATTCCCTGAGTTTTCCAGGCTTTCTAGAGTAATTTCGTCTAATTTTAAGGTAACAGCAAATTGAAATTAAGTTGAAGTGTGCAACACATAATCGGGCTGAAGGTTTGAACCTTATTATTCTGGTTTCTCCTTCTTTTATAAATTATAGAAAATAAACAAAGTGAACACATTTTTAAAAAAATCTGTTTACCCCTTTTCTTAATAAATTATAACAAGCAAAACGAAGAACCATTTTGTTTAAAAAAAAATTTTCTAGCTCTTCTTTTAATTATTTGGAATTTTAGTGAGCATAACAAATATTTAGCAAATTTAAAATTAACAAAATTTGTTTTTAGATATAAATTCCATGAGTTTTTCCTGAGTTTTATTAAATCAAATTTTAAATACTCTGGTGAGTTCCAGGTTTTTAACGTTGTAGGTAGGAGAATTTCATAAAACTTTATTTTGGAAATGTGCCTTAATGGAGATGCTGGTGCCATCTGCTGCTTACGTTCTGAACTCCTGATCCTGGAAATCTGCAAACTTATGAGACTTCTAGAGTTGGAACTTGGAATCCTCAGACCACTTTTCGACTCCAAAATGAAGTCGGGAAGTGGCTGAGATGTGGTTGCAATGCATTTTCTATGAAAAAACACAAGGTGGTCAGTTTCGGCGACAACTCCACTTCATTTTACAGTCAAAACGTCGTTTGTGTGCCAAGGATCTTAGAGGCCCGCTGAACCTACTAAGAACTGGTACCAAAACACGACAATAAAGCTCACTTTCTAGAAATTAATGTACATAAAATAAAATCATGTTATAGCAATAGTTTGTAAATGTGACCCTAAAAGATTTTAAATGTGGATGGCACAGTTTAGCCTTAATTTCATACAAATTTAGTGCCAACAATTCCATGATAAAAACTATACAAATATTAAATTGAAAGCATATCGTATGATAATTAAATTCCTAAATCTATAGTGATATGTCTTATATGTATATCATCAATCTCATGTAAGTTTCACCTGTATGCAAATATCTATTGTTATTGTGCATAAACAGAAGAAAAAAAAAACCCTTTGGCTCTAAATAAATATGAGATGAGGTTATTGTGCGGCCACATGTTATTGTCATGTGTTTCTTCGCCTAAAAAAACTACAGCTTTATTTATGTTCAAATAATTCTTGAACGAAAACTATAAAATGCAGTGTAAGTTGATACTTCAGTACATGTGTGCGCATTCTGGACAGACGGGTTTCAGTAGAACCAAAAAAATGTGAATTCAGATCAAGCACATGGCCATCAATTCAATTTGTTGTAAGAATGTTTTTTCCCCCTCTTTTGCTTGTTTGTATTGCTCATATTATGTGCATCGTAAGCATAAAGCCTCGTTTTCACGATAGTTGCTGTCATGACAGCAGCTATCGCAAAAACTACTGACGGATTAAACGTCTGTATGATGATACTGACTAATCAATGTAATCAGTATCATAGAAAGTGAGGCAATTAAAGAATTTTAAGGCCGATACATAGTCCATTCTGTATCGGTAAGAATTTGTTTCTTTTCCTGCAAAAGGGCTAACAGTCTGTATGATGACACTGACTAATCAGTATAATCACAGAAAGTGTGGCAATTAAAGAATTTTCAGGCGATACAGAGTCCACTCTGTATTCATTGCAAATGAATCAGATGACTTAGAATGGAACTGTAGGAATTCAGGAACGCAGGGATGTCGTCTTCAATTTCCGTGTGTACTGCTGTTCAAAGTGGACGTATTTGAAGTGTGACCATGGTTCTTCATGAAATTTTAACTTCGAGAATTCATTGCAAGTGATTAATGAGTTTCTATGGTCCTCGACTCCTCGGAAGTCTGTTGGGCCCTCCTGAATTCATTTCAGTGCTTTTCATTGCATCTGGAAGAGTTTCATTTTTTGAAAATTTTCATGAATTACAATACAGTCTTCGAATATCTTCATTTTTTGACAATTTTTACTTTCTTGAATTTATGCAAGCTTTAAAGGTTATGCCGTTCAGAGTGGACATAGTTGAAGTGTAACTATGGTTCTTCATGAAATTTTAACTTCGAGAATTCTTAGCAAGTGATCTATGGGTTTTTATAGTCCTCGGAAGTCTGTTGAGCCCTCCCGAGTTCATTTCAGTGCTTTTCTGGAGTTGAAGTGTAACTTCTTAACTTCTAAAATTCATTGCAAATAAACCCGATGACTTAGAATGGAACTGTTGGAAGCGATGCGTTCCTTATGAATTCAGGAACGCAGAGATGTCACATGAAATTGTAACTTCAAAAATCTATAGCATGTGGACCATAAGTGCGGGAATGGGAATTTTGGGTGCAATATATTCCAAGGGTAGTCTCGAAGGCAGGGATGTCTTCATTTCCAGTATGCGTTGTTCACTTCAATAACTTTCTATGATAATACTGATTAGTCAGTATCATCATACGGACGTTTAGTCCATCCCAGTTCATCGTGCAGACGACATGATAGTCACTATCGCACTGTTGCGATAGGACTATCACACTATCTCGTTTGACTAGATAGTTGATAGTACTATTGTGACAGCGCTAGTAACTATTATGATTACTGTCATCGTTCATACAAAACTGTCGCAATAGTAATAGTTGTTGAGTGACCACTTGGAGGTGAAATATTCACTTTGTAGGGAAATTTGGCTTCTGGAGGGAGCGGCAACATTGTTGTTGACTCAAACACATTTCTTAACTGCTGGTGTGTTTTGTGCTGTCAAACATCACTGTCATGACAGAACTATCGCGTTACTTCAAGACATGTAGACAGCTGCTGTCGTGAGAGTGAACTATCACAACTTTCATGACAGCTACTCTCACGAAAGAATTATCGCCGTGAAAACGCGGCTTAAATGTGAGTGACACAGAATGCGTTTGAGACAATGCAAGTTTGTTACATTGATAGGGGACACTGTAGGGAGTGGGTTTAATTGATAACAATGGAATACATGCAGCAGTCATTTATTTTACTCAAGTCAGCAACTCAATTTTCCACAATGCAGCAGCTTAACCAAGCATTTAATTTCACAATTACTGCTAGCATTCATATTGTCTGCTGCTCTTTTTTGCAATTAATGATTATTTTACTTGTTTCCCTAATCTTACTAGAGGAGTGACTAAAGTAGACTTCAAATAAACTACGTAACGTTTTAAAGCACTTCATAAACAATTTTACAGAGCAGTCGTGCGACACAGTGCACCCTGTGTGTGCGTGTGCCCATGGTGGCTGTAATTTGTAAAAATAGCACTGAATTGCAGTGGTTCCTTGCGAATGCCATTAAAAATCGAAAAACATTTTTAGAAATAATCAGCTGAAAATTACAATACTGTAATGTAACTACAAAAATCCTGAAGTTTAAGATTCAAACAATACATTAATAAATATGTCAAATGTATTTAAAACATGCTCTTTTATAGCCTAATTAGACTTAATGTTTTTTGCTAGAAAACTCATAATATTTTTAATTTCGTAAAACAATAGTGACAAATTTATGTCTTTTTTTAAACAAAAACTATTAACCTTTTCTTTGACTGTAGAAAAAAAAAACGTTGAACAAATTTTTATTGAATGACACAAAATATAATAAAGTAGACTTAATTTCGAGTTATTGCCATAACCCATTATTCGCCAACATCGAAATGTCGACAGCACACACACACACAAAAAAAAAACCATTAAGTTGCGAAAATTGTCTTAATACAGGATGTTCTAAAATAAAAAAATTGTAATATTTGTTTTGTGATTTTTTTGTGTTGAAAATATAACTACAGCCCACCCCACCCACCCCGATAAGCTTTAGGTAAATTACACCAGTTGGTGTACAGCAGTCTTAACAAGAAGGATCTTTACTGGGAAGGTAGACAAGAGCCTAGGGGGCCCCTACCCCTCCGGGGTACCACATAAACAAATTAAGTCTAGGTTAGCAGCTAGGGTTTATACACTAGGTTGTGATTAACAGGTCTGTGTTATCAGAGTTACATTGTTAGGTTCAGGTGATTTAGTCGTCACTGGCAGGTAAGAGAGAGGTCGAAAAGAAGTGGCCACTGTCACTGGCAGAGCTGCAGTCGGTGGTGGCATCAACATGAGAATCAGGGTATTGGAAGACCACATCGCTGGTAAACTCATGCATCGCCTTCACGTGGTCAGCTTGAAAGAGGACAGCTGAGTGGATTGGCCAACTAAGACCTGCACTAATGAACCATGAGATGAGTCAGTCACAGGCTGCAGTGCGAGTAGGAAGCATACAATGAAAAAGAAATGTGCTGTAGAGTGTCCTCGCCAAGTTAACATGGGCAGCAGCCATTTTTTGTGTGTGTGTGTCTATCAAACCAATATTATCATTCAACATAGGGCTGATGAGTCTGACAAAAATGCTTTTGGAGCTTGGTTTGGGACAGTTTACTTGCAAGGAGCACAGACTTGTAGTCTTAATATTGTCAAGCTGATTTACGAGCATATGATAGAAGGCTCTTTGTCATGAACCAACTTCAAGTGAACTGTGCAGGGCATTGTATTTGCGTAGACGGGTGACCACTCTTACAAACTTAGATATTTTTGTTTTATATCTCTGGGTTTTGACAATGCATTTTGCATGCCGCAATTCGACTTTTGTACCTCTCTGCCACACGCCTTCTTGGTTGCTTGCAGAGTAATTGTTCAAATGCAAATCCATATGTAAACGCCAATAAGTAGGCCTAATATTATATTAGCCTTTCTACCTTGTAGAAAAAAAATTTAGTTTTAAATTTATTTTAAGTTATTAACGTTGCATCTTTAAAGTATTTCAAACATTTCATGAAATGCTCTTATTTGTTGCGGGTGTCCTTTACTTCGATACACCTTACAACTGCAGAAATTGCTTCTGAGAAAAGATGAAATTACAATTTTCGATATAGAGACATTAACGGCAACAGCTGACACCCACAAAAAAAACATCTTTTCAAGTAGACTTTATTTTTTTTACGAGAACTATAAATAAGTTTGCATACATTGACCCTGAGATAGAAACCGTTAAAATGAGATTTCTTTCTAATGAACAAGGTTGGCCAACGTCGTGGCCCACAAAAAGGTGTCGTCGATAAAATTCTAATTCGATGCACAATATAATAGTGGCTCACTTGATGAAATTATTGAATATGACTGATCTAAATTGAAAAACTTATCTCGTATAAACAGATCCTACCCACCATACAAGCAGATTATATACTCGAAAAACGAATGCCAATGGAGCGAAAAGGAATAAACGTTTGCGATTTTAATATTTGTGAATACCAATTAATTCCTTTCACTTTTAAGTAGATATCAAAATGATGTTCATACTATAATTCAATTTAACACTTACTGTATATTAACAGCAGCTAATGCATAATACATAATGGCCCAAATTTAAAAAAAAAAAACACAACTTAGCACTTGATTTGATTAGCTCTTAAATTCTAATTTCAACACAGAAAAAGTTAAGGTGATTTTAATGCGCAAACGACTCTCGAACTCTGAATATTTTTTCTTTCAAGTGCAACATGAAGAGAGAAAAAAATTGAAAGTCTTTTAGAAACTAGAAAGGTAGCTCAATCGGATATTTTCATGTTGATATTTTTCAAAGTAAGCTATTTATTAAATTTGAAAATGGCCCAACTTTAAACGCAGATGATATTATTTAATTTTTTTCTTCTATAAAAAATGATTGAGCTAACCTTCTAGTTTCTAAAACACGTTCTAGTTTCTCTTAATTTTGCTCTTCTGAAAGACAAAATAATGAAGAGTTCGAAAACCAGCGGTTCATAAACCATCTTAAGGCATTGCTTCCACTGAGGTGAAAATTTCAACTTTCTGAAAATTTCAACTGGTGAAAAAACTGAACAAACGTGGCCGTTGTATATGATAGTGAATAGGCGAAGAGGCCACGTGTTTTCTATTTTTCACCAGTGGAAATTTTCAAAAAGTTCAAATTTTCACCCCAGTGGAAACAAGGCCTAATTGAATAATGTTGAACAGCTTTTTTTTATGTAGGAACCCTGCTAAAAAAAAAAGGTGAATTTCAAGTGCCATGTTTCCTTTTTTTGAATTTAGGCCTCTTATTGGATATTATATTGGATATTATATATTATGTATAATGTATATGTATATATAGAGAGAGATTTCAGGAGCCATACAAAATCAATGACGTTAACATTATGTTTTTGTCCTTTGAGGTTTAGCCTTAAATTGAAAAAAAAAACCGCCATATCTTTGTCAAGTTAGAACTAACAAAAACAATCTCACGAAAATCAATGCACACAACAATAGACAATAGCAGAGATAATTGCCTCCATGAAAAAAGCAAAAGTTGCAACAAATTATTAAATTTCTTTTAAAAATGCCTTCCAAGACACACAAAAAAACCCACATGAACTATAGATAAGAATGTTTTTTTTATCATATATTAGTGTTGTAAACACTTTATGAAGAACCTACCTACCCAAGTATTGTATGCTTATGCAGACAGTACACAAAATGTAACCTACGCAATACTTACACTTAAAATGTTCCTTGCCTTTCATGAACCATAGTAAATATTTATGTGAAAATGTTGTTTATATGCTACACAACAAACATTTTCTCAAAGCAAACCGAAACAAGCATTTGCAATGATGTTTGCTAAATGCACTTTAAGAAGAAAAAAAAACTTTTCTTACTTCAGATGTATTATTAATTTATTAATGTTTAGAATGAAAAACAACTTGAGGAAAAGTGCAAGAAAGAGAAACATAACAATAATACATACTTAAACAAAAGTATCAAGCTTCAAATTAAATGAAGAAAAAAATCAGATTAACAAGCAGGTTCTTGTTAGAAATTGTTCAATTTTCAATTTCTTACTTCTTAAAATTCTTAAAAGTTCTTAAAAGTGTAAATGCCTCTCGAATTCTGATTATTCCGTTTTTTTTTTCTTTCAGGTCTAAAATTAAGAAAAACTTGAATACCTTTTAGAAACTAGAAGAGAGCTCAATCACTTAGAAGTATTTTCATGTTGATATAGTTCAAAATAAGATTTATATGTAAATTTCAAAATGAGTAGCTTTTTTTTTTTTCTTCTTCAAAAAAGGCACCCAAAAAGGCTACCTTATTTTATTATAGTTTTGTAATACGTTTTCAGAGCTGAATCGATATGTGTAGAAAAAAAGTACCAAAGTAGAACATATTTCATAGTTAAAACCCACTCCAAACTCTGATTTTCGATCTCTTTACATGTAGAAGGATTCGTTTTTTTGTTATCTGGAAAAACTGTGTAACTGGACATGTGACGTTATGAAAAACACGCTCCTCACATGACCCAACTTTAAGCTTATGATGACCACCACTCAAGAAAAATTAGATTTTTGCCAAGACTAATTCTTATTACTGTTCTCTTATTCCGAGGGTTATACAACAATGGAATGCTCTTCATAAACATGCTATTGATTATGTCATTAATTAATTGTGGGTTTAAATTTTATATTGCAATGCAAGTTGTTTTTATTTGTAGTTATTATATATTGACAATGCATCTTGCAGCACTTGGATCTTAAGATCCCTCTGCCATAGACCAACCGGCTGCTTGCAGAGTATTTTTTGTGATTGTAATGATGTGTTTATTGATCAGTTTGTAATGAAATCCATTGATCTTCTTATTTTTCTCTTCAATTAATTAATTGCAGCCGTTCACCTGCCTAATGGCAATAGTAATACAGCTTATTTAAATAATAACGCAATCACACAGTGTTTTCCCATCTAATTCATTAGATATGCAACTATAATTTATTAAATGTATAATGTGATTAATTCTACAACAAAGGCAGTGAATACAAATTGATTTTTAATTAGTTACTTTAGCCTACAATCGAGGAAAACAATACAACAAATGCTTTTTTCTTTATTTCTCTCACACAAAACTGAACATTAATTAACAAAAGACTTAAGCAATAATGCTAATTAATCAATGTGCAGGTAGTTTTTTTTTAAATTGTGCGAATAAAATATGATATGAATTACGCTGTGTGTAACCGCAGAAATATGCGATTAATAAACGATATGAATATTAAAAGAAGGAAATATTTCTCTTGAAATCCTATTTATTTGAATGGTACATTATGAATTTATGACAATTCATTATAGTAGAAGTCTGAGGAGGAGGAGGTTGGTTCAGATCTTTTGCGGCTAATTCCAAATCGTACAGCTTTCAATCTTCCCTGAGAAGCACCTCTTCCTTCAGACATTTGTCTTAAAATCTCGAGGATTTCACCGGCGCTTAAACGTCGCTTAGTTAAACCTACAAAACAACAATAAATTAATAAAAAAAAACAAATTAAAATACCCAAAAATATATTTTTGTTTCGTATTTCAATAGAAACTTAAAAAGACCATTACCCCCAGAAATGTTTTGGTTGAAATATTGTCAAGACACACAAAATGATTACCAAAATAATTTTAAAATTAAAAATACGTCAATAAAATCATAAAATGAAGTGACTTTTCATGAGTCACCAAACGACGCCATTTTAAATTTCTAAAAACGAAAGTCTACCCCTCAAGTTAGTGGCAACAGGGACGTACTGGTCCCAGTGGCAAGGCGGCAAATGCCACCTGCGCCAGTCCTTCCAGGCACAGCGGTGCATCAAACATTTACTTTTATACACTGTCGAGTGGTGCACGTAATATGTGTGTAGATGATACGTATTTCAAAAACTACATCACCTAATTTTTTTGTAATTTAAGCTAATTGTTAACAGCACATTAAAATATACAATTCTAACTATATATACTGTATTACTTGAAAATTAAAAAAACTTATAGGCTAAACAAGCCAACAGGAGCCTAACAATATTGTGAAGGCGTCGGAATGTTCTTGAAACTGCGAGGCATCCAAAGACCTCTCAAAACTGGAAGGCCATTGGGAGCCTATCCAATAGCTAAGAAGCACCCTAAGCGTATAGAAATCGTGAAGCCCTCGGGAACTTCTCAAAATTGGATGGACCTCGAGAGCCTCCTTCGTAACTGTGAAATGTAAATTTACATTTACCAAAATTTAAAAACTATTTCGATTTCATTATGTGTTTACATGTATGGTGCTATATTGAAAATAATGTTGTTGATTTTTTTTTTTTTGGCTCGTTTTGCTCGCAACTAAAAAAATTCATATTGGAAGGGAGACATAGCGCCGTACCTCGAATTTTGTAGCCAGTACATCCCTGGTGGCAAATGTTGTCACCTCACATTTCCATAATTCCTAATTCATATATACATGTATGTATTCCCTACTCATATTCAATTCAATGCAACTTTCCAATCAACTCGAGGGTACTTTGAAATGAATAGAAAATACATTTCTTTGAATAGTGAATTAAAAGTAATGGGAGGTCACAAAATTAAAATTCGAGTAGAGGAGTATACTTTTTTTTATATATTGACAATGTATGTTGTTTGGTGGCGCATCTATTTATCTGATAAAATCCATTTATATGAAGCAAACTGATTTTTAATTTTTTAAATTATATTAATCACTTATTTTAAATTTTAAAATCGTTTTGGCAATCGTTGGATAAGTCTTGACAATATTTTGAAAAGAAATTTCTGGAGGTAATATGGTCTCTGTAACGCGAATTTGCTGTTTGAAGTATAGTAGAACCTCGATTAACCAACATCTGATCAACCGACAGATCGGGTTAACCGACTGAAACCACGCCCCTTCCTTCCAAAAAAATGTTAACTGACTTTAAAAGCGCATTAACACTTGGCTGGTTTATAAGCCACTGGTTGCTCCTGGCTATTAGCAGCAACAGCAAGCAGCAGCTGCTTTGGGTTCACACTTGTCCAGGCATTGCTGGTATCAGCAGTGCAAGTCATCCAATCACCAAACACAAACTCTAAAACTCTCTCGCTGGTAGTAGCAGGAAGGTAGTCACATGACCAGCTGGTAGCTGCTAAAGTTGGACATGTTCAACTTCATCAGCTGCTGGTAGCAGCTCACACTATTCTGCTAGAGGGCTACAACCAACCAGCAGCTGGGAAACCAGCAGCTGGGAAACCAGCCTAGTGTGAATGAGCCATTACTATTACTTTTAATATTACACTGACTTTTTTTAAGAAAATTAAAATTGTTTAGTTTTTTGTGTACATGTGTAATACATTTTAGTTTACGATAATTTATTTTTGTACAACTTAATAAATTTGAAACTTGAAATTAGAATCGGTAATCTAGAAACATTCTCAACGATATTAGAAATCTTTTAGTTCATTATTCCCATTGCTATTTGTTATTCTAACATCCGGCATTTTCTTTTTTGCTTTAAATTCATTCTTAAATTTGCCTTTAAAAAGCTTCGTAAATTTAGTTTCTAAACCTATGTTAATTGTGTTCGGCCTACAATTGTAATCATGGCTTAAAGGCCTTACATTAATTAAAATAATTGCTGTTTACGTTTATGTAATAGGATTTATTTCTTGAAAAACTTCTTTTTTTTTTGACAGAACTGATCTAATTGTCTAAATATTTATTCTATTTAGTATTTGAAAGTAAGAAACAAATCTTTGTAAATAATAAAAAAAAGCTTTGAATTAATTTTTAACACTTCAGACATACAGGGTGTGACAAATGCATGCAGCTAATGGATAACTAGGTACAAGTTACATCTTTGTGAACAGTGTCAATATTATTATAGAAGAAAATATACTTGTGTGGTTTACGTGCGAACACCAATCTTTGTTCAAACAATTCTAACCGGGGATTTATGTACTGTAAATATGCCTTTATTATTTTAAAAATATTTCCTGAATATTTTTTTTGAATGAATGGAAATAAACTCTGTACTAATAATAATTACTACTGTAATTTTACTAAGGTTGCGTGTATCACATATTGTGTGAGCTTCAATACTTTGTTTTCCCTCTTCTGTCAATTGCTAAAGGTGTCAGAAAGCGAAGTTACATGTATGTAGTCGAAAAAAAGTATGCTAACTTCTATTCGCGAATTTGAGTGATGACGTCACGTCTTAATATTTCTTTTCTTGCAAGCATCATAGTAAACCTGTCATGAATATTGCCAGGGGCGGATTTACCAATAGGCAGAGTAGGCAGCTGCCTAGGGCGGAAAACTTTTGGAGGCGGCAAATTGTAACATTTTTTTTTTTTTGGAAATTCGTTTTGGACAAAACAAAAAGTACTGTAAAACAATAAACTGCCTAATATAACAAATTGGTTGGCAAGAGTAATTGATGTAACAAGAGCCAGAATGACCACTTCCGACAAAACAGTTGACATTACCATTGTTAAAAGCATACAAAAGTAACTTTATTACTTTAAGAAAGTATAGGCCATGTGTTTTCAGTTGCTGCCTAGGGGCGGCAAAATGGGAAATCCGCCACTGCATATTGCTCAAATAAATATTAAATGACGAAAATGTACGGAATTAACAGCTTAGACCATTGTTTCCCAAATAGGGTTCCTGGGGGTCCCTCGAAGCCATATTACGAAGGAGACTTTGTTTTTTCTAAGAATAATTTCCCAAAGGTAAAGTATACGAAACACACAACTTTTGCTGACACGAGAATGTCGCTATTTGAAAGCACAACTGCGAGCAATTTTTTTCTTCTAAAATGAAGTTCATCAAATCTAAAACGAGGACGAGAATAATGGATGCACATCTAGAAAACAACGTTGCAACTTCGGTTACTTCCTTTGAGCATTGACCGTATTGTGAGAGAGACATTAAAGCTACATTCCCATTGCAAAGCTACAACAGAAACTGTACTGCTGCTGCACTTGTTGTTGCTGTGCAGGTGTTCCCATTCCACTGCTACACTGCTCTTATTCTTGCTGCTAGCCAATCAGGTGCAGATAAGAGGATGTGATGTCATAATAGTAAGCCACACCTCTTGTATGGGTTTTATCATTTCCTTTTGCCATAAAACACTTACAGAAAAAATGTGGTCACTTCTGTAATTGGCCCTCTTGAGGAAATAGAATATAGGGAGGGAATGTGTTTATTATTATTGGCTGTTTTACTACTGCTTTGTTACTTTTCTACTGAAATAACCAACATGTACGGTTCCCCTACTGAACTTTACAACTCTCATAAAAGTTGTCAGTAGGTCGTACTTTGTGACGTCATTGGGTCGTAAAGTAGCAATAACGTAGCTTTAACTGGTGAGTGGGAATGTACCTTTAGTCTCAAACGTCTCATTGTCGTTGAATGCATCTGATCTGCCTTTAAGCTTAACTTCATTTTGTTCGTAAAGCAAACTTTAAAAAGATTATATTAATTAAAATAAACATACTATGGTATGGCCCGAGGTCCGTGGATGTATTTAAAATTCGCTATCTGGCCCACACTCTTAGCTCAGTAGCAGTGAGCAAAGCCAAAAAAACTACATACGGTTCATACACCGGGTACATAAAAATATTGCAAAGAAAATGTAAAAAAAGTTTGTTATTTGACTCTTGTAAGATCACTATTAGAATATTGTTCTCCTAATTGGAATCCATACACAGTTAATTTAATTTATGAAATAGAAAAGGTAGTGTAAATCTGCAACATTTGTTAGCTGCAAGATTTGCATGTTTTCTGACACTGTAACCCTAATGATATATGAACTACAGTGGGAATCACTGGCAAACTGTAGAGCAGAGCAAAGCCTTTCCCTACTTGAACGTCTGCTAACTGAAGAAAACATTGCATTGTTAAATGGCATCCTCACTCGAAATCCTCGTATAAGTAGGCATGGCCATTCAAAGCCAGTTAAAGTATAACAAACAAGAACTAAACATATTGTTGGTCCTTTTTTTCCAAATATATTTAGACTATGGAACTCTCTCTCTCTCTTTCTGCAAATAGTTCTGCGTTAGGACGATTTCAATTTGACGCTGATGTCTAAACTTTGTCTAAATGACAACCACTTGTGATTGGGAATTATACCCCACTGCCACCATGGGCGCCCGCACATAGGGCAAGACGGGGCCATTGCTTTCCTCAACCCTGGAAAATTCATATCTAATTTTTTTTTACCTGTTAGACTACTTTTTGGTTTGGGCTTTTAAGTTCGGCACAGACTGCAGATGACTTCCATTTCTGTTCAAACAACTCGCTTATGAACTTCTAAAAACTTTTCAGATGGAAAACTTTCATTAAAGTATAAATAACTGATTTTGTTCGAATGTTGGTTTAGCTGGGGCATTTGTTTTTGTAAATTTTCAAATTTCGTGTTTAAAAACCCTGGATGAAAAATACCCTTGTTCTTAATTTCCTGTTTTGCATTTTTCGAGCTCTTGCTAAAAAAAACTAACCATCACTATTGTGTTTTGCAAAAAATTCAGCGGGCGCCCATGACTGCCACATGGCTCTCGAGCTGATTGCAGGTGTACAGAGTTGAATTGAATTGAATTGAATTAATCGAAGTTGTATATGCCAAGCTTATACTATGAATTGGAAAAACAACCTTAAGTGAAATTGTCATGAATTTCACATGAAATGTTAACAAAAAAAATTGCCAAAATAAAAAAAAATTGCGTTTGTCACAACGTGTATTTGCCCATTATTTGGTAGCAAAAGTACCATTTTAAAAATCTATTAGGCTACTCTTAAAAAGCTCGCATTACATTTCTTAAGTAAAGTTCTTGTTTGTACACACTGGTTTTTAAGTTAAAAAAGAGTATATATTATTTCATGGAAATGATGTGTTTCTTTACTCTCAACCAGGAAGACTTTTTCAGTAATTGTTTGTTTACTCACCTTTCTTTCGTACTGTTGACCAGAATTTATCCACCCACGCCCTTTTCCAGTTGTTGATGTTGTATGGATAAGAACGTTTTTCCAAATCATTTTCAAACTGGTCACGGCTGAAAGGTCTAAAAACAGCAACACAATCGAATCCAGAAAAGAAGAAAAAAAAAGTTTCATGTTTACTTTTATTCATGTAAGCGTATTTCGAGATGACCATACTCAAGAGAGGATTCTTCTTTTTATTTAAAAAAAAAAATGAAAATGAAATTTTGCCATTTCTTTTGATCTCTGAACAAGCACGAATTACCAGAACAAGTGAAGATAATTTACAATAAATAACATCAAAAACTATTTCTCGAGAGAAATAATAAAAAAATGACGTCAATCCACTGCACTTTTGTGTACTAGGCTCGTATTTTATATTACATGCCATGCGTGCATCCCACTTTTAATTTGAAACATGTAAGCATAGTACTGGTAACATAGCATAATCAGTTTATCATGATGAACATATTATTAATAATAATGTCTACTATGATGTCCGAGCAGGAAAAGGACATTAAAAAAAACAGATAAGCAAAGCAAACAACACACAAAAATATGCTTATGAATTCAAATATTGCTAAATATTAGCTAATGCACAAGCAGAAACAAGAGTAGTTATTAGTTTAGCAAAGATTTAACTCCAATGTCAAACATATACCTGACAACAAGCAAGCACCAATGCTAACTATACCAACAACTATATGTACATGTATATCAAAGGTAACTCCGAGAAAGCTTTTATCATTTTATAAAAGTGAATCTATTTTATGGCAACCATATCTCTCAACATTTCAGACCAGAAAATGTCAAATATCAGCATTTTATACTAGAAATATTCAAATAACATTTTACACTAACACTTCTCAAATATTAAAACACAGAATACGAAGTTTAGGCCTTTCCTTGAGGTCAACAAAACCTTCTCAAATGATGGCTTTTGGAACTTTTTTCTTCTAAAAAGGCGTCATTGAAATACTGTCAATAACATTATTTCAGAAAGACGTAGGGGATATGTCCCTATTCTTAATGGCCGATGGGTCCGACCACATATTGTTCTTTCAATTTTGAAAATGTTGTATCCTCCTCTCACTTGATGGCATTGAGGATTTCAGAACTTCTGTTTTTCAGAGGTTTTGTTGAGCTATAGGGAGTACATTCCAAATAAGAACTCTTAAAATATTTTTCAGAGTTCTAGGTAGTGGGAGGGCCTTTATAGGGTTTCGTCTACAAGATGCTTCACTGATGATATATCCTTAGAACACAGATATATTTTCCAAATAACAAATTATCGTCGTTGAAACTTACTTTATACCAATAAAGAACTACTATTATTAATTTATTAATATAATGTAACGAAATCCCACATTATCAGTTTGAGCTCACCCTGTAGAAAGTTAAAGAATGTTATCGACAGGTTCTCACCTCATGCTTGGGGGTGGCTGGGAGGTCATCGAGACAATACCTCCCTGCCCACCTAGAGAAATTGACGATGCAGAACTCTTGGTCTGTGAGAATCTTTTAAAGTTTGTAAAGAGGATCAACGAATATCCTCCTTAATTGTATTAATTTATTTTACATCTTATAGATGTTATTGTTTTATATTTTGTAAGTTATTGGAAGGTCCTGGTTGTGTCCAAGGAACTTGGACACATCTGGCACCTTTGTTTTACCAATCACATGTTCTTTTGTTATTGTTTGATATAAAAACAGGACCGTGTGGATTGGGAGACAGATTGGCTAGTGAAACGAACATAGAATCACCTATCTCAATCCACAGCGAGTCGCTGTCTTTGAATAAAGAGATTGTATTATATAACCAAAATCTATGTGTGGACTCTGTTTATTCTTGGGACGTGGGACTTTATATTACAGCTGCCACTTGACCAAATGATTCGACCGACAGAAGAAGTCTCCAGCAGCCACGTGTGAGCTGATTCGACAGTGCTATTTTCTACCTCTGGACTCCTGAGGTACCGACCATTGTGTCCCTGGTGTTCAAGTATACAACACAGGTGCCAATAGACCGAAAGACTTGAGCATCAACGTTTATGCGACACTTTCAAATGGCCACCAGAGATCTCTCTGTGGGCCGTGAGAAAACGGGAACGTTACAAAAAGCTACCAGTTTTCGTGTCTCGATATGCTACCCTAGAAATCTTACGTTGTCCAATGCCAAGTAAAGCTCAAATAAATGGATGATGCATAATTAAAAACCATTTAGACTCTAGAGCAAGCATGTCAAACTCGCAGCCCATGAGCCGCATGTGGCCTACAACGAATATCTTTGCGGCCCATCCCCTGTCCAATCCAGGATTACTGACATTCAACTTGGGTCAGTTTTGAAAGTAATCACTGCAAACAAGATTTCCCCCGAAGTAGGAAAGATTGTAGCAGAGTAGAGATGTAAAGTGTCACAGGAAGAAAACATTAGTTTTACCGTTGTCCTGGTTCTTTTTTTTTACTGTATTTTTCGAAATAAACCTACGTTTCTACGCGGCCCACATAAACTTAGACCTTGTTTATTTGGCTCGTGTTAGCCTTTGAGCTTGACATGCTTGACTTCGAGCATCTTTTCTACCAACGTTTCACAATTATCACGAACCCATTTTATGCAAGATTTAAAAAAAAATAAAACCAAATTTAACAACGTCATCAAAAACAAAATCAGCTCAAGATCGAAACCTGAGTGATTCTCACGAGGAGCTCATAAAATGGTAATGCTATTTTACCAAATTCGGACATTCAAATCAGCAGCCAAATCCGCTTATCTTCGTCAGTAAGAGCTTTTTCTCGCAATGACATTTATAGTTGAATTTGTATTTCAGACGGAGTTTTGCGTTGCAATTGGATAGAAAAAAAAAGTCACTTATTGTCACGTTCTATTTACTCTAACGGCCATTTAAAACACGCATTGCAATTTGATCTTGAAATAGACAATTGTTTTTGACATTCAATATTGCAAAATGTTTTTGCATAGAAACTGAATAATCCATATAACCATACGTACTTTTTAAAACGTATTTTGGTAAAAAAAAAAACGTTAAAGATATTCCATAAAATAAATAATGTTATTTCCTTTATTTGATTTCTTCTCAATGTGACACAATCTTATTGAAGAGAAAAACAACTGCATCATCTTATCATTTGTCACATGTGAGAGAGAGAGAGCAAAGTGTCTTTTATTTTTAGAATCTGTCCATTTCTTTCCAGTCAAAAGAAAAAGAATATAATCGAATCACCATCAAAACGAAACCAAATGCCTTTTTCGAACTATTTTGGAGGAGAGCCTCATTGTTAAAACGTTTCAATAAATTGGAAAACTTTTGGGGAGAAATCAATAAATTTAGTTATAACAAATATGGTATTTTATAGCCAACATAAAAAGTAGAAATTTTGTCATTTATTTTTCTTATAATATTCCGATTTTGTTTTTAACTCATATTTCTTCCCTAGTCTCAACTTCGTACTTAAGGGATTTTCATTTTTGAAAACGTTCCATTTTTATATTCTCAAGCAAATATTGGTGTCCAAAAACATGGTTTTAACTATTTTAAGACTCAAATTCAAAAAACGTAAACTTGAGACTTGGACTACAACTTGAACCTTTTTAAGAATGTTCCAACATGTTTTATTCAGTACTTTTTTCTATGTCGGATCTTTCCTCAGTGTGTTCAAGTGTCAACTTATCTCTCCTTAAATACTTAAGCATTCACAGTGGCAATTTTCAGCCTATTCGCCCCGCCTAGGGCCCTCAATTTTTAGTGGGCCCCAAAAAGCTAATCCTTTAGTCAGGTATATTACATACAGCTATGGAAAAATTAATAGCAACCACGTTAAAGCGAAATTTCATCAATTTTTTGTCAATATTTCATGGCAATCTTTATTGAAAAAGGTGCATACGAGCATATATTATAGAGCATTTTTGTGTAAAAATTTGTCAATTCTCTCTTATTACTGGCAATAGTCACAATTTTTTATGAACTAAAAACCATTAAAAAAGACCCTGAAAATGACTATAAGCTGATATGAGATTTGGTAGTTTTTTAGGATTTTATTGTTATATGTCTACAATCTTGGCATATTTATAAAAAAAATTAAGATTATTGCGTATAAATTTTAACTAATAATTAAAAAAATTATGATGACAAACTTGACAAATTTTTACATGAAATATGTTTTAAAAATCTATGAAGTTTTTGATTTCAAGAAAAAAAAAATGTCATAAAATGTTAACATAAATTGAAAAAAAAAAAAATTACTCAAAAGTAAACAAAAGTTTCTAATTGCATTTTGGTTGCTATTTACATACAAAAACATTGTCAAATTGAAAAGTAAATTTGTCCAAAGTAGTAAAAAACTAATTAAACTTTTATCAAGTAATTAGCAGTTCACTATATTACTATTTAAAACTATTTACTTATAATTAAATACCTTTTTTATATCCAACTCTATTCCTGAGAATCGTGACTATTATAAAACAATTCCGTCTTTGACTGTGTGTGTGTGTGCGTGAGAGAAGTGCACTTTGTTTTCATACTTATGGTAGGTGATGAAGGTTCTTTTTTTTTGGCATTTGATAGTGTCACGCATTTTTATTTCTCATTTGATTTGTAATTAATAAATAATTCAAAATGGGATTTGTTTTAGAAACTTTTCACAATTTTTTTTTTTTTTTGGAAAACTTAGTAATGGTGTAATTAGTTTTTTTTAAAAAAACTGATAAAATGTATACCTTCTTATTAATTACTTTAAATAGTATATACTGTACAATGTGTACATGTATGTCCAAAACAGTGAAATTTTGTCTTACGATGAGCTATCATCAGTGAGACATGAGAAATGTCAGCAGATC
Source organism: Brachycybe producta (assembly GCA_036925085.1). Taxonomy (NCBI): domain Eukaryota; kingdom Metazoa; phylum Arthropoda; class Diplopoda; order Playtdesmida; family Andrognathidae; genus Brachycybe; species Brachycybe producta. The sequence goes on from JAUPFP010000004.1 coordinate 5,387,810, forward strand.
TGAGAAAATGCGCCAAGATTACGACGAGCTTATGTTTTCCCGTTAAAAATAAATTACATTCACATGGCAGTTCGCGAAAATGTCACTTGATTTGAAATCCTAAGAAGCAAAATAAAGAAAACTTAAATTCGATCCGTTTAAGTTTGATTTAGGATATACATGTATTTATTTTGTTTTCACATGCCTGTTCTATAAGAAATCTCTTGCGGTTTTCTAAAAATTTACATTTCTCAAACGAACGTTTTTTTTTCAGGAGATACATTACGAAAAAAGATTCCAATTGTATTAGAAACTAGAATAGTTGGTGTTGGTGATAATGTTAAACGTTTCTTAAATGGTGATATCTTTCAAAATTAACTTTTTAGAACAGTTTGAAAAAGACGAAAATAGTTTTTCATGAAATTTCAATAGAAAAAAACAAAAAAAAAACGGATCATTTTCAAACTGAACTATAAAAAGTCATGAAAGCTAAGATGAAAAAAAAACGATGATGCTATATATTGCCATGAAAAAACTATAAAGCATTATTTTACCATTCTAGTATCGAAAACACCTTGAAGTTTTTCACAATGTTCTTTCTAAGAAAAAAAAAACGTTCGCTTGACGTTTTTGCATACAAATTTTACAAAAAACATCTATGGAGCACAGCATTAGCCACATGTCCTCTTTTTGGCCCTTAAATTTTTGTCCGGGCGACTTTTTTTTTAAATGCAAGAAAATGTCCGGGTTTTTGTCATTTCCTTTCTTTTTTGCTACTAGGCCTACTACTAACTTTTCTTTGCAAACTACATAAGTAACATAAACAAACGATAAACTTACACATAATTAGTTTCTGTAATTGGTTTAGTGCTACTACAAGAATACAATATATGCCTATATACTGTCCAGTGCCGTAAATAATTATTATTTCTGGGGGGGGGGGCAAAAGTAAAACTTACGCCCCCTCTCAAATTTTTAGTGGGCCCCACCACTATTAAACAAATTGGGCCGACTGAATAAGCGCCAAACTGAATAAAAGCCAAAAATTTGGTGGTTATTCAGTTTGGCGTTTGTTCCATTTAGCGCTTATTCAGTTTGGCGTTTGTTCCAATTGGCGCTTATACAGTTTGGCGGTTATTCAGGTTTTTTGTAAATTCTGATGGTCCAAATATTGTGAGCTTTTATAGATTATAGATTTACAGAACATCCTAACCTAACCTAACCTAACAATGTGTTTATCACATTTTGGCGGTTATTCAGTTTGGCGTTAGTTCAGATTGGCATTTGTTCAATTTGGCACTTGTTCAATTTAGCGCTTGATCAGCACCACCAACAAATTTCATACCTTTAAAAATTGCTTCTTCCTGTCCGGCGAGAGTAGAGTTAACTGGATTTTCTAGTCTTAATTATTTTCCATGTAGGGGACTTTGGTTTGTGTTTATGACACCATAAACTTCCTCAGGACTCTAGCTTCTGTATTTTTAGGTGAGGGGTGTAAACGTTCAGCATAAATGGCGCTAAGCTTTCTTTCAAAAGAACTTCGAAAAAGAAAACTACTTAGCAATTTTAAAAAAAAAATGTTTCGAAAAAAATTTTTTCGAAAATTTTTTTTTTTCATTCCAACCATTTTTACGCCCCCTATTCGTGTTTTGGGTGGGCAGTTGCCCCACCTGCCCTCCCGTTATTTATGGCACTGATACTGTCAGGTTATGCAGAGTGGCCAATTAGTAAATTACCACCATATTTAATCCAAGATTGTAAAATAATATACAGTTTTGGAGAAAACATAGCAGCACTTTGCTAGTTGGCCACTCTCCCTTTTAGGCTCTCTAATTTTTAGTGTCTTCTTTTCTTGTGAGCAGATATGGTAATACCTTGTACACACACACATGAGTTAAATGAATTCAAATTAAATGTGTTTAGGTGAATTCTACGGAATCTAGTTAAGGACATGAACCAAATTTATTATTAAAATTTTAAATTGAAATACTAAATCAATATTTTGTCAATAGTTTATATATTTATATTTAAGTATTAACTGAATATTTTCAGATTATTAACTGAATAAATTGAATTCGACATAGTGTTTGTTTGCCGGCCTTCACAGGGCTCTGTAGAACACGTTTATTATTTAAATGCATTTAAATTATCAGGTGTGTACTAGGTATTAGAGCGTATGCATTGCATCATAATTTAACTGCAATTAAACAATAAACGTGTTCTACAGGGCTCTGTGAAGGCCGGCAAACAAACAATATGTCGAATTCAATTTATTCAGTTAATAATCTGAAAATATTGAGTTAATACTTAAATATAATTATATAAACTGTTGACAAAATATTGATTTAGTATTTCAATTTAAAATATTAATAATAAAAGTCAATTTTTATTTGGTTAATGTGTCCTTAACTAGATTCCGTACAATTCACGTAAATACATTTAATTTAAATTCATTTAACTCATGTGTGTGTACAAGGTATATAACTACTACTGCCAAACTTTACATCTTTTAAAACTTATTTAAGGTTGCTTTGTACTTGGCAAAAAGTAGCTAAGCGAAAAATCGTTATAGTTATCGAAAGTTCATATAATCGAACTCCCAATAAAAAAAAGATAGAAAAGTAAGAAAAAAACGATTGCAAACAAAAAAAAATTATTTCCATAAGAATAAGTAAAAAAAAATTGGTTCCGACGTTCCGATAAATAATCGACGCTCTACTGTACGTAATTGCATATTTATTAGAAAAGATGACTATAATTATTAGTTTATTACTAATTACAAAGTTTCAAGAGTTGTAATGTTGTAATGTGTTAAAAGTTACTAATTATTTGAAAAAGTAACTTATTTACAGAGTAATTCATTACTTTTTTTTTTTGGCAAATTACTTCTCAAATACTGATATCATTTTAGAAAATCAACCATCGAAAATAAAAATACTTTCAAACAAAATGATTCTTGTGATTTGATAACTTGAATCAATTAAAACTCAAAATAAGAACTTTTCAGATATTTTAAACCACAAACATCATCCCGTCGTGATTTTAAAGGCAAACTTACACAAAATCGCTAACATTTTCTTTATAAGATCTATAGAAAAGTATAATCATGCTTAGCATATACATATATGTATTAGCCCATAGTTTGCAAAGCATACAAAGTTAGAAACTAAATATAGAAATTTTACATTTTTGCAATTTACATTTGACATCACAAGTAATGAAAGTTACCAACCAAGCATGAAATATAATCTACCTGTAGAATACTGATTCGTCTTGCATTTCCAAATCGGCGGTCGGTTCGTAATCAAAGTTGCTAATACGTTCCGCAGCACTTGATGCAGACGAGGAGGACGATGGAAAACATGCCGAAGTCAAAATCAACATTAATACAACTACTGAACACAACATTGTTTCTAAATGACTAGACATTCAAATTAAGATTGTTCGACAATTTTCTTTTTTTTTTTTTTTTGGAGGGGACTTTCTACAAAACCAAAAAATTATTCTTGATTAAATATTAATTCAACTGATGCAAGTTTGGCTCGAAATGACCAGCATTGATTTGAAGTTTTCAGGTCTAAAAGAAGCAACAAACTGCAATCTCCATTTTCTTAATTCATTCTGTCTTTTTTTTTTTTTTTTGCTTTTCCGTTCGTTTCAAACTGAAATGTGAGGCATCTTTGGATGAACGTTTTTTTAAAGGAGACGAGACATGTGCCTTCGATATATATATACACAGTATATATAGAGAGAGAGAAAGAGGAGTCGACCGACACACAAACATAAATTCCCCGCGATCATCATCCTACGCGTTGTTTCAGATCGACAAATCAATGATTGAGGTTCAAGTGACGTGTAAAATGGTTCTTGTTGTTTTCAATTGAAGCAACCAATCCACCGCCATCTGTTTGTGGTGGTGGTGGTGGTGCATTTATTTAGGTGTAGTGTAGGATGGGAGTCTCTTGGAAATATGATTATGACGATTATCATTAATCACTTTGCAGCAATGAATCATCAAAATATATCTATTATATGGAATTTAAAGTTGTATCTCCCATAAAAATAACATTATTCTTTGTTAATATTGAACCTCAGTCACAATTGCCACTGAAAACATCGAGAAGCAAGCAAAACTCTTAGCTGATTATAGTTATAGTTATGCATTATTGGTTGTGAGGTGTGTTGGCAATTCAACTGACGAGCATAACAAACTGACCAAGTTGAACAACTGATAAACTTGTGTCACTTGAATAATTAAACTATGAGGCACAATTCCAAAGCATTTGAAACAAGATGATTGGCTAAGAATTACGGTTGAGTTGTGTGGTCACTCAATTCAACCAGCTGACGAGCTTAGCAAACTGATACAAGTTGATCAACTGATAAACTTGTGTCACTAAATAATTAAACTATCAGGCACAACTCCAAAGCTCTTGAAACAAGTTGATTGCTTAAGAATTACGGTTGAGTTGTGAGGTCACTCATTGAACCAACTGACGAGCTTAGCATATGAACCAAGTTGATCAACTGATAACCTGTGTCACTGAATAATTAAACTATCAGGCACAACTCCAACACTCTTGTTGTGTGGTCACTCAGTCAACCAACTGATGAGCTTTGCAAACACATCAAGCTGATTAACTAATAACTTGTGTCACTAAGTAATTTAACTATTACGCACAATTCCAAAGCTCTTGCAACATAGTTGCATGATTATACATTATGCTTGACGTGTGTGGTCATTTGGAAACCGATCGAGTTGACCAACTAATAACTTGTGTCACCTGAATAATTCAACTATCAGGCACAACTCCACGGCTCCAACTCCAAGGCAATACGTTGATTAGTAATGCATTACGGTTGAGTTATGTGTTGACTCACTCAACCAACTGACAAACTGCCTGACTGATACGTTGCAGGTGCATTCCGACAAACAAACTCAAATCAACTGTAAGTGTTGCATAATAGTTGAGGCATCGGAATGCAGGCTTGTAATTACTTATTGAAGACTTACAGATTAATTTCTATATACTCTTAATAATCCAAGGTCTAGTTACGGTGTTTTTTTCTTCTTCTGCTGGCCAACAGTAATCATTATATGAAGAAAGTGACCGAGCATCTTTTGCAAGAAGAAGATAAAAAAAAGATGCCCAGCACTGATAGGTGAAACGTGAAGTAGAAGCAAAATTTGAAAATTGCTTGTAAATATCTTGAAAGTGAAGCAAATGGTTACATATTAAGGGCTTCATAATTGTCATGGTGTAACCACTGTGGTCAAAAAAACCAATTAGTGACGTGCTTGTTATTCAATACACGGTCTACTGTGTTCTTACATCAGATAAGACTGTTTCAATAGGAATTAGCTTTTATTTTTTGTTGGTGGTTTTGGAGTCATTTCTGTCTAATGAACAGCAAGATTGTTAACTTCTAGCTTCTTAAGTTCTTGCAACCATAATCTAGTAGTATTTCGTATTTATTCCGGTATAAACGTATTTATTCCGGTATATAAAAAAAAAACTTCAAAAAAGCCAGAATAAACTAACAAAACCTATTTTATGATTGAGGAAACCACGATTATCAATTGCCATCACTCAGGAAAAAATACACAGGATGCAACTTAGTTGTTTTTTAAACCTGTTTCGAGTTGGAAACATGCTTGTTATCGACCGAATGTAATACATGTAAAATTCAATGCAAATTACAATACCTAACAATACATAGGCCTACTTGTAAGCCATTTTAAAATGGTTTTAAACAGTAAAAGCCCATTGAAATCTTTTAATTATTTTTGTCTTTCAAATGCAAAATTAACAAAAACCTGAAACTCTTTAAGAAACTAGAATGGTATCACAATCAAATTCTGATATATTTATGTTAATATTACTTTAAAATAAGCTAGATTTAAGTGAATTTCCAATGGTTATTTTGCTATTATTTAAATGTATAGACAAAACACTGAAATAAAACGACACAAACTAAATTAAAACGTTCATTAAAAATGAATCAACTTTCAATTTCAATTCTTTACCAAATTAATTATTATTATTATTCATAAACTCGACAAAACAAATAAAAAAAAATGCTGATAGCAACGTGAAACAAATAGGGCCTACTTATAAAACAATCTTTTCTACGAGAAACTAAATGTAAACAATAAGAAATCCTGTTTTTTATACAAACGTTGATGAAAACACTTTTGTTTGAACAAATTTCTTGAAAACGTTTCAAGCAAAAGTGCGATAGCTACTACAATGACTTCAGTAATATATACTGTATTTCTTACTAGATAAACTCCTGTAAAATTCACGGGAATTGTGCATTTCACCTGGTTTTCTTTGATGGACATCACATTTTTGAATCCAATCCCTAAGGCTCGTAACCTCCATATACAGTGGTCTCCTAAGTCAAGTGGTCAACTACATCCCATGGTTCACTGAGCCCACTGGCTAATTAAGCCTAGTATACTACCATGCCCAGTTGTCTGGCGATGAGCACAGTGGTCCACTTAACCTTTTATACTTTTTATTTAATACAGTATTTTGAGGTCATTTTACATTTTACGAGTTCGCATAATCATAAATTATGTGGTGTTCAACATCGTCTTGCATTCACACTAAAGCGGCAGTCACACTAGGCTGGTTTACAAGCTGCTGGTTGCTGCTGGCTATTAGCAGCAACAGCAAGCAGCAGCTGCTTTGGGTTCACACTTGTCCAGGCACTGCTGGTATTAGCAGTGCAAGTCATCCAATCACCGTCTTGCAAAAACACAAACTCTAACAACAACCAACCCAAGCAGTGGAGTTTCAACTACTCACTAGTGCCACTACTAGCAACAAAAAGTTCACACTAGATGGCAGCAGCAGGAAAGGAATCACATGACCAGCTGGTAGCTGCTAAAGTTGGACATGTCCAACTTCACCAGCCGCTGTTAAAATCACTAGCCCGCTGGAGAAAGCAGCTGCTAGTAGCAGTTCAGACTATGCTGCTAGAGTGCTACAACCAGCCAGCAGAAACCAGCCTAGTGTGACTGCGGCATACCCATGACCTTTCAGGGTTGCCACTCAATCTGGGAACCTGGAAATGTTAAGGAATTAGAAAATTTTCACAAAAAGTCAAGAGAATTTAGCAGAAGAAAAAAAATAAGTAAAACCTGGAAAAGTCATGGAATTTATATTCTGAAATTCCAATTTCAGTGTTGAAAAAACGGCCAAAAATCGAAATAATAATTAAATGCTCTAAAAAAGAGTAAAATTGCTCAGGAGGGCTGAATGTGGCCCAGAAGTCTCAAAAAGAGCATTAGAAAATTTAAATAAAGTCAGGGACTAAGTATTATAATGTGACACACCGTGCACATGTGTCGGCACACACGCATGTAGGAGATGTCACTTACGATGTCTCCCCCAGTTTTACCAGCCCTTTTTCGACAACCAGATGGCCCTAAAGCAGGTGTCCGTAAAGCGAAAGGGTTTTTCGCCGGCACACATGGAAGCAATTATGAAGAGGAAATTGCTTTTCCTCATGTCCAGTGACACTGGATAAGTCCAGATAATTTCTCCGAAATCATTTACATGTTTCGGAAAAATGAGTTCCAAAAAAGGAAATATTTTGGGACCAGAGATCGCCATTCATCTGCTCGACCTATGGGCGACCCCTGGTCACAGGTGGCCCCTCATAAGGGCCAGAGGAACAAAACAAGCACGCAAGGTACCCTCGGGAGGACAGTAGGCAGAAAGTTGCGGAACCAGAGTGTTTCCCTCCTCGCTAGACAGGATCAAGTGCGAAATTATTCCTGTCCAAAGTAGTCTTTGGAGATAGAACAATTTTGAAGAAGCGACAGTATATTTTTATATCGCTTACCATGTATGGTATTCTCATCTGAAAATAAACAAAGTTAAGTAAAGAAAAAGTATTTTTCTTAACAACCACCTCTGGGAGGTGTAGAGTCATCGCTGCCTCTTTAAAACGTGAGAACTCGGGAGAACCATCTACACAAAACCTCAAGAATCAAATCAGAACAACAGGGTTTAGACAATGACAGGGAGTCCAATTCCGACAGCCAGAAGTGGAGGCACGACCAGGGGCCGCGCATCCAGGTCTAGAAGCAGACCTAGATCACCCGGCAGGTCACCAAGCCAATCTAGGCATCAAACAGGACCCACAGACCCGGCTGGACGAGGTCCAGCCATGTTACAAAAAGCTACTAGAAGAGGAAAATGCATGTATCACAGTGCTTTATATTATTATTAGTTTACAGTTTCTAAGTTGTTTTTAAAAAAGCCTAGAAAATATTCAACTTTGGTATGGTAAACCTGGAAAAGTAATAAAATTTCAGAAATGAAAATCAGTGGCAACCTTACAGTAGATATGTGAAATTTCACATAAAAATTTCAATGCAAATGGGAAGCAGTAGAGGACTTCACCTTATGAAATTGATTCAGGAAGGTGAAATATACAAACAACTGTAATATTGGCCATAATCGGTAGTAACTAAAGAAAATTTCTGTTTGCTGTAAAGAATACATAAATGATATTGCCCTACCCATAGAAATTTCTTTAATAGAAAAGACTTTCCAGATTTATATCATTTTGCCATCATTTCCTCGCATATAATATAGAAGGCCATGGTGCAAATAATGACATACATTCTTTTCGTTTTCATCTTCTGACTTCAATTCGTCATATTCAATCTAATCATCAGCAACAGAAAGCACGTACAGTATGTCAATTTGATGACTGCTTTCCGCAGAAAAGTAGATGGAGCCAGCATAGCCCATATGTTCTTTCCAATCCCCCATTTATTTATTTTCTTTCCAGCTATTAGCATTTTCTTTAGTTTCCAATTATGGCCTTTATTTAAATGAATGTCATAATTATTTGTCTGTTCAGTAAAATTAACAGCAATTTTCTTTTTATTATCACTTCTAGTTTTAGCTGAAGCAAGTTTTGTTTACTATGAACAGACCGAAATTTTAGTAGGCCTACTTTTAGTGTCTCTACACACTATCCGGTCGACGGTCGTAACACGGTCCGGTCATAGTCACCAATCATTTTTCTATGAGAAACCATGATCTGAGGGCGGTCGGCAGTGTGAATGTCCACTTTCTGACCATATTTGACCACGGTCAACCGGACCCCGCCTTGACCCTATACGGGCTCACAGCGTGAATCGACCCTTACAGATGCAGCAAGTGGTGACCCAATCTTTTATCAATATCATCCTTTGATTTTTTTTCTTGATCATTTTATCCCGAAGTTTATATTTTAATCTTACTAGAATTTCGAAATAATCTCTCGTGTTATTACTAAAAAAAATCACTTTCACCTCCTATTTCGTCCTAATCATGGAAACAGGGCATTAAAAGCTATTTTTTAATATCAAAAGCATTATAATAATAGCCTATATTATTATTATTATTATTATTATTATTATTATTATTATTATTATTATTATTATTATTAAAAGCTAAAACGCTAAAAATAAAACCTTCAATTTCTGATGACATTTTTGTCTTCTTTTTCTTTACAGTAAAAAAAGCAGAAAAATATTAATAAAAAGCTCATCAAGTTTGTGATGTTTTCATATTCTCATGTTCGAGAGAAATATTATAGAAAAATACACACACACACAATACGTATGTAGAGAGCTCAATGTGTACAAGTAGACGGGCTAGGAGGAACTTTTATTAATAAGAAAAACCTCGAATAACCAACCATCACAAAAAATAAACTTTTTTTAATTAAGAAACGTATTCAGTGCCTGTAGGAGAGAGTTTCGGTTATAAATTTAACCCATTTAACTGAGATGAGACGGCACACCAAACGGGTATGCACCCATTTTTTTAAAAAAAATCCGTACATTTCAATGTAGGCTTACTTGTAAATTTTATAATTGAACGAAATTTCCGTAGGCAAATCTCAAAGATGTCTATAATTAGTCAAAAAGATATTTTTCTTCTTCTAAAAAACATAATAGTTAAGATTAAAAAAAAAAGTTGCGATGAGAGTATATTTCCTTAGCTTGACATTTAACGTTTCACAATTGAATAGCGTTTAGTTTCAAATTAAAACAGCCGTAAGATAATTAATTAGAAGAAATCAATTTTATAAGAATATTTTAGGAACATATTTTCAGCTCACCATTTTTTCTCCTTATGTATTTGTATCCATGTTTGGTAGTAATTTGTCAAAAGTAAAGAATTACAGCAATTAACTTTTTTTCAGTAATTAGTAATTCACCAAATTACTTTTTTTAAACCATATAATTTTTAACTGTAACTTCACAACTACTTTTTACTTTACAATTAGATTTTGTTTTTATAAAATGATCTGGACCCTTTTGGAGTTAAGAAATTTTCCCTGTTCAAAGTGATATTAGAGAATACTTTATTTTTTTTTTGTGGCTCGCTTTGCTCGCCAGAATTTATTTATAACAAAATCAAATTTTAAAATAATATGCTCACTTTCACTCGTGGAATTGGAAAAACTTTCGCCTATTACCAAAATTCAAAAAGACCTGTAACTAAATACATGTCCACTAAATTTCAGTGTGTTTTCACTCTGGATAACTCTGGATTAAAAACAAAATTGTTATTGGTTGAAATCCGATAAAAACCGAGAAATAATAAGACGCTTAAGTAATGGTAGCCCAGTCCGGGTGTTTTAAACTTGAATCTGAATAATTACTCTGCAAGCAGTCCAGACGACCTGTGACAGAGAGACTATTTAGTCCAAAAGTAGAATAAAAATAATGCATTGTCAAAATAAACTTATATCACTTCTTTCAATTTCCCATGCAAATTTAGTTGTGACCTTGGCCGTTTTTTTAAAAAAAAAAATTTTTTGACCCATTTTTTCGAATTTTAATTCGTGAGTCCTTGTGCTTTTTCAAGCTTTTTGGGACTTCTGGGGCCAGCTGAGCACTCCTGAGCCATTTTTAGAGCGTTCAGAGCATTTAAATATTTTTCGACTTTTAGCGGTTTTTTGAAGAAAAAAAAAATCAAAGCTTATAAAGCATATAAATGATATAATCTTATTGTTTATTAAATGTTCACATTATAGCTAACGTTAAAGAGGTAAAGAAACGAGTGACGTGATGAAATGGATGCATTATTGCGTTAGGTAAAGAAAAACCCATTCTAAAGTCATTCCTTCAAAACCATTTCACATCATTTTGACGCTGTGCGACACAGACTTGATCAGAGGATTACACTTAACTGTTACGGGCTAAACGTGTGTATGATGATACCGACTAACCAGTATCATCATAGAAACTACGGCAATTAAAGAATTTTCAATCCGATACAGAGTCCACTCTCTATTGGCCTGAAAATTATTTAATTGCCGCACTTACTATGATGATACTGATTAGTCAGTATCTTCATACAGACGTTTAGCCCGTCCCCGTCCCTGTTTACGTAACAGTCATTTTAGGAATGTCTTTTTTCCAGAGCGTTCAAAATGTTGTAGAATGTTACCTAACAATGAAGAGTTTAGGAATGTGGCTCATTGTGGATAAAAAACAAACATTAAATGGAATTTTGTAAGTTGAAAGTACAATGAAAATGGAACTAACAAGAATTGGATATCTTTTCAGACTAAAAACAAAAGTTGGATGAACATGAATGCTTCAACCACACAAGCTCCTATTTTTAATTTTAAATTCTAAGCCAAGAATTTTCGCAGACTTATTGTTTTACTTTTGAGCTTCAAATTAATTTCATCAAAAACTCATTTTGAACATGAATGGCTTTTTCAAAAAGGTTTTTGTGTTCTTTCTTAAACTTTGATGTTTATTTAAAGATGAGACAACTGTGAGAATTCCACCACTAGTTAAAATTTCTAATGAAACACCTGTTTAAAAAAAGACTCCACCTCAGAGAAATTAATTAAAATGTCAAAATATGGAAATATCTCCATGTTTCTTAAACATCTCTGTATTGAACTAGTAAAATGTCCCCTGGATATGGGTTACTATATCTTTCACTATCGCAGTGGTTCTCAAACTGTGGTGCGCGGACCACCTGTGCGGCGGTGTGCCAACTGGTCCTCAGACAGTACCATATAGAAACAAATATATGTACACGCCAACTGTGAGAATGGAAGTTTCAAATAAAAAAAACAGATTCTAGTCCACAAAATAAACAATAACTCTCGGATACAACCGCCACTGTGCTCTAAAATGAGACAAGCGGAATTTGCCCCGTTACTGGCTTAAAGCTACTGGAGTCAGTGCATGCACAGTAGATCATGTAAGGAGGGTGGTCCACTTTATCAAGTGGTCCGCCATTGGGAACAAATTGAGATACACTGTACTGTGCAAGGTATCTTGAAAGTTTTTCCCAACAATTTTTACAAGAAATCCGAGCCCCTGTAAATTCGTTGAAAATCGCAAAAAGCAAAAGAAATATAAAAGAGACTCTAGCAGTGTGGAACCTCTGTTACGGGACTCAGGCCTAAACACTCTTTGTTTAAGGCAGGAACCGCCTTCGATCGGCTTGGAAAACGGGTTGCTGCTTAGACCTGATTCCAGACTTGGTGCCAAGGACCGTTCTCTCAGAAAACCTAAACTCCTTACTGTGCAGTGAAAGAATAGTGAGACAGGCGAGATGGCTCATCAGTTGAACGAAGTACTTGTTTACTGGCTCTCAAACTGCAAATACATTAATGAGGGAATGTTACAAGATATGGTGCTGCGTTGCCATCGGGACCATTTGACGTGAGTATCGTGATCAAGTATCATGAATCAGTAAATGGACCACGAGTTGCTTGAGACACGGGTCTTTAGACCTTGGGCCTATGTACACTTGCGTGATGTATTCACGCTCAAGAGACCGTTCCTCAACTCAGTCAACTGGTATCCGTTCGCCAATTCACGGGGCAATCAGGATATGAGTTTACTCTTTAGGTCTCCTTCACCTAAGGAAACGAGTAGGAACGGGAGAATATTTGGTGCGGAAACCATAAGGCAGGAGGAGGTTTGGCAAAGGGGCGCAAATACAGAGTGTCATTAGACTGAAGCGTATGAAAAAAAAAAGTATTGTAAATAAAGAACGTGACATTTCCTTCACCAAATTTAAGCTCATTCTGAATGTTTTTGACCGAGATAAAAATTTACAAAAAAAAAAAACATTCTGAGTGACCCGCGTAAATTTCAGAGTTTTCTACAACAATTTACATCAAACGTAAAATGGAGATCTAAAATAAGCTAATAAAAATTTCAATATTTCATACTTTTAACAAACACATGTTTATGGCATATACCAAAGATATAAACATAAATATATCCGAACCAACATAGCATGTATTGTATTGTATACAAAATTCAATTTCACATGTGTGCTTTGTTGATTTCTAAACTTGCTTTATGTACATAGAAAGAAAAAAAAAAAGACTCAATCGATTATCAAACAAATAATAAGCTTCTGCAGTTTGAAAGTATAAGAAAAAAAGGTTTCTGCTTTTTGTGAGATTTTTTGTGTTTACTCACACACTGTAAAAAGCAAAATTGTCAAAAACGGCTGTTAAATCTCAAATATTTTGTACTTAAAATTATACTTTTGATAGATAGGCGTTTTTGACGATATATCGAAGTGGACAAACATCCTAACATGGATTCTCGTGCTTTCGAAAGAGAACTTAAAACTGAAATAGAATTTCAACAAGAAAGACACTTGAAAATTCAACTGCATAAAATTACAACACGATGCAAATGTTACAAGTTTTTTTTTTTTTGGTTGAAGAACTTTGTCAACAAAGATACAGACTTAATACGAGAAGAAATTGCATAACAAACAAAACATTTATGATTTCCACTCACTTATATTATTAAAATACACTGTGTATCTTGCATGTTATTTTCGTATTTGAAAAATTACTCTGAAACAAGATTATGAGACCTGTGACAAGAGTGACAACATGTTTATAAAATGTATTGTCAAAACCTGAGAACCTAAAAAAGACAGATGCAACAACATTTTCATTGTTGCCTAGTGCATTCTGATAATAACATTATAAATATCCTAAAACAATACTTTTTTTCTTCATGTGCAAAAATCCCTTGGAAGTTAATTCCATTGCAAAGATTAACCTATAGTTGCCCTAAGATAATTTAAAAACCAAGAATCTGAATCCATTCTTGCAGACGAAATCTTTCTAAATATCTTACAACACACGAAAAACATTTTGAACAACATTCCCAACTTCTAGTTGACAATCGCAGTGATCGTTCTTTAATTATCACTGCCGTATCCTAACCGACCAAAGATGGTCAGCGCCTTTCGACCGCAAAAGAGAGAGGGTTGCTCTAAAAGGTTTTGTCTGAGGTCTGATCTTGTAAAAGACTGAGGGAAATTTGTTTTATGGATCAGACTTTTTAAAAAAAGGAGATCAGTCTTTTTCAAATCCCCCTCAGTCAAATCACAAATCCAACTCAGTCACAACACAAATCCCCCTCAGTTATGGCACAATTTCCCCTCAGTCGATCAAAAATCTCCCTCAGTCGATCACAGAATCCCTTCAGTGAAAACAACAATAAACAGACTGAGAGGTTTTGTGGATCACACATGGGCCTCCATAGTTGAACAGATTTAAACGAACTGTTCCCAAAAGAGGTTTGTATTAGGTTGTATAACCTTATGCTTTTAGTGCTGGAGGTCCCCCGGATTCGAATCCCGGTCGAGGCATGGTTGTTGTGTTTGTCTTTCATAATTTCTCCATCATCGTGGAGTTGATGTCAAACAGGGCAGCCAGTTGTAAAACACAATTTGCCAAATACGACTAGTATGTCGCATCTTTTACCATTCATCATCATCCTCATCATCATCATTTGATCGACTCCGCTGGCGCGGGACGTGGTCCAGGAAACGAAGAAAAAGATAAAGAAACTTCTGAATTATGCTAATTTGATCCACCCATATTAATAACCTTTCGATTCTTCAGGAACATCTTCCAGCTTTAAGAAACTAATGTGTGCGTATTTGGGTATGAAGGTAATTTTCATGAAGTTTCAAATTTCCGTTTGAACCGCCGAATTAACCATGTCTCGTTCTCCATACTGTAACAATTCTGGAGTGTCGTAATTACCTGCTCCCTTTTACTTATATCTATTTTTCTAAAACACTCCATTACATCAACAAACAACTTCGAAAAATTATGAACATATGTGACGTATGTGTGTGTTTCATGCCAATGTGATTGTTAAAAATCAGGATTTGAACATCACAACAAAATAATCTTACAAATCCGTCTCTGAAAAAAGTTGTTGTCAGGCAAGGGTCCCAAATACGTTTATTGCATATAATTAATGTTATCCTATTTTTTTAAAGGTTTAGATTTGAGTGTTTTCAAACTTCTTCATCCATTCATCGTTCTCTTTTATTGAGATTTCCCCCCCCCCCCTAAATAAATAGAAAGTTGGGATCTAATTATTCGACATGCGACGAATAAGTCAAACGAAAAGAAAAGAGAGATCATCTTCCAATCTTATAGTGACGTGCTTCAAAGAACAATGAAAACAAAAATCGATAATGATGTAAGCAAATTGGTATCTTTAATATATAATAAGAAACTGAAGTTGATTTTGATAAGATCCGCAGGTGTGTGTGCGTTTGAAAATTACTTGACGTAGCACGCCTGCAGTAAAGACGTTATAGTAGAAGACCTTTTTTTTAAAAAAAAAAAAAAAACTTCCATCATGTTTGAAATTACTTTAATTAAGCCTCTAAATACCCCGTTTCCACTACAAACAATTAACTGCAGTTACATAACTAAGGTTATAGTTAATTGCAGACAAACTAGAAGCAGTACTTTTGTGTGTTTCCATGTTAAAAACGCTGAGAGTTAATGATTATGTCACTTCCTGTTGGGTTTCACTTCATAAAAATGTACAACAGTTGTACATTTTATGAAATTTTCACTCCTCATTCAGTCAAAAATTGAGTGCTCTCACTATCCGCCATGTTGTTTGTAGGCTTGTGGTGTTCAAACACAAGTGACGTAATTTATCCATTCAACAATGTGGTTAACCACAATGTTTAGAAATTTAATCGTGGTTAATGTAATCCGCATTCGTTTACACTAGACAATTAACTGTGGTTAAATTTTTAACTGCAGTTCAATTTTGTAGTGCAAACAAGGTATTAGGAGTCACGCTTGCAGTAGAACTCCTTTGGGTCTTTAGTGTTTCTTGACTGATGTCTATTAGCAGCACAGGAGTAGCTGTGCAATATGCTCCCACTTGCACCGCATGGCGCTCAATATAGTATTGTCTCAAATGTTTACTGTTTTTTTTGTATGGCCAGTGTCATTTTTGAGCCCCATAGGGCACAGTGCATTTTGGAGGCAACTAAATTGATAGAATGGCCTTTTCTTATTCGCTTTTATTTAACTTCAAATAATTTGTTTGTTTGTCCCCACCACCTTCTGAAAGATTTGAAAATAATTCATACTGCACGGAGATTTGAACCCATGACCAACATAACCAACCATGGGCTGAGAGTCTGCGACACTAAATACTACACAAACAAGACAAGAGGGGATTAGATCTTGTTTTACTTTTTCGACCTTTTTTTTTTTATAAATTTTTAAAATTCAAGACTAATTTTTTAAAAAAAAAATCATCTTTGTTTAATTTGGGTCAGGATAAAAGTATGGACCGATGTATGGGATGAACGGATGAACACCGTGGGTAATTTTAAAACCTGAAACAAACTGCATATAGAATTGAACGAAGACAAACCCCTTTGGAATGAACCAAGAGAAGAACGAACAATACTAACAACGCTAAAAATGCTAATAATGTAAATATTTTTTTCGAGTTTTTCATCTTTGTTAATTCCTAGTGTGCATTAATTAGGCTTTAGAACTACTTTACAGTGAAAACAAAAGAATGATATCAATTCCAGTCGAAAAAATGTGCACATTCATTCACACAATACGTAAAAGGCAACTTTTTTTTTTTTTTTTTTTTGAAAAAAAAAGTCAAGTAATTACTTTAGCCAACAAACGCATAATCGAAAATAAACATTCTTTTTTTTTTAAAAAAAAGTTCCATCTAAAATCACCAGAAAAATCATACAGAGATATTCTGATTTTCGAACTGTCGTCTACTTCAATATACAGTAGGGGGGGGGGGGGGAAGAGAGAAAAAAACCATACCCTCTCGATAATACAAAGTATTATTAGATTGCGGCACAAAAAAAATGGGAAAATGTCAAGTGCCATTGGAGCGTGAATTACGAACAATTTATAAAAAAAATTCAAACGAATGATAGAGGTTAGAGCTTCCATTTGTGGCGGCTTCTTCTTCTTCTTCGTCTTCGTCTTTTTACGAAACGAAAAAAATGAAGAAAAAATAAAGGAAGACAGAGATAAAGCATTATTCCATGTGAAGTGATTTCGATAGCAAGTAAATTAACATTTATCGAAAAGGCACCAGTGCGTAAATAACGCATTACACCACTTTATATATACAGTATGTCGCACGATCCATTTGGGTGTCATTTGTCCATTACACGAAATGTATGTCCATTTTGCAAAATGATCATAAATTGGCCTGAGGTGCAAAACGCGAAATGGACATACATTTCGTGTAATGGACAAATTACACCGTGTGGATGGCGACATTCTACAATCTAGGAAGGCAAGGCGTGGCAGCCAAACCACTTCTGGGTCTCCAAGGGTAGTTACAGAACGCACATCGCAAACATTAACGTGGCTCGTATGAATTTTTAAAAAAAAGTCATTTCATTTTCTTCATAACGTGAAAAAAAGAAGTTTGCATTACGCCCAAGTCATACTTAAAACATGTACCCAATATGCATCTAAGTGCGTGTTTCTCTCTCTCTCTCTTTAGAAGTGTGGGTGAGCCCATCCACATAGAATACATCAAGTGAAAACGATAATTTTGCATTAAATCTCGAGATGTTACCATATGTACAGGAAAGATGTAGCAACTGGACGAAATCTTGTGTCCACGCAGGAGAAACATGCTGTTGTCATAAGCGCTCAGTAAACACGGATAGGAATTAGCACCAGAATCGGAATTTAATCCGTATTTTTTTTCCGGAGAGAGAGAGAGAGAGAGAGAGAGGAAACACTGTTGTTGACCACAAACATATCTGTGAACTGTCAATACAGAACTAAGACTCTACTTTCAAGCCTCGTTTTCATGGCAATAGTTCTTTCGTGAAAGTAGCTGTCATGACAGTTGTAAGAGTTCACTCTCATGATAGCAACTGTCTACACGTCTTGAAGTAACGTGATAGTTCCGTCATAACAGTCATAGTGGGTCTCTCTTAACTCTGTTTTTTAAATCCGGACAATACTTTTTCCAACAAACATGGAAATCTTTGGTATTCCTCCAAAAACTTAATAACCTCAAACCATTCCACCATTATTTACTTCAAAGAAATGCTTGATTTGACAAATTCAGTTAAACTGACAGCCAAAAAAAAACACTAGCAGTAAATAAATGTGTTTGAGTCAACAACAGTGTTGTCTCTCCCTCCAGAAGCCAAATTTCCCTACAAAGTGAATATTTCTCCTCCAAGTGGTCACTGAACAACTATTACTATTGCGACCGTTTTGTATGCACGGTGATAGTAATCAATACTACTAATCATGATAGTTACTATCACTGTCACAATAGTACTATCAACTATCTAGTCAAACGAGCCTTCTCGTTTCTTCGGCCTGCTAATGACTCCCATTTTAGTTCCTGAAGCACAGAAGATACACTGTCAGTATACACATATCTTCTTTTCACAAATCTTTCAGCGCTATGCTGTACCATTTCTATTTCGTGCTTTAAGTTACTTCTAAATGGGCTCCAAATTGCGAAACAATGTTCTAATATATTTCTGACAAAGGTAAAATAACAGACCTCTTTAACATTTTCTTTACAATGTTTTATGATTGCGTTGTTGAAAACGCAGCCTGTGGTTAGCTTTACTGGCTGCATTGGTTATGTGTTCTTTCCAAAGCATGTCGTTTGATAAGGTTAAGCCAAGATATTTGAATTTTATCAACAAAGGTTAGCTGAACATCCCATCTCTTTTAAACGAGAATAGGTGCTGAAATAATGTTTACAGTACAAATTTGAATCAAGAGTAGGAAGTAAATATAAAAAATATATTATTTTTTTTTTTGTGACAAGAGGATCATTAGTCTAAAAAGCTGAACAAAAATAAAACAGTACTAACATAAAACTCTTATCTCATCGTGTTATTCAATAACAACCTTTTGTACAATGGACCAGAATTGTTCACAATAAAGCTTGTGTGAAGTTTTCGAAGAAGAAAAAGAAGAAAAAAAAGAGGCCCTCAAGACACAACACAACGTTCATTTGTCGTTTCTATTGCATGGCAACCTTTCATTTGAATGGCACAAACAACTGTGCAAATGATATTATTGCATGCATCTTTCGCGCTTCGAGTGGTTCTTTTGTGTGTTCCCTCTTTTTTCAGAGAGTGTTTTCACATCCATTCTCTTAATAAAGTATTGTACTTCTCGCCTTTACATTGTGCTTCACCACCAATAAACACCACGAATTTATTACACCAGAATCAAATATGAAAGAGAGTCAATAAACAATTTTGGTAAACTCTGTCCTCTCCTCTCTCCACCTTCTAAACATGTAGGACCTTACAAGGAGAAATGAATCTGTTTCTCTTTTTTAAGGTTCATCATGTCAACATTTTATATCCGTACTCGAAATCATTAAAGATCAACCAAGTGAAAGAAATAAAAGCTCCACCACCAATACAGCAAATAGGCCTAGCATACATGTATAAACTGAAGAAGAAGAAGAAGAAAAAAATTGCTTACATTGATCTGTTTTGTAAGTGACAATCTTAAAACACGGATGAATAAAGAATGTCACATTAGATGGAGCACACTTCAAAAAAGTGTAATGTTAACACACACACACACACACATATTCAATATCTCATTGTAGATCTACACATGTAGGTAGGTCTCTATACTAAATAAAGTCACCTATAGTTTTGGGTTTTTTTAGGGATGGGTCATTCGAATCCCGCGAATCTTGAAAAATATTCGAGATTTGAAAACTCGAATCTTTGCGCTTCTTTCGTCTTTCGAATGTTTCGAAACCTAACCAAAAAAAAAAACTGTTAAAAACTTTGGTAAAATTAGTTTTAACTCCATTGACATCCAATAAAAGCGTTCACTAACCAAGAAAAAAAACCCGGCAATTGCTGCAATTTCGGTGGTATCCGGATCACCAATTTCACCTTGTGGCGACCCTGAGTGCCTCACTGTTTTTTTTATTATTAATAATTTAATATTTAATATTATTTCATTTATTTGTATCTTCGTAATGAATACTATAGGATTCTTATATGAAGGACTTATTCGCGATTCGGCAGATTCGAGAACCTTTTAGGATTCGGATTCAGATTCGGATTCGAGAAAATTTAGGATTGAGTCACCTCTAGTTTGTTTTTCTTCTCTTTTTCGGACAACGACGAGGGTGGTTAGATATGAAGAGGCTAGAGCAATGCTTTTTTGATACTTGAGGAGTATGATAACCTGGTTTCGAGCACAGTTTCCGCCTCTCTACATGAGGAAAAGCATATTTCTTTACACATTGGCTAGTATGTTTGCACAATGACTGACTTTCCACTTTTAAGATAACAAACTGTTGTATAGAAGATTCGTTCTGAACAAATAACGATGATTAAAAACAAAAAGAAGTTTCACTTGAATATGAAACCGATATGAAGAATGACTCTGATTTAATAAAACACTTTTGATTGGAGCCCTGTCAAGTGTGGGAGTTGAGGCGCCTGGAGGAGGAGAAGGATGAACACCCTGAACACTGGAGAAGATGAATACCTACCTACCTACCCAGGTCCTATACCTTTGATGCTCGTCGTTTGAACTTTTAAAGCTGTTTTTTTTTTTCTTTCTTCTTAAATTACCACAATCAAGTGTTATCTAAATCGCATTATATTACAACCTCAGAACATATCAACAATAAGAAAAACAAACGGTTCATTTTGTCCAAGTAATGATTGAATTTTTGAAAATAACAATACAATTCGTATTTCGCAGCCCCATATCCCTGTCTACTAGACCCGCCTTTTCAGAAAGGAAGCTTTCAAAGATTACCAAAATGAGCCTTTTAGGGCCATAATAAAAGAAGCACACACACACAATATGGCTAGTTTGAAACAACAACTAGAATCCTCTCAGGAGAGTTTCCGAGTTCCAAATTCCGATACACGGAACCACTGATTGTAAGGAGGCTTTAAACTAGCGTAAACGCCTCTCGAACTCTTGGTTATTCTTGTCTTTCAGAAGAGCAAAATTAAGAGAAACTTGAATGTGTTTTAGAAACTAGAAGCATATATCTCAATCACTGTAGAGTTTTTTCCAAGTTGATATCTTTCAAAATAAGCCTTTTATGCCAGTTTAAAAATGATCTAAGCTTAAAGCCCAGTCCACACGCAACGTTTTGCCTGCACAGGCAAAATTGTGTTTAAAAAAACTTTCATTTCAGTGGTATCCACAAAATAGTTTTCAGCACCATTTTTCCCCCTCTCAGTTTAGCGGAATCCATCGACATCCTACTCGACGAACACTGTTCCGGCACCAAAACCGGATGTTTAGTTATAATACGTCACATATTATACGTGGTTTTATACCGTATAATACGTGACCCGTATAAAACTGTTATTTTGTATAAGTATAATCCTAAAAATTACAAAAAGTTTAATAAAACATAATTACATGATTTTTTTTAAATGTTCAAAACAAAAGTGTTTCATTAAAAAAAACAGTTGCAAATTTGCAATGGGAAAACAGGAAAATTGCAACAACAACAAAAAAAGGACTGAAAAAAAATTAAATACTTTAAAATTTAATTGTAACTGTTATTTGAAATATTATTACTACTCATCAGAATGCTGTTTATCTTGCACTTTAAGAGCCTACAGTGAAAAAAAACTTACAAAAATCTTCGCATGTAGGCGCTTCTGTAGCTGTGACGTCATCATGTGGCAAAAAAATCAATTTTGATACACTTTTGTCCGCCATTTTCTCTCTTATCGATGGATAAAAGTGGGTATATTTTAATAACGACTCTTTTTTGGGTAAATATGCACTACTGAAAAAAGGAAGAGCAACTTTTGATCTACAATGGTGAGTCATTTGAGTCGTATACAATTAGTGGTCAAATTTTAGGGTACTATGAAACGTATTGTTAGTGGGAAGTTTGATCCTATAAAATGTATAAACGGAGGAGCATTTGTCGCCTATGGGATTTAACATGAGCTAAAAAATACGAGATTTTAAAATGAAATTAAAAATAGAAAAACTAATTATAAACTTGTACGAACGTTTCTCATTGGTTTCAATGGCTTAGCTGTGGGGCGCCACTAAACGGCGAAAAGTGGAACTATAATTGTCATCTGCTAATATTCAAAATGGCGTCACACATATAGGCTCTTAAGAACTTGATAAATGTAAAGAAGATTTTTTTTATTTCTTTGCAGAGCGAACATGCTGGAATGCTTAGTACTTTTTCTGCCAACTCACTCATTGTATCAAGTTTCTTTTCATTCAAATTAAATGAAAACAAACTTGATGCAATGTGTGGGGGTTTCATATTTTACAGGCATTGTTAAATTTGTGATTTTATAATAAGTTTTATGTTTTATACATTTTATACAGGTTTTATACGTTTTAAGCCCATTATACACCATCAATTATTTCTTAAATTAATTTAGAAATGTTGATTGCATGTGTAGAACGACGTGTATGTTAAATTATTTGTTCAAAGTTGCATTAATTTAGAACATGTTCTATTTTTCCTAAATGATTTGATACATTTTCTGCGCGTTAATCTTCTGCGCATCTACTCGAGTGCTTTCTCGGGTTCAGCATCATTTTTATGTAATTTCCAAAGCTATTTACGTTTTCAAAGGTATTTTCAAGGTTAAAAGGTTGGATATACGATAAACTGCTACACTACACACTGTTCTGCGCACATTATCGAAAGTGAAAATGTTCGAATACTTTTACATGTGTATAACCAACCACCCATTGATACTTTTAAATTAATTTATGCAATTTTATTTACCAAATCATTGAAGAAAACTTTCATCATTTAATTCATACAAATCTTGAAGACATATTGAAAATGTCCTTAAGAGCCTAGATCCACGTCCATCTTGTTGTTTTGAGCAGACGACAACGAGACAAATGAGCGTTCTTATATGGTGTTACTAAAACTGAAAGAAATCGCCTCACAATCGCTCAATTCAAATACAGTAAAGCGCAAAATACAATAAAAAGTATTGTTCTTCACGTGCTCGATTTATATAATTTATGAAAAGGTCCTTCTATTTTTAAACAAGGTTCAAAGTCGTTCGTTTTTTTAACCCCATGTTAAATCCCATTGGCCCCAAAACCGTCCCACAAACATTTGAAAAACTCTCGTTAAAACTGATTTAGAACAATAACAAAATAATTAGCACATACATTCATGTATTGGCTTCACGATGTTTCCTTTTTCTAAATTTTAAAAGGGCTTTCTATTTTTAAATAACATTTAAAATCTTACGTTTTTTAACTCCATGTTAAGTCCCATAGGAGCAAAAAACCGTCACCCAAACATTTGAAGAACTCCCGTTAAAAACAACTCAGAACAATAACAAAATAATTATTACCTGCATTAATCTACTGGCTTCATAATGTTTTCTTTTTATAAGGTTAGCACGTGAAATTATTTTTCTATTAATTATTATGTGACTTCGAACTGGGAGAAAAAACGTTAAAAAACCGTTTTTCAATGAACAACGATCGCAGCGCCTACATTCGGAGAAATTTTCAACTAAACGATGTATCTAGCCTCTTAAGTG
Organism: Brachycybe producta; assembly: GCA_036925085.1. Classification (NCBI taxonomy): domain Eukaryota; kingdom Metazoa; phylum Arthropoda; class Diplopoda; order Playtdesmida; family Andrognathidae; genus Brachycybe; species Brachycybe producta. The sequence continues at coordinate 5,411,674 of JAUPFP010000004.1, forward strand.
AAATGTCCTTAAGTGATTGAGCTATCCTAGTTTCTAAAACACTTTCTAATTTCTCTTAATTTTTGCCCCTTCTGGATAACATACTAGTCAACAGATCGAAAATCACCTGTTGGGGGGGGGGGGGGGGGGAACCACCTCAATTGAGTAATCTTGAACAGCTGTTTTTTAAAAAAAAAAAACTTGGAACTCTGCTCTTATAGAGCGTTCAAGTTTCTTTCTTGAATCCGGTGCTCACTGGTCCACATATACGTTAACATTAGAAAGAAGAAAAAAACGTGCCAGACATCAAAAGAAAAAAGTCCACAGAAGGAAACAAAAACAATAATGTAACTCCAGATGATCCTGTTGATTTATAATTATCAGTCTATTTATAGTTACTAATTAACTTAAAAGCAACCATTGCCCTCCCTCCCTTCCCCCCCCCCCTCCCTTTGCATCCTTCCTAAGTCCCACACACAAACACATGAAAACAGTAAATAAATACAGCAACGTCGCTCCCCCCCCCCCCATATTATACATTACGGTAACTGTTCATATTTTTTTCAGTACCGGGTAGTGCAACAATCTTTTTCAATCGATACGGACCAACTTACAGGACAAGTGGGCCGCACAATATTCCGTCTATGGATATTAATATGGGTTCAGAAATTGCTTGAAAACGTTTCAAGCCAAACGAAAATCATATAGATTTCAAGAAATAATACCTTTATTTGTTGAAAGGGTATACTTATTTGGGATCACGTTGTAATGTGTTTTTTAAACTTATTTAGGAACTAGTGGGGTACCCCGTCATAAATGACGGGAGCGAAATTCACAGGCAATTGTGCCCAGCATTAGAATTTCTTTTCCGCCGCCCTTTTATGACGTCAGACCAAGTAACAAACCCAATTAGAAATTGATGACGTTCATAAAACAGCTGAGCAAAAGAAATTCTAAAATGCTGGACACAATTGCCTGTGATAAATTCTAGTTTAATTTTGCTACTATTATCCCTTCCCCTTTTTATATTTGAAAGAGAAAATGAGTTTTTCATTTTCTCTGGTGTGCGCATGCGCGTCATTTGTTCCTTTTTTACTCCTTTCATTTCAATTTCAGTCACCCCCTCCCACTTTCTTCCACCTCCACGTTTCTCTCTCTCTCTCCCCCTTCTACACTTTCCAACCTTTTCCCCTCCAATTTAATATCAAGGGGTTCTTGGATGGGAAGGGTGCAACATATAGTTGACCTTGAGAAATGTGGTTCATTCATTTAAATTTATATAAAAATTAAAATAAAAATTAAAAATTAATTTTTCACCATGTACACCTTCTTAATGGGGAATCCCTATATAATAAGTACTAAGGACAATGAAATGTAATGTGGCGCCATCTGAAGGGAAAATTATAGAATGCAACATTTAAATAGCCACCTTAAGGCAAAAATCACACAGGCATAATAATAACTAATTCAACAGAATTTCACTTTTTCAAGCATTTAGCAGAAGTGCCACATACTTACTGTATATATATCTTTCATATCATAGAAATATTGTGCATTTTTATTTCTATTTCTAATTTCTGTTGTTTTTTTTTTTTCAGCATGTGTGATTCTTCCCAGCTAACTTCCACCTCCAACCCCCACCTGGTCGGCTAAGATCGAGGAGGCAGCTCGATAAAATCGCAGCAGAGATGGTTAACACTATGGGTTCATAGTGGGCTTATAGAAAGGACTTTGGCCCCAATTTCGTTCGAAACGAGACTCATTTTCAGCAATTAGATGTGTGGCCGCCAACGGTTTCTGCGACAATTGTTCTATATTTGTTGCATCTGCTGCTGCTGGTATTCCTTCACATATTAGTCAAATTGCATCTATAATAGTTGGAAGAGCTATACTTAAAAGCTGACCAGAGCCACTTTTTATAGCTAAATTGCAAACACTTATATGATCGCATTTTAGTTTTTTTTTTTTTTTTACTATTTTATTCTAGTCTCTAGATCTGCAACAAGGCTAGACTAACTCTTGCCCCCCTCATAATAGATTCTCCCTCCCCCCACCTCTTTCAGTAGACAAGTAAGTCATAAACATATCAATTGTCATAAAAATAACAGTAAAACAACGAAAACAGGAAAAACGAATGTACAAAAATAGCAAACAAATGAAATTAGTCAAGTGTCGAAATTATGTTCAAAACATTTCGAGAAACAAAACTAAATTGACTTAATTACCAAGAGACGAGCGTCCTACTAAAATTAGGACAAGTAGAAACAACGTACAAAATACGTATGCGAAGTAATTCAACGTCTTACCTGATGTAGAAAACTCGGCAAACAACTGTAAATGAGATGACGCGCATGTTTTTAACTTAATTTATGAAACTATTTCACTAAAAAAAAGTTTAAATCGAAGTAATGTCTTAAAAGACGGCACTTACGAATCGAAAAAGTCATTTTTTTTGGAAAGAAGTTCAGAAGGTTCCACAGTGCCTAACCGTGAACGCAACAAATAAACACACTGACACATAACAGAAGAGGTTGCACAACAAAAAGTTCCCTGAAACTGTTCTTAATTAACAATTTAGTTCATTAAAAATGTCAAAATGAACAAACAAGATCACGCGGCAAAATTTCAACGCAGATACAATAGTCGAACACTAGGTGGCGCTTCTTACCTCAGTCCCAAGATACAGAGGTAACTCAACTAAGAGCTCTTCCTATGGAGCATCTCGTGTCAAAACTGAGTGTGGACACTAGATGGCGCAAACTGTACTAGTTGCTTCAGTTAAAATATGTTTTAATGAACAAACATGAAAAAGTGCAAGAACAAAAGTGAATGGGCCTTGATAGCAAGATGGCCTCTTTCTAGCTTCAAAAAGCAGACCATTTTTCAATCACTTTTGGCGAATTTCTTTCTAACATAGGAGTTACTTTACCTCTTTATATACTGTAAATGTATCTTATTCGATCCTCTCCTTCAATAAACAAATAAATAACATTCAAATTGATTTACATAAATCAACTTAAAAATAGTTTGTTCAACAACTGACTTCAGAAATGAAAATTATAGAAACTAGGAAGTGTTTTAGAAACTAGAACGGTTGTTCAATCCCCAATTTTCATGTTGATATTTTTCAAAATAAGCTTTTTATTTTAGTTTGAAAATGATACAACTTTAAACAGACAATATTTTTTAAATTTTTTGTCTATAAAAAGTTTTATTTTGAAAAATATCAACATGAAAATACTCTTATATGACTGGCTACCCTTCTTGTTTCTAAAACACTTCCAAGTTTCTCTTCATTTTACACCTGAAAGGCAGAATAAACAAAGAGTTCGATAATCAACTGGTTGATTTAAATCACGTGATTTAAATTGGAAACACTCCCCCCTCCAGAAAAAAAAACAACTTTGAAAGACAACTTACGCCATCTATTAGCTAAATTAATAACTAATAGCACCGCATGTAATTTTTAAGCCGTCTGCTTATTTGATAATTTTCATTTTTACATATAAAAAAAAACGATGTTTTCTAAGATGATTTTGCCTAGATCTGCTTTGCTCAGAACAATATCACACATTGGAGAGGGAATTCACGTAAATATGAATGTTTTTTAAACGTTTAAGAGAAGCATAAATGCGTTTAAATGTAGTTTAAAGCGGGTTTTGTTTGATTGATTGACTTCTGTTGCATCATTTCTTTATGTTTATTTTTTTCATATAAACAAAGAGGCCGAGATCATCAGGCCATAAACAAATAATTCAGTTACGATGGCGTTCATCGTCTCCAATGAACACCGTTGTGATGTTCGTTCCTCAACAAGAAGCTTGGATCGTCGAAAGAATGGGAAAATATCATCGAAACTTACAACCAGTTCAGTCTTACAATCTGAAAAACAATATTAAGTAACGAATTACCTCACTTCATTAATATATTTTAATCATATCTTGTTTTAGGGCCTTAACATCTTGTTACCGTTCCTCGATCGAGTGCGATACGTTCAGAGTTTAAAGGAAATGGCAATCGACATTCCGAAACAGTCGGCTATTTCACTTGGTTTGTGTGTAGTCAGCTTAAATTTTGAGTTACAACCGTCATTAAGCTTGAAGTTTCTTTTATACGGTTTTTTTTTAGATAACGTTACACTTAGCATCGATGGGGTTTTATATCTGAAGGTGTTGGATCCATATAAGGTTTAAGGTTTCGTTTTATGACAAACTGTAAAACGTCTGCTAACAACATCTGTAATCGCCTCTTTGTAGGCCAGTTACGGTGTTGAGGATCCAGAGTTTGCAATAACTCAGTTGGCACAGACGACGATGCGATCAGAGTTGGGAAAGATCACTTTGGATAGCGTCTTTCGAGAAAGGGAATCTCTTAATGTCGCAATTGTTGGTCCGTCGTCGCTTCAATTCCAAAGTTATCACTTTGCATTTTCAATTGTTTTCTTGTTTTATTTTACAGAAGTGATTAATAAGGCGAGTTCCGCTTGGGGAATCAGTTGTTTACGTTATGAGATTCGTAAGATTTGAAGCTTTAATTAAGATGACTTGATTAATTAACCTTTTTTGTCTGCAGGGGATATCAAGTTACCACCTAGAGTGCAAGAGGCAATGCAGATGCAAGTGGAAGCCGAGCGGAAGAAACGAGCTGCCGTTTTGGAATCGGAGGGAGTCAGAGAAGCAGATATTAATGTTGCCGAGGGAAAGAAAAGAGCGAGGATTCTTAGTTCGGAAGCTGAAAAGATGGAGCAGATCAACAATGCTCAAGGTTCAGTGTTTGTAAAACGATGTATCGGGAGTAATTTTTTTAGATTAGTTTTGTTGGAAGCTGCTATTTAAATGAATTTCATATTTTATTCAAATGAAAAATTGGTTCTGGGTTAGGTCTTTATTTTGATTCATCGAAAGTGACGTTCTTGTTAAATCGTTTCAGGTGAAGCAGCTGCAATTTTGGCAAAGGCTGAAGCGAGAGCAAAGTCTGTTGAAATGCTTGCAGAAGCTCTTTCGCAACACGTAAGTATCGCGATTTCTTCTTTACGTATCTCTTGATGACGTAAGTTCGCTTAAAAACTAAACTCGTAATTCTGATATTCCAGAATGGTGCAAATGCTGCGTCTTTAAATGTTGCCGAAATGTACGTTCGAGCTTTTGGAAAACTGGCAAAAACGACTAACACGGTGATTTTACCGTCCAACGTTTCGGACGTGAGCGGAATTGTAGCACAGGTCTGAATCCAAATCTTGTCTCTTCATTTTATCATTTATCTTAAATTTGTCTATTGTGTTTGGATAATGTAGGCAATGACTGTTTATAAAACATTGTCAAGAGATACAACATCAGATTCGATTGATTCAAATTCTGGATTTGACTATGATCGAGAAGTTCTAAGTGATGAAGACGACACTTTTGAGAATGACTACGCTGAAGATCATTTGGAAGATAAAAAACCAACGGAGAAACCCGAATAACTGAGTCTGAAATTATTTGTAACTTGTTATATTCGTAATAAAGTTTTTTGTGAATAGAATTTGTAAATTCTGAAGTTTACTAATTTAAATGTAGACAATATAGGAAATTCGCTATTCTCAACGTATTGGGGCCATAAATTAAAAAAAGTAAAAAATTGTCAAAAAATGAAATTCTTCCAAGAGAATGGAAAATTTTAAAAAAATGAAAGTTTTCTAGATGCCCTAAAAGCACTGAAATGAACTCAGGAGACCGCTACAGACTTCCGAGAATCATAAAAAAACTATAATTTATTTAATTATTTCAATTATATATGTGTGTATCCAGAATTTTTCCAAAGGCGAAATAGAAATTCCCGGGAAAAAAATGTAGAGATTTTTATTTTGTTATTAAGGGAAAAAAGGATATCTACGTGACACCATTGCTGGTTGCTTACAAGGGAACATGTCATGACGTCATATACTGGCAGCACGAATTCTTGGCATGTTAGTGTACTAATATGGCTTCATTTAATAGAATTGTAGCGAAGGAATACGCCATATTTGCTCGCTTTGTACTTTTACTTACATGGCATTCTGTGCTTCAACTTTTTATATACGAGGCGAAATTGGTCGCTTGTCGCTTTTAAAGACGTCCTTTTTCGGACGTAAACTAATATAATTAAATGGGTATTTTGAATATTACGCAGACAGTTTCGCTGAAAACATTAGCAGGTATGTATAACAGCGTAACATTTTGCTATGAAAAGCGTTGAATGCGACTTACGTATCTGCAACCGCATGTTCATAATCAGCTGTTGACACAGTTTTCTCGACGTACATGGAAACTTGTGACGTCAGAGGGGTTGACGAAATATTTAGGATTGTGTAGAAAAGGTATGATATATCAAACGTTCTCAACAGTTTAAGCAAAGTGGTTTCTGCATTCTTTTGTTATTACAGTACCATTTTTTTATTAGACAAAATGACAAGTATACATTTTTCGTTAACCCCTCTGACGTCACTAGCTGCTTCTCAGGATGAGGCAAGTTATATTAGGGAATTACATTCATGTTCATGTACCGATTAGTAGAATATGTGATGATCTGGTTATATCACTGTGTATTACGGTGCTAAAAACGTTTCAGAAAATTAGTGACGTTGAATAGCCTTCAATTGATGAACTTCTAATGGCCCTTCTGTTATGTACCCCAACAATGCACGTCTCACGATCATCGCCTCACTACTTTTCTGTAACGTTTTAAGCACCGTATTACACAACTACATAACCAGAACTTTTTACACTTTTTTTTTTTTTGTATTTCCAGCATTACGTGTGTCCCGTACAACGAATCAGTTGGTTTCGAGGTTTCACTCCACCGATGCGACAAATAGCGCCGACAAAGCTAAAGGTTTACGGAAACCGAAAACACCGAGTGGGAAGTTAGACGCCGAAAGTGAAGCAAACAACAACGAATACGTTCATCCTTACGCTGAGAAGGAACCGTTGCCTCCTTGGCCGAATGGTCGTAATCCAAACACGGGAGAAACGTTCGGTCCCAAAGGACCCGAACCAACCAGATACGGAGACTGGGAAAGAAAAGGGCGTGTTACAGACTTTTAGTTAAGGAAAACATGAATATGTATAGTTTAAAATATGTAATGTAATTTAATTTGAGATGTGCTTATGTTGGAAATAAAAAGTTTTGCATATTTAAATGAATGATTATCAAAAAATGTTTTTTTTTTTAATAAAAAGGTAAAAGTACGAATTAAATAACGTAAGCGGCAACACCGTTTAGTACCATTTAAGTTCCATGAATCGTTTCGTCTTATTTAAAGAAAAGCTAAACTTAAGCCTGGTTGTTTTAGCACGTTCTTCTAAATAACTAAGAGATTGTTAAATGACTACTTACTATAACTTAGATATTACCAAAGTGGTCATTAAAGAAAGTAATAGTTGAGACTGTGAATAGTAAACTGCTATATCTATGCACGTAGTTCATAAATTTGTAACAGTAGCAAAAGCAAATTACAAAACATTCTAGGATAGACTGTCATATACAGTGAAACCTTGGAATTGCAAGTAACGTTGTTTGCGAGTTGTTTTGCAAGACAAGCAAATTTTTCTAATAAATTTTAACATAATGAATGAGCGTGGTCTTGCAATACGAGTAGTACGTATATGCTTTGTCTGCCGAGTGTGACGTGATCACAACTGAACCTTTCGTTCACTGATAAACGAGTACTTTGGATTACAAACACGTTCCCGGAACGAATTATGCTCACAATCCAAGGTTTAACTGTAAAGTATGTATTATATTCTTATGACAGCCATTAACATCATATGCCACATAATATGACAGTCTCAGAATGTAAATTTCCTACATGGGCTTCCCCCATCAACCTGGAATTCTCAAGGCATTTGAAACAAGAAAACACGTGGCAAACTAAGTTGTAATTTTACCAGGGTTTTCTTGTTTCAATGTAACGTTAAGTCAATGATTCTTAATCTTGTTTACGATTACAGACCCCCAGGATATTGCCCTAACACCCTTTGCCAGACTGTCAAAACCATCATCAACACCACGAGTCCCATTAGGTAACAGCATGACTTCAAAAGTTGTCAAACTTGTCATTAACGACCTCGCCACATCAATCCGCATTGATAACGGTGATAGTTTATTCTAATCTAACAACATTTTTTTAAAAAAAAATTGTTCAGAACTCCTACTCTTAAGGTAATCAATGACAATATTTGTCATAATATTTTATAACTTATTTATTGTAACTATTACAATATTATGAGCTAGATATGACAATTTAGTCTTATTATCTTTCTGCAATGACATCCTCAAGTTTCAAGTTCATACGCTAAACGACCAAGGCTCTCGAAGGCAACGAAAATAAAAACGCAAAAAGTGAAAACATGCACTCTGTTTACAATGCAAAAAACGAATCCTCCAAAAAGTTGTTGCATTTTTTTTTATATATATAAAAGAAAGTGCAATTTACTAACGGAAAGTTAGCAATGCAAAATGACTTTACGTGATTACATCAAAATGTTATTTATGAAGAGATGTAAACTGTTGAAACACTTCCAAGATGTGAGGATCAATGTCTGCCGTGAACAACAACGTCTCCAGTGTCGTACCATATTTCAGAACTTGTTCTTGATGCTGAAAAATAAACAAGACGATTATGAGCTATTCGTTCGTCAACTGACGAGAGCAATACGAGACACGTCACCGTCATGAAGACTTGTTGAAGCCGTCCAACTGTCCATTTGTACCAATACGTATTGTAGTCCTTGGTTTCGGACTCATTACGAGCAATGTGTTCGCTCAAGATCATGATAAACCGCTGTCGTAACACATTAAATCGAACAATATAAACTAGCCTTTCTTGGAATTGAATATTACTGTTTAAGTCACCTGAAAAATAATCAGGAAAAGGTTCTTTTGGTCGGTCTGTGCTGCTTCCAGTCTTTCCTCCATGCGCTCGATCATCTCTTCGGTCGGCTTATCGGCTCCTTCTTTGTCGGATCCAGAACCTGCATCGTCCTATCCAAATCAAAAATCAATATGAATTAAATAATAGGGTGAAAATTCATTCGTCTTTGAAGGCTTGAAAATGCCTTCCAGAGTGTACGTTTAAATTTAATCGTTTCTGTTTGGAACTGATCCTCATAAGTACATAACACTCCACTATACATATATACAGTAGGAGGGTTAACAACAAATGCACAATTATAAATTATACCAAGGATTGACAATTCAGAGCCCACAGGTACCGAATATATTTGACAAAGGGGAGCTTACGCCTCCCTTTCAAAAGAGGGTCCCCGTTCTACGTAATATTAAAAAATGCTGTAATTTTTATAGCTCGCGTTGCTCATCAGACGAAAAGAATTTTTTTTGCTTGCTGCGCTCACGGAATTGGTAAGATTTTTATGCATTCCAGGACTTTAGAAATATCCTGTACTACACAATTCTACTGAATTTCAACAGCTGGATAACTCAGTGAAAAATCAAATTAATATTCGATTGAAACCCTAGCCAAGAGATAACACGAAATTCATCAGTTAGTTTTCACGCTAGGTTGTACTTGAGGCTGTTTTCTGTCCTATATATCCATTTTCATATTTAACCTAAGTTACACGCCCTCCCCTTTTTGAAACAAATCCTGCGAGCGCTAATGCGAGCTGATTTTAAACGCAACAAGTTGGAGTTCTTTTTTAATCAATTATATATTTGCCAAATTTCATCCTCACTTATCTTACCTCTTGTTCTTTATCAATTATCATGTCTTCATCTTTCTGAAATTCACAAATTTAGTTAAAAAATAAAATGGCAGAATTAACCTAACTCGGAAAAACACTTTCTCTTACATTTAAGGTGGCTCTATAGATGTTTATTTTGCTTCTGTCTCCAACCCAAAAAAGACGCCACTGCAGTGGCTATTATGATCTATAAATGATGATCTCTTCCCCCACCCTTGGTTCTGAGAAAATTTATATTTTTCAAGCAAACGTTTTTTTCAGGAGAAACTTTGCAAAAAATTCAAAATGTTTTCGAAACTAGAATGGTTAGTGATAATGCTAAAAGTTTTTTCATGATGATATCTTTAAAAATAAACGTTTTATGACAGTTTGAAAAAGGCTAAAATAGTTTTTTTTATCAAATGTCAATGGAAAAACCAAAAAAACAAGTCATTTAAAACTGCTATTATAAAAGGTTTATTTTTTTAAGATATTGCCATTAAAACATTTTTTAGCATAATCATTTACCATTATAGTTTTGAAAACAATTTCAATTTTTTCATGATGTTGTTTCTAAAAAAAACGTCCACTTGACGTTGTTGTGTCCAAATTTTACAAAAACGTTTATGGAGCATAAGCATTAGCCACTGCAGTGTAGCCGGCCGGAAGACAGAGGGGAGGGGGAGTAACTAAAGGAAAATAAATATCTATTCAGCCACCTTAAAATAAATGCATTCTTTACAGAAAAAGTGTAAATAATATAACGAACTTTTTAAACTAAGTTTAAGCACAAATAAAAAATAAGCTTTTAGTTATTTTTAGCGAATAAACTTTTTAGAAGCCACTTTTTTTATAAGCAATTCAAAATTTATTTGAAACTAGAAAATCGAAACTTCTCTGTAATGACTTCTTCGTTACGTCATCGTTGGAAACATGGAAGTTTACTATAGAAGAAAATACTAATTTTAAAAAAAACTTATTAAAAACTAAAAATTATTCTAAATATGGCGACCAGTATCACCCTCAAAAGTTAAAAACAAATTTAACTAGTTGAAAAGTCGAACTTATTCAACTTTACTTCGAACATACTATTAGGGGCGATTATTTGTGCTTTTTTTAAATTTAAAACGTATTTTCATCCATATTCTCATTCAGTGGAAACAGCCTTAAAAACGTGAATTGTTGTCTGTATTTCAAACCACTATAAAAAGCTTATTTTAAAAGTTAACATTGTGAAAATAATTTTATTTCATTTATTTACTCTTCTTGATTGAAATAAACTTTGAATTTCTGAATGCTTCTAAAAACTTTGTTAAGTGCCTTAATCCCTGCACCGTCATCAATAGAATAAATTCTCAGCTTGATCTATGATAATGTACTTAGTCCAAGTGTGCAATAAAAGCCACAAGCAAAAAACTAAAATACACGCAAATTGCAAAACTAAAACAAAATACCCTGCTGTGCTTGTTCCTCGCATCGTCCACTTCTTTCTGAAGCTTTAAGACATGCTTATTCATCTTACGTATAGTCAAGTGTAATATTTCCCATACGTACATTCTGAAATAAGTAAATCAGAAACCACATATTTTTATTTTTACCAGAGATTGCGACACGACTCGAGCGTGCGAGAATACCTCGTAAAGTTCGGATACATGTCCTTCGAAAAGAGCCAGTTGGCTATAGCGAAACATTCCACAATTTGTGTTTTCAACATCTTATCAACTAGCACAAACAGCATCTGAAATAAAACAATGAAGAAGAAAAAACAATAACAATAAATTTATTTCTCCTATCGAAGTTGTTCAAACATGACCCAAAGAAAACAGTTTTTTTTTATGTTTAGCCATCACTTCAATCACAGAAATTACAAGAGAATCGTCAGATTCATCAAATTCCTATCATAGTGGCCCAACCTTAAATGTAAAACATTGTCAAAAATTTAGTTCACTAGGACATTGCCATATCGGCGGGTAATTAACAGCATGACAATATAGAAAAAAAACTACACATTAAATACTTCATTATATAATACAATATGTATAATATTGTTCTAACACAAGACTCTTCCCTCCAAATCGGAAGAACGTTTAACGCACCAAACGTACGACCAACTATTACAGACTTTCAACGTTTATAAAAGGCAAATGAACAACAGATCAAATTAAAATGATTAACATCTTTGAAAGATGTTCTTTCATGTCATGAAAGAACAATAAAAAATGTCAGAATTGTTTCTACAAAAAAACACGGTACAAAAAATGAAACACATTAGTACAATACAGACACGAGATAATTAATCAGTATGGTTAGAAGGAAACTCCAAAAATCGATTCTGTATTGCAAATATTTAACAATTTTCATTAAAAATACATTTTCTGCATAAAATCAAAACACATCCTTGTGGCAGAGGAACAGACGTCCATGTTCGCATTCAAAATAACTATCAAGATGGCTAAGTTAGTGTTGGACCACACAGGCAACTTTTGAAGTCGAAGGGCACTGGACTATACTTTCTATCAAAAGATGCCAACCTTATCAGTTATCACACAGTTAAAACTCGCCTGTGTGCCAAAGTTGCTGTCTTTTCCATAGAAAATGCGTTATAACGACACCCCCGCGACCTTCGACAAAGTCTTTCAAAAGTAGCCTATGTGCTACGGGCTTTAGTCCATCCAAAGTGTTCAGTACCAAAAAAAAAACAGAACATGCCAACGTCCGATAAAATATAACACTGAATCGAAGTGACTATAGAATACCGGTCCCTGCATGCATTCATTGCGAAGTCCCCGTTAGTCTGTGGCGGTTTACAGAACCTCTAACTTTGACTTTAGCTTAGGGTATCATCACACAATTCACACTTTCCGAGGCCTTGCTATTAAAGTGATATCAAAACAAAGAATGACTTTCCTATAAATTACCAGCTGCCATGTAGTTTCAAATAAATGCAGTAGTTTAGATTATTTTAATATACAAATATTTATTTTATTGTTATTTAAAAGCTGGCCTCGCATTGGCACGCTTGCCTAGTGCCTCAGATATATTAAAAGCCTCCAGTTGTAGTTACTAGAGCTCTAGTAAACAAAGGCAAGAGCGCACACAAACACACATTGACAATTTGTTCATGCTGGCAAAATGAAACCTATGAGGCATGCCGAGGTATGCAAGAGCCACAATTCATTTAAGTTGATTTGCAATTAAAATAAACTTAATGAGTTAACTTCTTCAGATACCATAAAGTGTGCACCTCGTAAATGTCTCACGAAAGCACAAACCGGAGGTGAGTGATCATCTAAAGCATAAACTTCAATGTTAAATGTATCATTTCATTAATTTACACCTTTCTTAATGTAATCAAGAATATGTTTCTTGTTTTAATATAAATCTTACAGGTGATCTTCAACAACCTTAAGATAGTGTGATCTAAAAGATCTGAAAGAAAATTAAGAACATCCAAAATTGATGTTACCTCAAGAGATTTTTTTCTTCCTTTATGCAAAATAGACAATGACTATACATGTATATAAAGAATGATATTGCATTATCTGATAATAAAGATAATCTTCAGTGTATGTCAAGGAGAAGAATTATTTTGCCCTTGTAGAAGAGGTAATAGCTACTTCCACATTAAACAATAACATAACTCCACCCATGTAATATTATTTTTTTAATGAGAACCGATGTATTTAACAATTTTCGAAAAACACGATCAATGAAAAAATAATCGGACACTTGAATGTATACCTTGAGATCGCGGGCATGGAAGATTAAAATTAGGCTACAATTTTTTTTTAAAAAAAATATTGTGACTCAGCAGACAATCAAACCCATAAGAGGACAATGATGATAAATCCAAAATTGAACACTTCATCATGAGCAACAAAAAAAAAATCTTTCAGAACAACACTGAGGTTACATCTGCCACTGAGTGTAACCGACAACAACAATATTATTCCTATTGTTTCACTGTACAAACACACAAAAACTAACCGCGTAAAAACATAAGGTTTACATAGTAATAAAAGAAAATCTAGCTCACAAAAAAAGGAGTCCCTTGGAAAAGCAATACTAATATAACCATGAAATGTAAATATTTTTTGCCTAGTAATCCAATTACTGAAAAACCTCGTTAAAAAGCTCATCCTAAATGATAAAACAGCGCGAATAAACTAGAAATAAGTTAGTTAAGAGGGCTAACTTTACAGGCAAGAGCGCCCAGCACTAAAATTTCGTTTGCCCCGCCCTTTTATGACATCAGAACAAGTAATTGATGGAGCTCATAAAAGAGCGGGGCAAACGAAATTTTAGTGCTGGGCACACTTGCCTGTGCTAACTTATGGGTTTCGGGGTGTAGCAAAACGTTTACAGCTCAGATATGAATTACGTTTTTGAAAATTTTTTCGAGAAATTCAAAACTAGAAGAGTAAATGAACACATTAAAACAATTTTCACAACGATCGAAATGCGATTAACTAATCAAAAGTTACGCAGTTTCGAAGTTAATTGAATAGAATTGAAAACATTTAATTAAGTTTAGCGCTGCGTATTTTTCAAGTACGATCGTGCAAACACATAATCATGACATTCACATGTTTTGCACACGAGTAAATAAACGCTAGTAACAAATCTCGCATTACGTAAATTGCCTCGTTCTTAATTTGATCTGTAACTCATACATTATAATTAAATGTTAAAAGAACATCAAGAACAAAAAAGGCATCACAAAAGACTGTTCTTTTTTGGTGATTTATGCTCTGCTTATACATCCCAAACACGAGAAACAATAATAAAAACAACAAGAAAGCCCTTCACACTCAAATGATTCCATATAATAATAAAACTGGGACAAACCTCAAATCTTTCCTTAGAAAAGTTTCACCTGATTCGTTTGCATAAAAGCAGAAACTAATCCTTTGGTTGAACACAATCGTGGTTGGAGCTTGACAATGCTTTTGTTTTATAGACTAAAAAAAGAGGTTGACATAGCTCAACTTCTATTATTTGTTAAAACTAGCAAACCCGTCGTGAAAGTTGCACGAAACGAAAATGAAGAAGGAAGGTATTGTCACAATCCCTTGATTCATTTCAATCGTTTGAGTCACAATTGACTTTCAAGTACTGAAACCGTATGGAAACCCAATCGCCTTTTTCTAATCCAAATTTCATTTCTACGTTTCTTTTCATTTTTTTTTCATAACGTGTGTTTTCTCCGAGATTTTGTTTTATACGTTTTCAAAGTTTTCAGCTTGAAACCTTTTAATTTGGAATACAAGTTTGTTTTTGTATAAAATCCCTCTCTTGAATCGATGATCTCTTATACTGGAAATTAGTAATCAATCACTTGTCTTGTTTCACTCGTTGTCTCGTTTCAGCAGTACCATCTTAAGGCACGGGCTAGCAGGGCTGTAGATCAGGGCCCCTTAGTTTTAAAGGGCCCCGTTTCTTAACTTTAAAAAAAAATAAACATTGGAAAATAATTTTTTGGGGGAAATTTATAATCCACCACCTCTGAACCAGAAGTGGAGGACATGGTTTATAAAAAAAAGTAGGTGGCTGATGTTTAAATGTAACACTTCTGGGTGAGCCTCTGGGTCCTTAAGATGGCACTGCGTTTCAGTCGTTTCCAAATAGTGCCTAACGTTTTCAAACACGTCCTGAACAATTTCGCACTACAATGTGGTGCAATTTTCAAATGCACCCAAAGATACACTTGCATTACACACTCACACAAAATCAAGCGAATTCACACACAACATTAAAATAAGCGATTGCAAAAAAAATCATTTTGATTAAAAAATGATCAAAAGCAAACATTATCGATTATTGTTGTTGTAGCAAATCGTTTTCAATTCGAAATATCAAGAAAGAAGAAAAAAAAACAGACGCAAAGCGAATTACCTGAGGATGCTTATGCCACACTTCGTAGACATTCTTCAAAATGCATATTTGTGCTTCTTCAGTTTCGGCCAAAGTTTTAAACACATAATGAAACCTTCAATAACAACATGACATACAATTTTTTATATAAATGAATCACATTTGTTGGAAGGAAGTTCAATAAAACGTACTTTGCAATAGCAGCAAATGCGTGCGAAAAAGATTTGCTACCCAAATTGAGCAAAACCTGAACAAAAACGTCAATCTTCAATGGATTGTGGCTCGGTTCACCTGAAAATAATAAAAAAGGAAATTGTTGCATACATTAAAACTAGCGAACATGTATACTGTAGTACCGGTATAAAATGTGACAAACTTCATTTGCATATTGTGTATTATGTCTTTTACAATGAATGAAACATTTCTTAAAAAAAGGTCAAAATGACAATTAATTTAGAAACAAAAAGCACAAATAATAAGAAGCTACCAAAACATTTCCTCAAACGAATTCGTAAAAATTAATTTTGTATATGTAATAAAAAATGAAAATAACAATGAAGAATAGGATTCCAACATGTTTCCCCTTTTTTAGATATAAAAAAAGACATTGTATGTGATTAGTGACTAGAAAACTATCTAACAATTACAAGCCTTTAATCACAAGTGTTCCTTTCTTAATAAATAATAACAAAAGATGATGAATAGTTTCCACATGAGATATTTTTTAAAAGGATAAAATAAACAAAGAACCATTATGAGATAATGTAAATTGGGATGTGAACGACAAAAATAAATGAGAAATGTACAAAATATAATGATGTGGGTTCTGCAACGTGACATGGATGGCGCTCACATCATTAAAGACTTGTATTCGTGTAAATTATTGAAGAAAAAAAATATTTAACGTCTTAATTAAAATATGTCATTCACGATTAAAGCCTCGTTTTCACGCAGGGCCGGCCCTAGGGGCGGGCGACCTGGGCCGTCGCCCAGGGCGCCGTTCCGAGGGGGCGCCGAAATCGAGCGCATGTCAAATAAAAAATCATGAGTTAATAATGACTTATCAAATCCCCAAATTTGAATCGGCAATTGTAAGCGCACTAAAACTACAACAGTCATTGCACGAAACAGTCGTTACACACTTTCACTGCTGTATTTTCTTTCCTAATCGGAATTCTCTCCATCGAGAATTCCATTGCCCATTCCCTGGACCTATCGGCTGCTGTGTCTGACTTTGCGAATGCCAAGGCTCGTAAAGTTCATTTTTAAAGATGAATTACACAAGTTTTATTTTTATCAGTTTTGTTTCTAAAGCATTTGTTTGTTAAATTTTATACTTGTATTGGTGCATGGGGGGCGCGAATTGTCTGTTTCGCCCAGGGCGCCAAACCACCTAGGGCCAGCCCTGTTTTCACGATAGTTGCTGTCATGAGAGCAACTATCGGGAGAACTATCATTGTGCAGACCAGATGAGACACTATCGCACTGTTGCGATAAGCACTATCACAGTATCTCTTTTGACTAGTTAGTTGATAGTTGATTAACAACAGTGATAGTAACTATCATGATTACTATCACCTTGCATACTAAACTGTCGCAATAGTAATAGTTGTTGAGTGACCACTTCTAGGGAAATATTCACTTTCTCGGGAAATTTGGCTTCTGGAGGGAGAGGCAATACTGTTGGAAAAAAAAAATCCCAAATGTTTGCCAGTTGTGTATTCAGTTGGGGCTTTTTCGTCTCTTGTGAACGTTTAATTGGTAGTGCAACACATTACGAAGGTAGGTTAATTTTCTTTTCTTAATCACGGGATACCATTTTATAGAAATATTTTTAAAAACGGTTTTTCTCACACGATAATAATATTAACGATGTAAGCGTCCCTATATCGCCCCATTGACGTCCGTGGCGCTTCCCCATTTTCTTGAATTATTGCATATCTTCATAAAAAAATGGAGATGCTTAACTTTGACTTAAGCATCTTTTTTTTTTTGCACACCCCCTGGGATAAAGCACATCATAAATTTTGTTTTGTATGTCAAAGCCTTATTGTTTCTCATATAATAACACAACACATTTCAGTAAAACTATAAACATAATGAGAAATTATGAAAGTTATGAAAACATACATAAGATCTCCATATATTCGTGTAGAAGTTAATTAAAAACTGTGATTATTTTAAAATATTTCATTAACCAAAGTAATTACACCTCAAATAGACAACTGTAAAAAAAAGACAGTAAAGTGAATGACATCATGTAACGCAGTCATTATTTTACGTTACAGTTTTTAATTTCCACCGTGGAAATATCCAAATTAACATAAAATATAATAAATAATCATTTTTTTCTTAAAAAAAAGTGTTGCTATCGTCTTGAACAGCAGAATCTGACCAATTGCTCGCATTTAAATAAAAAAACATCAGTATTCACAGTACAAATTACTTACTATCCTCTTCCTGAAGTGGATTTGGAAGGTCTTTGATTAGGACCAAAACCTCTTCAGTACTGCATTTGTTCTTTATAATTGCAGCAAGTTGATTGGCCACTGCAGTACCCGGAAGTGATTCTGAGAAGAGAAAAAATTAAAATTTAAATAATTACATTCAGAAGAAGAAAAAATGTGTCATAATAATCAGGAAAAGTTATGGTTGTCAAAAAAAAACTCAACTGCCACTGACATGACTCAAGTACCGTTTTTGGTAATTCGTTTGGTTTAAAAATAATAAATTATACATTTACTAAATGTCGCGTCATGTTATAACGACATTTTTTTGTAAAAACAAATATGTTCTAACGCCTAAGCTTAAAAAAACTATTCTGTAAAATCACTTACAGTATGTGATATTTAGGTAATTATAACAATTGAATATGAACTAAATGTTTTAAGTTAATTTAATGCGCCCACCTACTACTCTCAAACAATGTTAATTTGTATGAAACATTTGATAATTTAAAATACAACGTCTAATGTGTTTTTAGAATATCAAGTCATTGTCAATCTAAACATTGCATTCAATGTTTCTTTTTATTTTTTTATATTGAAATCATTATTCTTTTATCCATGAATGACTACGAAATTCTTAGCTAAATAAATACTGTAGAATAGTTTCGTTTTAAAACAATTTAACCAAAAAAAATGTGGTTTACAAGTAAAACGCCCACTTAGAAGAAAAGATTCACATGTTTCTCATACTTTTTTTTTTGGGGGGGGGGGGGGGCGAGCAACAGTAAGTTTAATTGTTGCAAGCTAGAACAGTATCCGGTAATGAAAGTTTTTTAAGACGATTTTCATTAAAAATGAATTTTTTTTTTGTGAAAACTTCAGATTGAACTTCATGTAATAATTATATTACATTATTATTCATTTATTATCAAAATACGTTTAACGTGATTAGACTTTTCATGCAATATCAAGCAAGTTTTTCTCAGATTGTGGCCCAAGGATACATTGTGAAGTAACAATTTCGTCTAGATAGACCAACAATTAAGGTTTTCTTCAACAAGAAACACTGGTTAGAAGTTAGAACTCTCGTTGACAAATGAAAACTGATGATAACCAGACATCTAACCTCTAACCAGCCTTTTTCATTAGAAAAAGCATAATTGCATTTGCTCTAATGATGATTATTACTTTATAATTGGCACTTGATCCACAAGTGCATAAAATATTGCATAAAAATCAGAGCTCTAGTGGTCATTAAGGTAAGAATTTTAGGTTAGGAAACATAAATTTTATGTCACTAAATATTTTGCTACATTTAAGTAAAATATGGTGCAAACATGCTTAACAATTTTTCAATTGCAACACGTTTTTCATCATGTGATTGAGAAGCGAATGTGATTGTGCAGCTAAATATTTTCATGTATTTGATGTAAATCCCATTGATTAGGTTACAAAATATTTTATATTTTGCAGCCACCAAAATGTGGTATTAAACATAGTTTACAATAATACTTGTTCTGTCGATACTATAAATAGAACGTTGTCCAAACTAATAGAATGTATTTCATTTGGCAAATTTGTTTTATCTAAAAAACAAACCTTTAAACAAGAGTGAAAATGTAATATTTTTGTCAGGTATTTCTTTTGACAAAAAAAAAATTGAAATACTTTTAAAAACAATTGAACACGTTAAAAACATGTTAATACATTACAACCACCAAAAATATTTTGATATAAGTTGGATAAAACTTTGCATTCAGCTACAAATGATAGGAAACAAATCTTATTCATGTATCTATTTTTCTTGACATAAAAAAGACGTTATTATCTAATTATCCTGATATACATCCAAGATATCTAAAGAAAAATCCTGAAACAAAAAACAACAACTTGGAAATAACTTTATGCATCTAAAAAATACTATAAGAAACATGCTAAGCATTTTTGATGAGATATAAAAACAATGTTATTACAAGTATTTAGTCATTTTTTATAATAAAAATTGCATAAACTGTAGGTACTGTACTATTCAATGGACAGATGAATAACCCATACATTATCTGTCCTAAATTCAGCCCCTTTTGATGGCTTTAAAAAATATTGTGTAAACTACAATATTTACAATATACAAAATGCCGATCTACAAGAAGTTTAACGCATACATTAAACTCCAATCGAGTAATAAATAGGCTGGTAAATATAATTCCCCCTTCCTACCATATCACATCATCATCATCATCTTGTAAACAAAACTCAGTCATTTAACTCATCATGATACTTTTTCAAAGATGTGATAGGTTACATGTATATATATATATTATATAATCTGTCTACAACACGAAAGAACTTTCATCATGTCCAATTTTCCCACCTCTGCATTACAGGTACAAGAAACCTTTTTTCTTTCTTTCAATAGGGTAATAAAAACAAAATCGAGATCACGCAGCAAGTGATGAGCACAGCTGATATATATATATATATATATATATATATATATATATATATATATATATATATATATATATATATATATATATATATATATATATATGTAGAAAGAATGAAAAAAAAAACCTACACACATACAATAGGTCCTAAAAAGGCCACAGCAAAGTACAAAAGTGAACTGAATACTTAATGTATGTATAATTATGAGTCAGTCACTCTTTTCTTGAGGATTCTAACCTGTCTTACATTGCGCACATGTTTTTATTTCTAATGTTCTAAATTTTAATACCAGTTAAAAGGTCCATAACACTGTAGACAAAAATTCAAATAAGTTTCTCATAAGTTGAAGAGAGAAAGAAAAAAAAAACGGCCTAACTTAATTTCGTAAAATTTAAAACTAACAAATAAAACGGGGCATTTAATTTTAAAAAAAAATACAAAAAAAAAAGTGCAGGTCTGATTTTTACAGACAATAATCACCCTTTCACACCTTTTAAAGAAAGCTGAGTCTCACGCTTTTCAGACAAATCCTTTTTTTAAAGCATGCAAATCACACCTGGAACCCTTGTACTTATAAAATAATAATGTAATTTTCACGATTAGAAAAAGGAAAACACGTGTTCTTAATATAAAAATAATATAAAATAAATTGTTCAATAATAGTTAAGTAAATTCTAAGGTTTTTTTTTAAAAAAAAGTGTGTAAATTTCTTAAAGAGATGTTTTAATGTCAGGGTTTTATAAGGCTAAAAAAAAAGAAACACCTGCCTATGTAAAGAAAAATGGTTGACAAAAGATATTTTCAATTGATATTGGTTGTTGAACTTTTTAAAATAAAAAGTGCATGTAATGCACTTTTGTGTGTAGGCACAAAATAGCAGCAAATTACACCTACCCCCCCCCCCCCCCACGCCTGACCTCCTAACTTACTGAACAACAACAATATACAGACCCATAAAAGCAACAACAAAAAATTGTAAATTTTAATTATTAATTTCAGGTATTTGTATGTCATGTAATAAAATAAGAAAGAATATGTTTATCATCAACATATCACTTATGAAGAAAGTTTACTATTATTTATAAAAATCCACTACATTGAACTGTAATTGAAGTAGAATTATTGCAATTTAAATGAAAAGAGTTCCGAGTTCTCTCCAGTCCCCAGTACAAGAATACAAATTACAAGAAAATTCACTTGTAACTTGTGAACTTATACTTTTGATTGCGTTTCATAAAATTACTAATTATTATTTCAAATTACAAGTAAAACGATATTATTTACAAGTTAAATTTCCTCGTTCTACAAGTGTTCTGTTTCATTAAACTACCAGTTTGTAAAATTCACTTGTAATTTCAACCTGTTTTTCTACAATTCAAAAAGGACTTGTAACATAGTTTTCTTGTATCATTTTTGTGCAAATATTTCAATTAAAATTGTATTATTTTGTTTAAAAAGGATTCTTTCTTTTGGCACGTTAACGATAACTTAACCAAACCTTTTTTTTAGTTTTCAAAAATTAGTTTTATTATGAAGTGCTAATTAGTAATAATTAAATTACTCTGCAATAAAATGAAAAAAACAAATTATAAATTTAAGATAAAACCATAGTTATTCTAAGAAAAGGAAGAATCCATCTTCTAGATTCTTTTACAGTGATTCCCAAAGGGTGTCCCGTGGCACACTACTGTGCCATTAGTTTTACTGGCTATGCTGCTATCTCTATCTAGGCAAAAATAATACTGCACGATGAGCAAAAAAAGTTTGGGAACAACAACTTTTGAGCATAAAGAAATAAGACTTAAGCATTTTTAGCACATCCTTCAATAAGTTAGTAACCAATTTTAGGTGTTTCTAAAAAAACAGTTTTGTTCACTTTGTAAATCGTTGCCTGGCTGTCATGCATTAAGCATCATCAGGGTCCCACATTTCATAAAACTACAAGTCTTTTCAGTAATAACTGTGGATTACAATTCCTTGTAATCACAACTTGTTGGTTACAGGTGTTTCACGAATTCCATAGTGTCAAAAACGTAAAAAAGTGTTTCATTAGGAAATACGCTGTGTATTTTAAAAGAAATACGAGAAAGTTAAGAACATTTTGTTTAATTTCAAAACATTTGTAAAACAACCTACCTACCTACCTTTTGAGTTAAGTAGAAAATCTTTTTTTTTTGGTAACAAGTGTCAGTAACAAGTTTGTCAACTGCACTTGTTAGCTACAAGCGTTCTTTTGTGATTTACAAGTAATTCACTTGTAAACTTGTAAAAATTCACTTGTAATTACAAATGTACACTTGCACTTTTGTGAAACGCTAATAAGTGTTATACTTGTTACTAACAAGACTTGTAATTTTGTGAAATGGGTCCCAAATACATTTCAATCAACAATTATGATATTGTAATTTGCAGTTAGCGTGACGTCAGAGAGATTGCCCAAAATATTAGATTTATGTCGTTTTGTATAATGGAATAATACTGTAATATAATAACTATTTTAAACTGTTGAGAAACGTTGCCCAATATCCATCCTCCATAAGACAACGTTTAATCTATTCCTCTGACGTTACAAGCTGTAATTTACAGTAAGTTTATCTGTAAAACTCATAAACTTTAATAAAAATGAAAATATAAAAGCACATTCATGTTTGCATAATGAATGAGTTTAAAAATGTGCTACTGTCAATGCACTTCAGGTTAAAGAAAAAAAGGAAACATCATATATTCATTTACATCAACACGAGCATCTACAAGATCAAAAGTACAAGAAAGGTCTGATAAAAAAAAGGTTCTTCATAAACAACATCACATGACAAAAAATGTTGAATTAAGTTTTTTTTTTAAAAAAAAAAAGTAACCCCATCACCTTACATACATCTCCAGACATAAGGTCACAACCCCTCTCAGGGTTTCTTGTATTCACTAACAACCATCAACAAAAATAATTTCTTTGAAGGCTGAATGAAGTATGCAGAATATTATTAAACAACATTGTAGAATCAAAGCCCTTCTTCGAATGGGTCACACCTTTCATTGTCGTCCTCCTCCTCCTCCTCAACATCATCATCACCACCACAATCTCTTTTGGCTCCTGCAACTATCCCTGTCAACCCTTTTACCTGTGAACTCAATGACCCTTCCACCTGCAGCCCTAGAGCCCATTTCAATGCATAGAAGATATTAGCAAACACCGACACAAGCGTAAGTAATTGCCGGTAAATTTGCATGTCACCTAACCTAGCAGACTTATCAGTAAAGTAGTACTTATGAATAGGACAAATGACACAGCTCAGCTTGTTTCATTGCTCCGCCATACTGATACGTTAAGCAACATGTACCTACGATCGATTAGTCGCCTAATTATTTTTTTACCCGTATTATGCTTGCCGCTCATGTCCAGGTATCATGAGAAAACTGACGAATTTTCACAAAAATGAGGTAACCGGAGAAAAAATCTTTCTTATCACGAAGCACGTCTGAAAATGAGTACCGTGTACGCGAGTCTATATGTGGGGGGTATGCCAAGAAAATTTAATATTTTCTTTTTGTATTTTTTTCTTCCTAAGACAAGTTTTATATTGAGAAAAAAAATTAAGAAAATTAATTAAAGAATAACAAATATTAACTTTTATTTTTTAAATTACACGATCATGAAGACTAAATGGCAACACTTTCGCATGCCTATAGAAGAGGCAGATAGCAACGCTTATTATTACAATAGCAGAGGAGACTTGTGTAACATGTGAGGCGTGGCACAGCCTCCTTCTCCAAAGGAGAAGCAGGCTACATTCGTGACTATTCCTTATTGGGGGGTCCGCCGGGCTATTTATATTTTTATGTCTTAGGGTTACGCGATCAAAAAAGTTTGGAGACCACTGGCCTAGAGAGTGGTTTCTTTCCGACAACATTCGTGCCCAAAGGACACGCGAGAGATTGTGTCAGATTTTCGTAAATTATGATGTTGGATTAAAACGTTGAAACTTTAAACAATTCTTACTTTGAAATTGACATGTCTTTAACTACAAACATGTATGAACTCACATACATGGAAAATAGTTGTATGCAACATGTATATTATAACTTACAACTTGCAATGACTATAAATCAAATGTGTAGACCCCCTGTTACTTATGTGACGACGATTTATGAAATCAAAGTTTTACACAAAGAAGTAAAGAAAATGGGAGAAATGTTGCCAGCAATGTTACATAATTTGCGCAAACATTAAACAAACCTAGCAACACAACCAACAACATGACATAAATCACAGGTTCTGAGTTGTTGACTGTTGTCATAATTATCATGTCAAATTTACTACATTTCAAAATGAATTAATTGCAACAAATCAAAACCGTTAGTGTATATATACAGCCGTTGACTTGTCGTCTCATTTGTAAATCATGTAAAACGTTCCGAAGTTGTAAAGATCATCACTCTGACAAGTACGATGACAAAGAAATATCCTAAAAAAACTTTCAAAGTTTTTTTTAAATATTATCATCTATAATATAGTATTATCCGTTGTATCACATAGGGCAAGACCGACAAATGTCTTGTGAGCCAATATAGAATTTTTTGTGGGGACATCCATCATAATACAGTATTGTGCATTATGAAGCAGTATAAATTTCTCAAACTTTGACATGCCTCCTCGTAGAAGCGACTTGAGTTCAGGAACGTACTGGCCTAGGCCATCTTGGAAAATTTTCAAAAAATAGCAAAAAATGAAAATCTTCCAGGACCACAAAAAACTCCATAAATTCAAAAAAGTAAAAAATGTCAAAAAATGAAATTATTCCATGAATATTTTAAAAAAAAATTCTAACATTGTTTTTCTAATATTTTGTTCTTACATTAATTTTTTTTCTCTAATATTAAAGTTCTAATTCCAAATCAAAAAGCTGTTTGAAAAATGTATTTATAAAAATTAACTCAGAAACCCAGTACGTCCCTGTTTGAGTTCATGACATAAGAAATAAATAAATTCTAATAAACAGGCATAAATAACCTTACAACAATCAGAAATCTAACATTTACAAAACATTATTATATGACAAATATAATTTTGAATTATTATATTATAAAATAATTTTTATTTTTTGCAGACAGACTCATACGCCAGGTCATTTGTTTTAAGAAAGACTTTTAAAAGTGGTTTCTTGCAACACCGCTTTACAGAAAACGTTTTATCTTCGTTTTTTTGCGAGAAACTGCAAGATTCACAACAATATTTCACTTATGCGAGAAAAATAATCAGTGTAATCGCCACTTAAGACAACGGAACTCTTGCAAAGGAATTTATGCATGAAAATAAACTTTTATTATTGGAGCCCTTAATTTTATAACAATACATTATTCGAGCTGCAACAGAGCACACTGCAATTTATTGGGGTTATATCTTTGTCTTTTGACAATGCATTTCGCATGTTGCAATTGGACTTTTGTCCCTCTACCATAGGCCTTCTCGGCTGCTTGCGGAGTCATTTTTCAAATTCAAATACTGTCACATGTATATTCTATCTTTATGACTGCCAAATCTGCCATTGACTAGAGTAGAGCATAATATGACAGTTACAAAAGACAACACATAAGCAGTAACATCTTAAGGTACAATTGTCACATTTTTGTGGTTTTTTTTTCTGTACTGAGTGAGGTCCCTGGATGTACGATTTCAAAGGAGAAAAACAAAACTTCAGTTTTCCACAAAACAATTAGCAGTTGTCCATTCCAAACTAAAAGAATACTTGCAAATTCTGCTACTTTTTCAAAAGTCGTCACAATTTCTAACAACTTGTGAATCTTTTGCTATACAGAAAAAATCAAGTGGCTGCTAAAATTCTATTTAAATAAACCCATCATTTTAAATGTCCATAAAGCAACAATTTTTGACAATTAATGTTTAAGTCACTCACTTAAAAAAAATGAAAAATTATGCAACCGTTGTACTGAAAAAGAAAGTCAATGACCCATGGCTATACCTGATGAGAATGGCTTCACTAACAGACATAAGTATAGGGTCTGTGAATAACGAACAAGTAAAATAAAAATGCACATTCAAGTCGAAAACGCTCACTAACCATAGTTCACACACACACACCTCTGGCCAATAAAATTATTCTGAAACTGGCCTACTCAAGAAGTGGTCTCTTATGCAAGTCAACATGATTTAATTGGTCCCATTCTGATGGAGTTTTTTATAAACAAATTTGCAATTATTAATACGACCATAAAGGCTATCTACATTTGATAAACTGAATTTAAACGATTTTATGTGTGAGTTTTATGGCGTCCCTTTAACCAAATCGAGCAACTCTTTATGTACTCTTTTCTGTAACTCGTTTCTTCTCTTGATCGCGCGGTGGCCACACGAAGAAGATTCGAGCTACAGAGGTAGTCGGATGGTGATCAGCCTTCTGTGTAGGGGTGTAATCTCGCAGAAGAATGGTGACCATCCACTTCTGGCCGCCAATGATGATCATCCTCCTTTGTTGGTTGGAAGATGTGTTGCTCCATAGGGATCTATATGTCTTTTTGCCCTACGGTGTCTCCGGCTTGTCTAAAGGGTTAGTTTCAGAACAGTAGACAATGCAGTTTCATATTGCAAACACTTTATTCATTCTTGTACAGAAACATAAATGTTACAAGAATGAATTCTATTAATTAAAGGTGTGTCCACGGGCCCATTATGTGATACGGATATGATAATCAGCGTAGTACAAAAGTTGAGCAAGAGTGGACGAAGAACAAAGAGGAACATGGTCTTTTATACCTTGGACCAGTGTACACCTACGAGGTGTAGCCAGGTCCAAGTGACCATTGTCCTAAGAGTATCAATCCACCAATTGAGTATGAGTCAGAGAGAGAGGGAGGGAGAGATAAGTATGAGTTGTTTACCCCCCAGGCTATGGTTTTGGCGGGATCATGAGTTACTGGGTGTTACATATGACTGTCATATTGTGCTGCTCACTAGTCAATGACAATCACACAATTATGAGCCTGCAAAAGTACAGGTATGTTATAAAATGAGAAAGCATTTCAATTCAACTCAGTACATCTGCAATCAGCTCAAGAGTAATGTTGTTAGTAAAGTTTTTAACAGTTTTTTTAAGGTTAAGATTCGAAAGACGAAAAAAAGCGCGAAGATTCTCGACTATTTTTCAAGATTCACAGGATTCGAATGTCCTCAACAATACCCTGTTATCTGCAGCTAGAAAACGTTCAAGAAGGGCAAGGCTTTGCTCAGCTCTACAGTTTGCTAGTAATTCCCACTGAAATTTATCACGCATTTGTCACAAAACTGTCAAAAAACATTTCTTATCCGTAATTTGTTCTTTTGTGATTCTTACAATGTTATGAAATAGATATGACAATTATTTTATTATCTTATGAAAATCCAATTTCCATCTTGTAATGACCTCCCTAGATTAGTAAATAATGTAAGGAAGTTTTAGCTAATATCTTTAAAAGTAAACTTTTTATTCGGAAATTTGAAATAGTCATTTTTCACACAAAGTTCGAAATACTTAAGATATCAATCAATATGAAAATACATTTATATGATTCAGTTATTTTTCTAGTTGATAAAACACTTTCAAGTTTTTTCTTTAAAGGTGTTTTTAAAATGCAGAGTATCCAGAGTTGTATTAAAATGCAAAAATAACCGCTTATATATAAAAAAATTATATATTTCTTTTAAGAAATACAGATTACAAAGCTCAATAAATAATGAAAAAAAACCGTTTCATTCTGAAAACGTATAAATAATTCAGTAAAGAACATGTGTTGAAGCCTATTGCATTTCATTGTCTTTTGTTGTTGTTGTTAGTTGTTACTTTTTCTTCCGGCAACATTACGAGAACTAGATCTCTGCCAGATTATTTGAAAAATACTTCCCAGACTATCTAGATCTTATTAGAAAACAACCATCTTCGTCGGCAGATATTTCTCTGCTTGTATTTTTTAATGGGTCAATGCAACCCAACCACAAGTAAGATGGATGATGGGAGGAGAAGAAAACGTGTGTTTAGGAGGAGAGAGAGAGAAAGAAAAAAAAAGAGCAAGTGGAAAAAGCCTCAACAATAAAGGACGAATGGTGTACGACTTCAACATCATTCTGTTCAAGTGTCTATTCGGAGACGTACGATTCACACCTTATGGAATTGTACCATTTGCAGTGTGTTTCTCGTGCAATTTTCCATGTCAGAGGAAGTACAAACATATTTCCATATCAGATGATCAACGTGAGCCTTTTAAACAGCACTCATTGTCTCTCTTGATGGACATCACTGATTAGACCCATAAATGAATTAATTCGCTAAATATTCATCATATTTTATAGGAAAACTAATTCCAAAAAACAACAACATGGAAGTGAAATTTCTCTGCTTTGTGGTATGTTGAACATGTTTTTTTTATGTTTTTCAATCAAATCAAATGTTTGTATTGTTGGGGTAAAAGTAAATTGACTAACAGTATGGCATAACTGATGAGGGAAGACGAAAAAAATCCTAAGTTAATAGAAACTAGAATAGCACCCAAATCTCAGAAAAAAGTATTCCATAAAAGCAAACCATGCTTTAAATTAAACTCTTTATAGCAATTCGAAACTGATTTTTTTAAATACTTAAATAGATGCAAAAAAATATGAAACTTCACCGTCAAAAATAGCTCAAATGTTAAAGATATCATGTTGAAAATAATTTCAGCATATTCTCACCTAGCAATTCTAGTTTCGAGCAAACTTCGGAGTTCTTGGTAAAAAAAAACCAACAATCTAAGTAAACGTTTCCTATCGATTTAAAGTTTAAACACCTAAACATTATTTATTGTTACGCTACTTAATTAAATAAAACAAAATCAAAAGTAAATTATTTCAAAACGGTGTAATTAAAATATGTTTATTATCATTAAAAAAAAGATAGTAACATTAGTCATGCAATTACTTAATTATTTTCACTAATAAAGCTTAAATTAGTCTATATCCGACTTCATGGGGCATTTCAAATTAACATAACGTACGAATACAGTGTTCATATTCAAGTCAGACGATCCATTTCCTTGACGTTTTTCCATTATGAGCCTTCTTGGTTCATTTCCCTGAACAACTGCAATTATATTTGTTTACTTTGCATAACTTAAATGATATTAACCTTTCTAACTATTAAATTAATAATGTATAATAATATTAATAACACTAAAATTAATATGAAATGTTCATATACCCTATTTAGTCATAAATAAAAAAATGAAATGAATCTCAACAAAATATTATGCATTCGATTCGCTTTTGTCAGTTTACCCCTTTATAAAAAAAATTCCCTGACTTTGCCTAATTTTTAGACAAAAAAATGACTAATTTCCCTAACTTTCCAGGTCGGTAAGAGCCCTGAAATGTAGAAAACGTTTTTTAAAAAAAAATTATCAAGTGAAAATCAAATTAAAAACTGCCAGAAAGATTTGGTCTTTTCGTAAGTAATGGAAGTAATTAACAGATTGTTACTTCTATTGATTTGAAACAAAATTCAATTAATTTTTTTACAGATGATAGTGTATTCTAAATAACATAATATCCTCATTAATTAATTAATGAATAATGTGTGCTGTAAATTTTGTTTTTTCGACTGCTCGGAACACAAAAACGGACAACATAAAAGCATACAAATTCCTTCTTTTAACAATAAATTCGTACAAAAAAATATTCCATTCCTTTCATTTTGTGTTAAATCGTTTCCACTGTATGTGGTTGTTTTCATTAAATTTCATAGCATTTTCTAAAGTCCACTTGTTCCTTGATTGATGAAGTTATAGCTAACGAAATGCAAACAACCTTAGCTTTTTTAAATGTACGAGTTTAGCAGAAGAAATGCTCGAGATTGCCTTATTTATTACTCTGATTTTAAACTCGTATCTAAAAATGCCATCATCTTTTGAAAAAATGAAGAAGAAGAAGAAGAAAAAACCTGACGCACTCACTTTTCCATTTCTGCCTCAGTTTATATAAATCCCACTTTTATCAGCCTACAATATAACCATTAGTAAAGTCATTAGTGACTTTCATCTCTAACGCATAAAGCACTATTAACTTACACATCAGGTTGTTCACCTTAAAAGTGCATAGAAATGAGAATTTCTTTGGTTTCTACTTAAATTGGTTTCCTCTACATTTGCATGTCAAAAGAAAGAAGAAGAAGAAAAAATAGAAAAGCTATTGTGTTCAGTGTACCGATGAGATTCTTGCAATTGTTAGACTCATCTTTAATCGCGTTTTAAAATGAGAAAAATCAAAGATCAATGGAAATGAAATACAATGGAAATTCAAGACAGTTTCGGTACTCATTCATAACTATTTTTTTTTAATACTTCTGTAATATTTAATTTGTTATTCACTGTTCACCAACTTCATCATTAGTAAAAATTGCTATCACTACAACTTTGTTATTTCACCTTTTTTTTTTGACAGTTGCTAGACAAGGAGGCTTCAGATGTCAGAGAGATTAACGAAAAATTCAAGATTGTGTTATTTATCCTGATAAAAAAGGGGTAATAAATGATATCAACAGTTTTAACTAGAGGTGGGACGCATCCTAAATGTTCTCGAATCCCCCGAATTTCTCCAATCTCCCGAAACCTTCATATAATAATTGTATATTATTCATTAAGAAGATAAAAATAAATTAAATAATATTAAATATTAAATTATTAATAATAAAAAACAAGCGTGGCACTCAAGAGTTGCGACCAGGTGATATTGGTGATCCGAGTACAACACCGAAATTACAACAATCGCCGTTTTTTTGGTTACTGAAACGCTTCTATTGGACGTCAATGGAGTTAAAACTAATTTTACGAAAGTTTTTAACAGTTTTTTTTAGGTTAGGATTCGAAAGATTCGAAACACGAAAAAAGCACGAAGATTCGAGGTTTTTTCGAATCTCGAATATTTTTCAGGATTCGCGGGATTTGAACGTCCCATCTCTTAATTAAACAAAATGGTTCTTACTACATTCTTTTGTTATTACTCTTTTTTATCGGACAAAAATAATACAATCCTAATTCTTTTTTTTTTTTTGTTAATCCAACTCAAGTTTACAATCTTCTATGGGCGACGCTAGCATAGAATTACGTCAGTTCATTTTCATAACATTTGCAAATTTTGCGTGGAATCAATTATCCGTAAATAGTTGGCCAACGCATTACACACCATTTTGCTGGCATCAGAACTGAAATAGTCTATACATCTGATAGACAAAGCAATAGTAGTACTGCTTTCTGCCCTTTACAAAGTGAATGCACACACATCTACTTAAGAGCCTACAGTGAAAAAAAACTTACAAAAATCTTCGCATGTAGGCGCTTCTGTAGCTGTGACGTCAACATGTGGCAAAAAAATCAATTTTGATACACTTTTGTCCGCCATTTTCTCTCTTATCGATGGATAAAAGTGGGTATATTTTAATAACGACTCTTTTTTGGGTAAATATGCACTACTGAAAAAAGGAAGAGCAACTTTTGATCTACAATGGTGAGTCATTTGAGTCGTATACAATTAGTGGTCAAATTTTAGGGTATCATGAAACTTATGGTTAGTGGGAAATTTAGATCCTGTAAAATGTATAAACGGAGGAGCGTTTGTCGCCTATGGGATTTAACATGAGCTAAAAAAATACGAGATTTTAAAATGAAATTAAAAATAGAAAAACTAATTATAAACTTGTACCAACGTATCACTAGATGAGCAATATTGTTATGTACATATTGCAATTTGAATTTTGAAAATCACAATTTTTGTTGCAGAAAACAAAACATTTGTGTGAACCATGTATTTTTAAATAGGAATTTAACGTGGGCTAAAAATACGAGATTTTAAGCGAAATTAAAAATAGAAAAACTAATTATAATTTTGTACCAACGTATCACTAGATGAGCAATATTGTTATGTACATATTGCAATTTAAATTTTGAAAATAACAATTTTCGTTGCAGAAAACAAAACATTTGCCTGAACCATGTATTTTTAAAATAAGAATTTCTCTTTCTCATTGGTTTCAATGGCTTAGCTGTGGGGCGCCACTAAACGGCGAAAAGTGGAACTATAATTGTCATCTGCTAATATTCAAAATGGCGTCACACATATAGGCTCTTAAATGCAATCAAGGCAAATCATACAAAAAAATGACCACATCAACCACACACCCACAAAAAAAACCTTACCATGTTTTATAAACAGCAAACAAAAACAAAATTAAAAAACCACATAAGGTTCAACATCCTCTTTCTCTCTCAGGTATAGCACTGAACACAATTTCTTTTCAATTTTTTTTTTTCGTTCAAGAAGTGAATGAAAGGAGAGGTGAGTCCATCCGTCCGTCCGTCAGTTCGTTACATTGAGAACAGGTTCATCCTCACATTATAATTCACCCATCTCATCATCAAACCCATATTCAACATCAAATTTCGCTTTACGTTTCTTTTTTTCTTAATTAAAACAACACTATTTAATTAATGCAACAACGGTTATTGTACTTCATTCATGCTCTCTAACCTTAATATTATGTAAATATGAGAAAGAGAAACATACTGACCGAATTACAACCAAGAAAATAAAAAAAAAGTGAAGACTCATTCCCAAAGAACAAGAATATAACAATTTATGCATTATTTTTGTTAATATCGACACCCACAAAATAATTCGTAATGTATAAAAGAGCTTGGAAATGCTGATCACATCCAAATATTTCAATTACAAAAATACTACATTACTAGAGAAAAAAAGCAAAATTCGCATTTAAAAAAAAAATTCAATAGTTTTTTCATTGTATTATATTTTATGCGGCATTTCAGTCATTTGCTTTGAAAATTTAATTCATTTTTTAGCTTTTCAAAAACACCTGAAATTCTATTTGCATTCAGTTTCAGCAGAAAAAAAATGCAACTTGCAATGAATAAAACGTTCCTTTAGAAAAGAAATTTGTTAATTTATGAAAACCTTCAAAACATTTTTGTAAAAAAACTACAGAAATTGCATTGAAAATTTCAAATAACCCAACCACCCCCAAAAAAGAGAATTATTACAGGTGTTATAAAACTATTCTTAAGCTATTAAAGCCTGTAAAATACTCATTGGCATTCAGGACTTGTAATAACAAAGAAAATGGAAACAAATAACGTACGAAACATACAACATACCTACTGAGTTATCAAATCAGCATAGAATAGAAACCATGGGGACAACCCTTTTTTTTTTAAAAGCAACTTACAAAGAAGTTCAAAATTTACTAGAAACTAGAAGAGTAAAAAAAAGTTGTTTCAATCAAAATATCTTACAAATAAACTTATTATATCGTAGTTATTTTTTTTTTTAAAAAAAAGGGCGCACAACCTCAAACGATTCCATTTCAGTTAGAGCAGGAGGCTTGCAATGTTTCTAAAGTAATCTCTCCGTAGTCCTCACAGTATGCTGGTGGTGGAGTATGCTTATTTGGCCGCAAGCAAGCCTCCAGGGTATTAGAGAAAATGGCATTTCATCCCACCCGTAACGCCATTTGTTCAGTAACCTAAAGCCTCGTTTTCACGATTGTTGCTGTCATGAGAGCAACTATCACAAGAACTATCATTGTGCAGACTACATGATAGTCACTATCTCACTGTTGCGATGGCACTATCACACTATCTCGTACTTTTATATATATATATATATATATATATATATTAAGCCAGGTCTGTGTGTGTGTTTAACGCTGTACAATTTATATAAATTTCAATGAATAAATGAACCGCTTTTTTTCTCAAGGTCAACTATATGTTGCACCCTTCCCATCCAAGAACCCCATGATATTAAATTGGAGAGGGGGAAAAAGGTTGGAAAGTGTAGAGGGGGGAGGAGAGAGAGAAACGTGGAGGGGGGAAAGAGAGGGAGGGGGAAACTGAAATTGAAATGAAAAGAGTAAAAAAGGAACAAATGACGCGCATGCGCACACCAGAGACAATGAAGGGGGGAGGAAATAATAGTAGCAAAATTAAACTACAGTTTATCACGGGCAACTGTGCCCAGCATTAGAATTTCTTTTGCTCCGCCCTTTTATGAACGTCATCAATTTCTAATTGGGTTTGTTACTTGGTCTGACGTCATAAAAGGGCGGAGGAAAAGAAATTCTAATGCTTGGCACAATTGCCTGTGAATTTTGCTCCCGTCATTTATGACGGGTTACCCCACTAGTAATATAGGGAAATTGTAGGGAAATATTCACTTTGTAGGGAAATATTCACTTTGTAGGGAAATTTAGCTTCTGGAGGGAGAGAGCCAACACTGTTGTTGACTCGAACACATTTCTTAACTGCTAGTCTGTTTTGTGCTGTCAAACATCACTGTCATGACAGAACTATCACGTTACTTCAAGACATGTAAACAGTTGTTATCGTGAGAGTGAACTATCGCAACTTTCATAACAGCTAACCTTACGAAAAAAACTTTCGCTCTGAAAACAAGGCTTAAGGGTGGAGGATGTTAATTTGGTTTCAGAAGCAAAGCTCATGCACACTCGGTATTTTAATCCGTTAATAGCTAGCCTCCACCTCCAATCCTCGGCGTCATGCGAGGAGGAATTTTTCGAGATGAAATCGTTTAAAATGGGTACAGCTAAAAGAAAAAATGTGATCGACATCAAAGATGATAAGTGAACAGTTTCAATCTGCCATAAAAAGTTTCTATTTAAAGATAATATCATGAAAGTACAAACCCTAATACTTTTCCAGAATAGTTTCAAATAAATTTTGAAACTCTTTCATGAATTTGCTTCTCCTGGTTTCTGATTTTCTCAAATCAATTTAAAAATTGTTAACCTGTTATTTAGATATTTACAGTGTACCTCAGCAGCAATGGTCGAGGATTCAACTGGTGTAACGCACTGGACCAAGTAAACCCCCCCAAACAGGCCGAAGACTACATACCACGGGAAAACAATGACAACAAGTACCAGGCATCAGAAAGAAACACGGCCTTTACGAGTCAGCCTGAACAACTTGCGGAAGGAAACGAAGACCAAAGTGAAGCCTCTTCAAGATCAAAAGGAGATATAATCAACTTAGCCACAATGGTAAAAAACGTAATGAAGAACAAGAAAACGGCTAAGAAAATAAATTACCTTCCTCAACATATGTTACCACCAACGATGATGCAGAATGGAAGACGATACGGAGGTGGTGGAATAAGAAGTATGGGTTACATGAACATTGATGGTTATGGCGGTGAAAACGGTTTTGGAACTAATGATGGCGGTGGGCATGGTTATGGTAACGGTGGTGGTGCAAACGTGGGTTACGGCGGTGGTGACGAGGGTAATGGTTACGAAGATGGAGGTGGATACGAAAACAGTGACGAATACATGGGGGATGATGAATCCGGTGGAGATTACGATGAGGGTTATGGGTATAACGGTATTGGAGAAGGTGGTGGTGGTAGTGGTGGATCCGCAGTTAAAGGAGGTTACGGATCCCAAGGGAGTAATGGTGGTTACGGATCACAAGGAGGTAACGGAGGTGGTTACGGATCACAAGGGGGTAACGGAGGTGGTTACGGATCACAGGGGGGTAACGGAGGTGGTTACGGATCACAGGGGGGTAACGGAGGTGGTTACGGATCACAGGGGGGTAACGGAGGTGGTTACGGATCACAGGGGGGTAACGGAGGTGGTTACGGATCACAAGGGGGTAACGGAGGTGGTTACGGATCACAAGGGGGTAACGGAGGTGGTTACGGATCACAAGGGGGTAACGGAGGTGGTTACGGATCACAAGGGGGTAACGGAGGTGGTTACGGATCACAAGGGGGTAACGGAGGCTACGGATCCCAAGAAGGTGACGGAAGTTATGGTCAATCAGGAGGCAGTAAAGGTTATGGTGGATCAGGAAACAGTGGTGGCGGTGGTGGTAATGCAGGAAACAGTGGTGGATATGACAGTGGTGGTGGTGGTAATGCAGGAAACGGTGGCTACAAGGAAGGA
Source organism: Brachycybe producta (assembly GCA_036925085.1). Taxonomy (NCBI): domain Eukaryota; kingdom Metazoa; phylum Arthropoda; class Diplopoda; order Playtdesmida; family Andrognathidae; genus Brachycybe; species Brachycybe producta. The sequence goes on from JAUPFP010000004.1 coordinate 5,448,121, forward strand.
GCCGAAGTTACTCAAGGATATGGTGGAACAGGAGGTAATGCAGGGTACGGAAGTGGAGGATCTGGGAATAACAATGATTATGGTGCAAACGGTGGTGGGCCTGCATACGGAGGCGGAGAAGGAAATAACGGAGGCCCATACACCGGAGAAAATGGAGTCGAAATTCATAACAATGATATTGGCCCTGGTCCTGCTCAATACAATAATATTGTTGGAACGAATGATATCGAAAATTACAAAAAGAACTACGATACGCTATTTCGAGAATTCGTGCTCAACTACTTTGTAAAGAAATACCAGTTGAAAATGGAATTACCACCTTAATATTACGAATAACACAACGTTTGAATAGTAAATAGAATAAAACGTGAAAAGCCCATAAATGCACTTCTAACACACCTGGTGCATAAACTAACCCATGACAAAAAGAAGCTAAACCTACGAGCGAGCGTAGAGAGGAAAAAGCTGTGAGAAATGTGAACCTGAAGTCTGATATTACAAATGAAATCAGAGAAAACTTCAGTAACATGAAGAGGTAACAAATCATGTCACTATTTTGTATAGTTGCCTCATCGTAAGATGGAGCTTGTGACGTCAAAGGGGTTGACAAAAAATTAGGGTTGTGTCATTTAGTCTTGATAGAAAAATGATGACAGCAAACGTTTTAAACAGTTTAAACAAAACGGTTCTTGCATTCTTTTGTTATTACCCATTTTTAATCAGTCAAGATCGATTTATTTGTCGGCAACCCCCTCTGACGTCACAAGCATCCTCTTACGGCGAAGCAACTATAATAAAACAGCATTAATAATGAAATTTCCAAATCTCAGCTTTCAAAAGTCTAATTCTATGGCGCCTTGGAAAAATTTCCGTTGTTTTAACCCTTTTGACTCAAAAAATACAAACTAAATTCTAAAATATGTAAAACTCCATAATATAAAAAAGTGCTATTTTGCTATTGAAGCAATTAAAGCAGTGTAAAAATGTTTATGAATGTAAATTGTCGCATTTTAGATGTAAATAAACGGTATGAACGATGTAAATAATAATAATAATCAAATGTAGAAAGAAATAACAATAAAGAATAAATGAATTCTTTCTTACCTGCACCTTCTGCTTCATATTTATTCACGGGTTGTGGTTTTACAGGAAGAAGTGAGGCGTATTGCTCCGGAACGATGTCACAGATTCTCTGATGATACGAAAGCCTACCATCGGTAAAAACACAAAAAGAAACAATATTCGCAACAATGAAATAATAACAGTCAATATTCCTGACACGCTCATTAAACATTAAGCTGCTTGCACACAAGCGTCGTGAAAAACTATAATAAACAACAACACTATAGAAAACTGTGCTTTCACGTTGATATCTTTCAAAATACTTTTTTTTTTATAGACAAACGCTAAAAAAATCGTCTGCTTAAAGTTGGAACAGTTTCAAACTTGCATAAAACGCTTATTTTAAAAGATATCAACACGAAAATACCCCTAAGTAATTAATTGAGCTACCCTTCCACCCTTTCTAAAACACATTCAAGTTTCTCTTCATTTTTCTCCTGAAAGACAGAATAACCAGACCGCATTTAAAAATTTAAAATTTAGGCTATCTAAATAAAGTGCTAACTAAAAAATAAACTGACTGACCTTAAACACTTGTGAAGAACCTCCCGAACAAATACTGGCTTTGGATGATCGGCATCTAACTCCAGACAAGTCGCCCAATCGTCCCAACTCCAACGAAATTGGAAATTACTCAAATGGTATGAGAACCAGTTCACAAACCTAGACACAAAACATAGTTCGTGAGAAAATATTCATCGTTTAATGTTCAACGTAAACGTTAACCTGTCGAAACAGGAGGCGTTCATCGTATCGAGTCGTTGAAACATATGTTCTGTTGCCAACGCCAACTTTAGAGCAAAGAGTTAAAGATTCCTTAACAAAATAATACAAAACTAATATCTTTTATGTAAAAAAAAAAACGATCAAAAGCAACTGAAACCATTAAAGGATACAACTTGCGGCATGGTACTCGGCTGCAGTTTGCACAGTTCGATAAAAAGCGAACCATAGCACACTTCGAGGTAGCGCGGAACCGGTATGTTAAACAATTCGGCAAACATTACCTACATGACAAACAAAATATCAATTTGAGCAACATGCTAACAAACTACGATTATCATTCGGTAAGCCAGCAAAAGGTCAATATTTCAACAAGATACATATTTGCAAATTCAATTTACAACAAAAATAAATTATTTAAAATAGAGCAGGGTTGTCACTGATTTTCATTACAGAAATTCCTTGACTTTCCACGTTTGTGGCACTAAAGTCGGATATTTTCCAGGTTTTTTGAAAAACGACTTCGCTGTACACTTATAATAATGGACATCATTGTGATCAGGCCCGGACTGGCCCGGCCAACTGACCGGCGATCGCCGGTCAATTGGGGGCCAAAAATAAATAAATTAAAAAATGGGGCCAACAGAATTTCATAGCCGGTGGGGCCAACCACTAGCCAGTCCGGCCCTGATTGTGATATCTGTATTTTCCCCGGCCAGTAGCTAGTAGTCCTTGAAATTTACAGGCTTTTCCCTTTTTTACCATAATTTTAAAAACTTCTGAACCGTTGCCCTTGAATTCTGAAGCCCCGTTGAGCCCTAATGCGCTCTTTTTAGATCATTTAATTTTTGGCCGCTTTTTGAATCACAGAAAATAAAATTCTTTGACTTTTCCCGATTTTTACAAATTTCTTCTCCCCCCCCCCCCCCCCAACTAATTTTGAAATTTTGAAAATTCTCCAATTCCTTGCCATTTCGTGGTTTCCAGGTTGAGTGGCAACCTCGTATAAAATACATAACAAAGCACTCTGTTGACTTTTAATAATGAAAAATAAATATATGAAACATAACCACGAGTTTTGTAAATTGCCTAAAATGATCTACTCTACATTAACTCAAATCAGTTTTAGACCAAAAAATGAAGATGATAGTTTATAGATCCCTAGCAGATCTAATGTAGAAGGATTCTAAAACAAACTTACTTCCACAATCATATAATCAAGCGGTACTTTTTGCTTCCCAGGAAACGTAAGCAGCTGTGCAGCACTTCGGAAGAAGAAAAAAAAACGAACAGAAAATTTAAATAACAAGTACTAGAAGTCTTTCTCATTTCAATCTATAACCAGTCTTTCCGTTCTTGATAATACTGTTGAATAATTTTATGTAAATGTTCTTCGATGAGAAATCTTTCGATAGAGTGGGCACCTGGAAGAATGGGACCCTACGGGACAAAATAAAACGAAAATGAAACCAATGGCACTAAAAAGTGATGTATACAGCCACACACACACCTCAGGGCAATCCGTATAATCAAAGAGACGGAAGATAACCCAAGGAGATGGATAAACACAGGAGTCTTGATGTGCAGGAGGTTGCACTTGAGGAAGGTTGTGTTGAAGTGCTTCACAAAGGATGCCATCGAAAGCTAAATAAGGACGCAAGATGTGTTTTTCTTGCCATTTGTCGTTTCGAAGTTTGCGAATTGTAGCCCAAAGATTTTCCAAATACTAGATAACACAATTTGAATTAGTTCCGATATATTTCAAGCCTTTTCGGTCATTCCAAGTCACCTCCTCTTGAGGATGAGGATGATCCGAAGACCAGACTCGCAACATCGGATGATAGCGTTTATGACGTTTGCTATTTAAGATATTAAAACTGTCGTTTAATATTTCAAAAACACATTAGAAATTAAATATAAAGTAGATGATGCACCGGTATCAGTACAGTTTTGAGCAAATTGTATAATTGCATGATTCAAACTAAGGGCGGTGACAAATGAAAGATGATTAGGTCCTTCGCACACAGGCGACTTTTGATAGACTTGCTGGCGACAAAACGAAGTCAAAAGTCCAGGCTGTGCCAAGGTTGGCGTCTTTCCATAGAAAATACATTGCGACGATGTCCCCGCGACCTTAGACCTCATTTTGTCGCCGAAAAGCCTTTCAACTTGAATCACACAAGCATATCAAGTGTGATTTACTAATCAAAAGCTACGCAGCTTCAAAGTTTTAATTTCATTCACGTTTAAGTTTTGCACTGCGCCAATCGACAACCCCATAATAAAACGTTAATTTAGCTGTCTCGCGATCTAAATTGTAAATTCAAAATCCCAACTAAGGATATAACATGTGAAAGTATAGCAAACCCGATGTAATCGTCTATCATCGAGAGCAATCTATCGAGTTCGTGTTCCTTTTTCTCGTACAATTCACGTCCGACCTTAAAAAAAAACATGATAAAAAATGAAACGACGATCAAAAAGAAACATAAAGTTTCAAAATGAAACGACGTTAAGTCTCAACTCACCCATGGCAATGCACTGAGAACTGCATAAACGTACCAATCGCCACGAAGCTGCGAGACGTTCTCCTCTGTCGTAACTTCAACCATCGTGTCCAAAAGATTCAAAATAGAACCGGCCGAAACTACGTGACAATTCACTAAATCCACTAGAAATCGTAACTAAAAAAATACAAAAAGAAATCGACTCGTTAAAAAGCGAAAAATCTAACACAATATCTGTAAGGATAACGTGCCATTATACGCGCGTTCTCGAACTCGCACTCCTTCAATGCTTCTTTAAAGTTTCGTACCATCATTTCGACAAACTAAACGAAAATCGACCATTAAACTTCAAATAGCAAAATTTAATTTTAAGTGAAGAGGAGATTTAAACCTCTCCACCGCAGTTGTAGTTCTTGGCGTTGAGAAGACCAACGAGCGTCGTGTAAACGGCAGTCTTCTCTGGCATTTTAATAGCACTAAAATAATTAAGTAAATATCAAAACAATTAAAAACACTCACATTCTATTGGTAGAAAAATGCATCAGCATCTTTAATGCCGATTAACCCGTTAATTTATTAGTGAATAGTGATAGAAAAATTACATAATCGAACCTAAAATAACCTAGAAATCCATTCAAAATTCACGAAGCCAATATATTATGTCTGTTTTTCCAATTAAATAGATTACGTTCGAGGCTAAAATCGAACCTCTAACGAGTAACTTAAGTTGCCTTTTTCTAATTAACGCATTTCATTAATAATTTAATATAAATATATATATATAATTTCATTTTCATACTTAGATTTGTATTTTTCTATTATTTCTTCATTTTTTGCTTCAAATCAAACGTAAAGGCGATTTAACTATCGGCAAAATAATCATCAACACATTAACAAAATTAAATTATAGTATCGGTCATCGAGTATTATCACATTCACATAGTAGACAAGTAATTCTGTTTACCAATCGCTCAAAATGTACATAATTTTGCTCTTGAAGTTTGGCAAATCAGCTTCTAGAACACTCGCCAGACCTTCCAAGTTGCTTTCCAACGAGGAAGTACTCTGAAGAATAACGAAAACGGCTTCATAACAAAAGTCCAATCGGATAATATAATAAACGTGAGCGAAAATACCTTTTCACCGACTCTCATTATTAAGGATTCCAACCGATCTTCGATTTCGACCGGTTCCGATGACAATCTTTGCCTCTTTCTCGGACCACCATAGTCTGGAATTAAAATAGGCGCAGAATCTCGCATGTAACACTTATGAACACAATTAATGTGAGTAGAAGTATGACGAATGTGGCCCAGTACATCAGAAGATACCAACCGGCGCTTCATTCAAGCCAACGTTTGAGCCACACTTGTCCTACCCCTTTATTAACGTCCACTTGTTTCATTCTTCCTAATGCATTAAATTGTTTAAAAATGCAATAACTAAACGAAAACATACCTGAAGAATCGCTGTATGGCCTTCTTTGACTCATTTCTTCGCAGAAAACACTCTTAACGTCAAAGAATCAAGAAGAAAAAGCACAACAACAAAGAGTAACGCAAAACCAACGAAATTGAACGAATGTTTTTATATCGATACTAATATCGGCATATCGTTCGTGCGGATGTGGCGCCACCTACTGCTATATGTAAATAAAACAACCTATTCTCTTTAGGTTTTTTTTGTATATAATCATAGCCTCCTTATATAGAGAAGGCCGATGAAAAATGTTGCGCAATACTTCGAAATTGCCGCCAGATGGCGTATGCAGACGTCCAATAATTTTAAATTTCCCACCACTATGCTTTAGCCAAGATGACGTTTATTGTGTTAATTTGTTGTGTTAATATATACACAATAAAATGCAATTGTGAAATAATAAAAATAATATTAATGTAATGAATTATTTAAAATTTAATGTTTTTTATAATTGAAAAAAAAAAATAACTGTACAAACATTTAAAATTTATTTAAAATTATTTGAACAATATATAATAACTAGTGGGGTAACCCGTCATAAATGACGGAAGCAAAATTCACAGGCAATTGTGCCCTGCATTAGAATTCCTTTTCCTCCACCCTTTTATGACATCAGACCAAGTAACAAACCAATTAGAAGTTGCTGACGTTCATAAAAGGTCTGAGCAAAAGAAATTCTAATGCTGGGCACAGTTGCCCGTGATAAACTCTGGTTTAATTTTGCTACTATCATCCCCTCCCCTTTTTATATTTGAAAGAGAAAATGAGTTTTTCATTTTCTCTGGTGTGCGCATGCGTGTCATTTGTTCCTTTTTTACTCCTTTTATTTCAGTTTCAGTCACCCAAAATTAGAGTGATCGGCCCAGATGTATTGCACCATGTCATGCAATCTTTTCGCAGCAGGCTCCAATAATCCAAAAGACAAGAAGGAGCACATTTGTCTAACGATGTCTAACGATTGTCTTCGATGGAGGAGAATAGCAAAACTCCTGAGAAACCCACAAAAACAAACCAGGGAGCTGTATCAAGAACATCGGAAGTTAAGGGGCTTTTTGAGCCTGCTGATCTGCACATCCTCCGATCAGCAGAGGCCAACATCATACCTCCTGGCCAAATCGGTACCATCCGGGTAGAAGCACAAAAACCCCTGGGCCCAGAGGAAATCTTTGTGGTAGTCCCAGATGAAAGATTCAAAACTTGGAAAGGAATCTTTGTCACCCCTGGGATTATGCAGGGAGAAGGAAGGCCGGACTTCAACATTGAAGTCCTTAACACTACTACCGAAGAAGTGGGTATCAGGAAGGGCGAAACAGTAGCCCACATGCAAGTCAACTACTGCTACTAATCAGAGGAGGTTGAGGGAATCAACACGACAAAATCAACACATCAACCACTCTCACCAACCAAATTTGAGCAGGCCATGCAAATCGTCCGACATTAGGCAAGGAACAAAGGGCTATATTGCTGGATTTACTCTACCAACATCACACCTCATTCACTTTCAAGTCTTCTGAGTTGGGATGTTCGGACATTGCTGAACATCATATCGACAAAGATAATCATCCACAGATCCGCGAACCACTAAGACGGCACATGTGGCAATTCTGGAAGAAAACGAATTTCCAGGTGTGGATCTGACAGTTTTTATAAAACTGTTTCCAAAATCGTTTTTTTATAAAAAAAAATTGGCTGTGGAATGACATTCTTCAACTAGAACTGTTGCTTGTGCATGAACTGTTTGAAGACACCTAATTGGAATCGATTTGAACGCTTTTAGGCCAGTTACAAAACCTTTTCTCACTGCAAGGCAAAAAAAATTAAGACTGGGATGGGCAAAAGAACATGCTAGTTGGTCCACTGAAAAGTGGAAAAATGTCACTTAGTGTTGAATCAAAAACTTGAATTATGCTGATGGTGGTCAAGTTGTGCATTGGAATGTTGGTGAATCAATGAGCCAGTTCTAGTTGAGGAATGCCATTCCACAGCCAAATGTTTGAATAAGAAAAAACAATTTTTAAAACAGTTTTATAAAAACTTTTCAGAACCACACTTGGAAATTCGTTATCTTCCAGAATTGCCTTTTTTGTGGTGTACGAGGACCAGTGGTTTTCCACTGTGACACAATTCGGGAAACTGTTGACTTATAAACTCAAACTTTTTTGACAATTTCTGTCATAGAACAAATAAGTTGGTACTTGGTCACCATACTGCTTCATTTTCTAGGAGTTGTGCTTCCAGTATTAGCCATTTTAAACAACACAAATGTTGATACAAATGAAAATTTTGAACAAAACAAGCTATAAGCAAAATTAAAAAGATTTACCACAAAACACACCATTATTTGAGAAGGGTAGGGTAGTTTTAAGGTCACTGAAATAGTATGTTGACAAAAACACCAATTTTGTTAGAACTAAATTAATTTTTTTTTGTAATAATGTCATGTTATGTATTCAATTAATATTCAAAATTGTGTTGCAGTTATTTTGAAATTTAAAACAGCATATGTAAAATAATTATTTCTTAATTTTTTTTAACTTTGAAAGCTAAAACATGTTCAGAATATAAGAAAGTCATGTTTACACCTGTTTGTAGTGTTATAAAAAATTATACCCTGGTTAAATTTCACACAAAAGTGAATTAATTGGAAAATAATCAAGTGTTGCAGTTATTTTTCACAGCACTGTATTTCTAAATACCAACCATACTAACACACCATGAGCTAACATGTGCAGTTGCGGCAGACAAAGCTGCACTCTTGGACATCCTCATAGAGAGCACTCCCCACACATGCTAGGCCACAGAGCATACAATTGAGCACAATGAAAGCCTTCTCATCGAGCCCCAATCTTCCTGACTTTATTACAACATGGTAGTTCAACATTCGTAGTTGCAATCCATCGCTAATGCTAGTGCTTAAGCAATCAAGCTTGGGAAAGAGCTTACATGTATAGACCAGGCTCAAGGCTCGGCTCTTTTGTGCTGTATGGTTTGTAATGAAATCCCAACCACCACTACACTCCACCAACCACATTCCGCCTCACTATAATGTTGTGGTAGAAGGTATTTCTAGCACACCACGAGCTAACATGTGCAGTTGCGGCAGACAGAGCTGCACTCTTGGACATCCTCATAGAGAGCACTCCCCACACATGCTAGACCACAGAGCACATAATTGAGCAGCAGCCTCCTCATTCACCACATGCACTACCTCATGCGCTGAACGGGCACGGCTGTGCTGTTATCTACTAACATACCTACATCAGTTAATATAATATCACTTTTGAAAAGTACACTAAGTACATGGTGAACGCTATACCAAAAGATTGCATTTGACTGTTAAACATACGTTTTGTGACTGTGTTAAATGCAAATGCGATGTCAACAAAACGAGTTTAATAGTCCAACAACAAATTTTGTAAACACTGAAACAAAAAATTAAAATTTACCCGTCATTCAAGATACATAGCACAAAATATCTAATATACTGTATCCTATCACATGTTCAAGTCACACCCACATATGTTATCATCCTTTTTACAACAAACAAAATGACACTAGCAAAACTTTTTGGTCACCCAAGCTGACAACACAAGCTTGTGAGATGATCCCTCTGTATGTGTGCTTCTTAGCTTGTTGTTTTTGTTTCACCGTGTAGAGCGTAACTTTTAGATCACCCTGCACCCTGGTAAAATTAATGTTTTCTTCCTGACACTTGGCATCTCTTCTCTGCTACAAAATCTTTCCTACTTCGGGAGAAGGGGCTGGGCCACAAAGATATTCGTTGTGGGCCGCAAGTTTGACATGCTTGTCATAAAGTAAAGCTCCTTCCCTCATACCTTTTTGGCCCTGTTGACTCCTGTAGTAACCACTTCGGGTAGTCGGCAGTAATTAATCAAAATAAGAAAGACAGAAAGTGTTTCACTTTAATATAAAATAATAACAGAATTTTTTTGTTAACATCTTTTAATTTTTTTTTCCAATTATTTCTTATAACTGACAAATGATTTCCAAAAAAAAAAGATAACTCAGCACACAAATGAGGAGGAGGAGGAACAAAAAAGGGAATAATTTGACCCGATGAGTTATAATACATAATAAATTGAGTGGGGATTATGGTTAATAGTAACACTTTTCTTGTTGTTGTTTTCTAAAACAGTACAATTGCCACTCTTGGTTAGCCCTATGATATAATACAATGGCGCACGGTAATAAAACAATGACGACGAGGACTTATTTATGGTTTGTAGGCGAAAAAAAACAAAACAAAAGACAAAAAAAAAGTTCCTCGCAATCTTTCAAAAGAAATTTTAAAAAATAAAACCCCCCCAAAAAATAAATAAAACAGAAAGTTCTAATAGAAAGAAAATCAACGAAACAATCCAAAGTTAAGAAAAAGAAATAAAGAGTAAATAGAATTGACGGTTAAAAAAACAAAAGGTCGAAGAATACACAGCAGCAGCAGCAGCAGCATCATCATCATCATCTAATGGACACGACATTTATATCATACAAAATAACATGTCTACCAATAATAATAATTAATTACGTTGACACGCTTTCGAAACAAAACAAAAAACTGAAGAAAGAAAAAATAAATCCACACAGCATACCAATTACAAAATTATAACGATAATTAATTATTAAGTTTTTTTTTTTGGGGGGGGGGGGGGGGGGGGGGGGGGGTAAAAGTTTACGTATAATAATTACTATTGACTGTTTCAGAAATACGATCGAATTTTGAAGTATTTTTTATTGAAAAATTAATGTCCCATATTCTTAAAGCCTCGAGAGACACCCACACAGAAGATATTCGTAATGATACGTTTATTACAACAGACTTTTATTATAAAACACAGTCGAAACTTTTTTTTTAAGAATTTAACTTTTTCTTCCAAAAATGTTTTAACAAAAACGCTGTAGATTTGTGTGAATATTTTTTAGTAAACGTTTGTACATTTATGTTAACAGACAAAATGAAAAATTAGTTATTCTTCAAAATAACTAAACCAATGTTTCCCAAAGTGCCTGGTGGTATGCGAAATAATTTTAATACAGAAGATAATACATAAGAAAAATAATTAAGTTTTCAGTAGAAAATTAAAAATTGACTCCCGAAGCTATTATGGAAAAAATAGTAACAGTGTTGGGATGTAATATGCTAAAACGGATAAATTACTTTAATTAAAATACTTTTCAAGTAATTAGTAATTCACCACATTACTTTTTATATAAACTTTTTAATTTATAATTTTAGCCATTTATCTTTTCCAATTAATCAAACTACTCAGAACGTGTGTTACTTATTCCTAATTTTATTCAAACAGAATGTTTTGTGTTTGTGCTCTACTTTCTATATTTAGTTTGATAATAATAGTTTTTTTATTTTGGATTAAATGGCCCCTCTGCCACAGGCCTTCTGGTGTGCTTCCAGCATAATTCAAATTCAAAATGACGTCACACTCTTTCTCTATCATCCGATTTGTAATTTAAAAGTAATCCAAATGCTTTGGAGAAAAAAAGAGTAATTGTAATTACATTGTAATTTTTTTTAATTGAGCTAATTGCAATTATTTTTTAAAATTTTAATTGCAATTAATTTTTAAAATTTATTTAACTGCAATTAATTTTTAAAATTTTGTTAATTGCAATTATTTTTTAAAATTTTGTTAATTGCAATTAATTTTTAAAATTTTGTTAATTGCAATTAATTTTTAAAATTTATTTAACTGCAATTAATTTTTAAAATTTTGTTAATTGCAATTATTTTTTAAAATTTTGTTAATTGCAATTAATTTTTAAAATTTTGTTAATTGCAATTAATTTTTAAAATTTATTTAACTGCAATTAATTTTTAAAATTTTGTTAATTGCAATTAATTTTTAAAATTTAATTAATTGCAATTAATTTTTAAAATTGAGTTAATTGCAATTAATTTTTAAAATTGAGTTAATTACAATTAATTTTTAAAATTTAGTTAATTACAATTAATTAATTTTCAAAATTTAGTTAATTGCAATTAATTAATTTTCAAAATTTAGGAAATGCATTTAATTAATTTTCAAAATTTAGGAAATGCATTTAATTAATTTTTAAAATTTAGTAATTGCAACTAATTAATTTTTAAATTTTAGCAATTGTAATTAAATTTTAAATTTTAGAAATTGTAATTAATTTTTAAATTTAGTAATTGTAATTAATTTTTAAATTTAAAAATTGTAATTAATTTTTAAAATTTAGTTAATTGCAATTAATTTTTAAAATTTAGTTAATTGCAATTAATTAATTTTTAAAATTTAGGAAATGCATTTAATTAATTTTTAAAATTTAGTAATTGCAATTAATTTTTAAATTTAACAATTGTAATTAATTGTTAAATTTAACAATTGTAATTTTTAAATTTAACAATTGTAATTAATTGTTAAATTTAACAATTGTAATTAATTGTTGTCCCAACACTGGTTAACAGAAATAAACAAAAAATAGTGAAGGCTAATAATAACCTGAGAATAACTCAAGTATGGGAAACATTGTATTTGACAACTTGTAAACCCAGTATATTTTGCATGCTGTTGTAGACATTCTATTGCTAAATCAGTGTTTTGCACATTGTCTTAATGAATCTGTCAAATAATAATGTGTTGGCAACATTGCTAAATTTACGGAAATCATAAACTTGTAAAAAAAAAAAATAGAAATAAGTTTCAAACACGGATAAATTCTTCATTCACACTAGAACTATTCATTGGACCTTTGGCGAGTGGTGTAATATGCGAGGCTGTATTCAAATACGGACAAAATTTTTCAATATTTGGTTTTCGGTTAGAATTTGTCACGATTCTTTCGAAACAAACAAAAAACATAGAAAATTATTCAAGTAGGTTGGTGCAGAGTGATAGGAATTTTGTTTTCTTGGATTTCATGGAATTTAGTAATTGTAGGAAAGAAAAAACACTTAGCGAAGTCAATAAGCACTTTGAGGTGATAGTTTTTTGTTTTTTTTTTAGAAATGAGCAACCAATTATCTTTATAGCAATTTTAAAAGTGATTCAAATTTCCCATTCTGCTCATAAAATTGTGAAAAGTGATTATCATTGAAAGCCCACTCAATAATTTGGGAATAATATTTTCATAAAACGCTGGACATAATAACCTCTATGAAGAAAAAAGTTTACAAAACAACAATAAACTAAAATTTGAATTCAACAGTAATTTTTTAAAACCTCTTTTCTTGTACAAAGTTAAAATAGTATTTTGGCAGCTAAGTAAAAACAAGTTGAACACAACTTTGTTACAAATATGACTTGATGAAAAAGCTTTCTTTCTCTCTTTTCTTCCACATTCTTTCGAAAAAAGTACAACAAAATTTTGGCCTTTTTTTAAATTCCTTTGAAACATTCTTGATAACTAACTCCCGATTTTGTTTAATAAATTGGTGATATATATGATACATGTTAATGATAACAAGTGATACTTAATTTTTTTTTCTACAGGCAAAAAGGGTGGAATATAATAAATCTTTCTTTCTTATGAAAATGAATTTTAAAAATGCAAATTTCGATTTTTTGATGAATTATTATACATGAGGTGTAGGCTTTTTTTCTTTTCTTAATAATTAGTTATTAAATGCAGATTAAGAGAACTAAAGAGGTCATTTTCATTTGAGGTCTTTGCTACAACAAACGATAACCAACAAATGGGCTCTTTTTTTTTTGACAGTTCTTCTGTACCCTGTAGGAAGGGGTATGTATAATAGGGTGGAGGAGGACGACTCTTGAAAAGTGAAAAAATAAAACGTCTAATAACAATTAAGCTAGTTATAGTCAAAGCTAGTCTACAATCTCTAATTAATTACCCGACATAGCCCGCACAATATGGCAATTTGATTACTTTCTTACCAACACTGGTGTTGTACACAGGTTAACCATGTAAACATAGCGGTGGAGGTTTCTGTATTATGTGTATGGTGGGTGGTTTTGTGCACGTGTTGAGTGTGTCTTTGTTGTTAATGAAGGTAAATGAACACTTTGCTGTACGAATGATGAATAAAACAGAAAAATTAACAATATGCTTTGTATTATCATTAATTCTTCAGTTCTAAGGACGTCTTCTTAGTGAATCTTAATGATTACTAAACCTCATGGTTGTATTTTTAATTAGTCAAAATCAGTACTAAACTCATCATGTTTAACATGAAAGTTTACAAGCTTTGATTCAATGTAAAAAAAAAAAAAGTTGGGGAGTGTTGCTCTACCTTTGAATAAGCATGCATTAAGAGCACTACTACCTTGACTTAAGCGTTCATTACGAATTAAGGATGATTCCTTAACCTTTAAGACAAATCCAGCCTTTTACTCGTGCCAGCAACATGGGTATAAATAATATGAAACCGGTTTAGTAAAAACACAAGATGTTTACAAACATTTAAAATAAATTCAAAATTGATAATAGTGAAAATAAGCTTTCTTATAAGAGTTTCGAAAAGATGATTTTAATTTTCACTTTGAATTCGTCAAATTAGTTGATTAAACTTTCAAATTTTGTACTTTTCTAACTTTAGTTAACTGTCCGTGTTTAACTGCCGATTATTTCACTTTTCTAATTTCAACTAAACTTTTGAATATTTTTTCTGAAAATTCATTCTCAAAGAGTGATGATCTTCACTTAAAAAGCACCATGTCGGTGTAATTTAAATATAGATAACACCAAGTTTAAATCAAATTAATAATACATTTCAACATTTCTTTTCTTGAAAATTCAATCTCGGTACATTTTCTAAAAGGCTGACTTTGTTTTCATATAAGGGAAATGTGTATTATTTATATGTACAGTATATGTTTGTATTTGTGTGTGTCTTATGTGTACATGTTATAACAAAAGAGTTTTGGTAAGCTCTTTCATGTTTACGATATCCAAAATAGAATTTTATAACTTTATAATATGCTCTTTTTTAATCTTCACTCAAAACAGATTTTTAATTGGGTTTAAGTTAAATTGAAACACCAACACCTAAACCTAATAGAAAACTTTGATACAAAGTTTATCCCTCCCCCCCCCCCCCTCCCCTTCCTTCTTTCTTGGTCAGTGTCATTTTTTTCTTTTCTTTCAACAAAAATAATATCACTCAGTAAAGGGACTTTGGTGTCTTAAATAGAAAAACATGTTTGAAATTCTACCGTTTTCCTAAACAAATGTGTGCTTTTTTTATGAATTTCAGTCCAATCAACAGACATCTTATTTTCTTTTAATTCTGTTGGTCAAAATTGTATCAGCAGTTACTATGGATACATTCAACCAAATAGTCTTAAATAAAATTTTAAAAAATGTTAACGTTTTTCATACGTTTTTTGGTTGTTAATTAAAGTTGTGATTTTTCTTTAGAATCTGGAGAGAGAGAAAAATATATCCAAAGTCTTATTTTTTTCAAATTAGGTGAAATAACATCAATGTGTGGTGATTCCACCAATGGCTAAATGAAATTATGACATGAGACAAAAAAAAAATGGAAGTTAGTTACAGCAACAATCACCTAACAATCTAAATGTATACGATATCTGTATGTACAAATTAATAAAAAACATTAATTAGAAGGAAAAACGCGAAATAAGGAGGGAGTTGAAAACACAAGAGTTCGGCAAAAGTCGTAAACAAATTTTCTTCTTTCTTCCTTCCACCCCACCCCCCAATTTTATATAATTATAGTGAAACTGTGGACTTTCAAAATATGGAAATGTCAACAATTGTAAAATTTTCTGTAATATGAAGTTCAAGACTTCCCCGGATCCTTAATTATTACTGCACAAACATACCTAACTACCACTTTGACATCTTTAAAATTCGCATTATGGCAACTGCAAAATAATCTCATAGGCTTCACTTGAAAACTTTCTACTATGGAAGGCCGTTACGGTTCTCGTCAAAATGTCACAATTATGGATAGCCATAATTCCAACACTTACATCTGCAATTCAAATATAGATCCATAAATGAATTGTGGCTATCCGTCATAACTATCAATAGGCAAAATTCGGCAATTTCGGGTTGAACGGCCCCCCTCCTTAGGGGTCATGATTTTCTTTTACCACAAGAGCAGCAAAAAAACTAGCCTTAAATCGGTACTATTCAGTGTATTCACTGCAGTAACATAGTATCGAAATAAAGGCAAAAACAGCTAAAATGATGCACAAACGATTTGTAAGAGTGATTTGAATTGTATATTGTTTCTTTCTTTCGTTACGATTAGTGAATACTATTGGATAGTGCTTTATGATTGGATAAACCATCATTTAAATTCAGTAAATGTTGCTGTTCCAAGGAACAGACACTTTCTTATATAATTTTTACGAGCACAACAAACATTGTCGTTTTCAAATGACGCCATAGATGATCGCGCTTTGCAATAACAGAAGGAACAAAGGCTTGTTTAGTAGCACGCTGACGACGAAAGACATTTAATAAAGCTTAGCTGTTCATCAGTAAAGCTTTTCAGCTACTGTGCTCAGTCATCTTCAGCTACTATAAAACATCTCAGCTTTTTATTTCCCATAAAAACTACTTCCAAGCATTTCAATCAATTTATTTTAATACAGAAGGTCGATGTCACATGGCCTTCATAAGAGGATTATTTGCAAACTAGTAGTGTAGCCCGTCCTAGGACGGTAAAAAAATTTTTTAAAAAAAATAATTTGTACGCTTCTTTTTATGATCAAAAAATTGTCCATCACTTGATCACGCAGTATAACTTTAACACAAATCTCTTTGGAAAGGGGGGGGCCCTCGAGTTTGGAGCCCATAAAAACCACGGGGGCCGGATCTGGGCACGGGTTGCCAATACCCAATGCCGTACATCAACAGACCTTGGACCGTCATTATTTTTTAGACAGTAAATAAGCCTTAAATACAGAACAATCCCTTTTGAGCAGCAACGACAGAGGATCCGTATTTCTATAGAGAAGAATTCCTTACATTAAAAAATATTAATAAAATTAGGAAACAATTATAAGATCTATCAAAAGTTACAACTTTTGCCGCACAATATAGTTAAGTGTCCAACCCATTTTTTTTTAACATTGTCTTTTAACACCCTCACTTTTCCTTCCATCCCCGTTCTTTCTTTCTCTCTCTCTCTCAATCCTATTATACAGAATATGACTATCGGGGTTGTAGAATGGCACAATCCAAATAATACAAATCCAATCTAAAAACTTTTGATTCATTTATAAATTAAATTTTCTAAAACTGCTTTCTCAAATAAAATAAATCTAACAATATGATCACAAAATATATTTTGATTGACAACATAAGAGGATTTTGATATGAGACACATTTAAGAGAGCAAAAAAAAACATGATTAAAACAGAAAAAAAAGTTTAATCAAAAATGGATCTAATTTGTAAGAAACTAGATAGAAAATTCCATAATTCTAAAATTCAAAAAAATACTGCAACGTTATTTAAGTTAAAATTTTGAGAATTAATCCTGTTTTTTTGTGTGTAAACAATTGAATAATCAATTGGTAAAATTAAAACATCCAATAAATTGGCCATGTTTCGGATTAAAACTTTCTAATTTTCAAAGGAATTTAAACTGGTGCCTGCCATTTCCTGAGCATTTTGCCTCATATAATTACTATTAAATTATTAGTTAGTTATATAGTAAATACAAATCGCCGCCTGTTAGTATTGGGTCGAAGATTGGAGGACCCTGCCTCTTATTTAACCCGTAACACGTCACATCCCACAGCATATTAATGCTTCCTTTTTTCCAATCACTATATTCACTTAAGAGTACATATTAAAAACTTAAAACACGAACCAAAAGAAAAAACAACAAACTATTTGGGGAAAAAACAAAAACAAAACAAACATAATTAATAATTAAATCACACGTAAAAAAAAAGGAAGGTTTAACAAAAACCTAAAACTGCGTTATTCTTGTCAAACATAATAAAAGCAGTTTTTTCAAACAAAAAAGTTAACTAAACGCGAGAAGTAAATCAACTCGAGAAAAACGTCGAAACTTGTTTGAATCGAAAAACTTTCAAATTCGAGGAAGGAAAAGTTTGAATTGTGCCCTCTTACGAGCCAACTTAAAAACTTAAAACAGAATACTCTTATTCCACAAACCCTCACTTTGTTTGGTTTTGTTTTTCCTTACTTCTCTTTAAATACTGATCTCACTTTGTACAAATTGTGTGTAGCAAGCAAGCAGGTATGAAATTGTATCTCTCACTTCCACATAACCATGGAAGTTTCCTTTTTCTTGTTACCTGCGAGTTTCGTCTTTTGTGTTTTTCTAATTCGTTTCGAGGTACACACATTATATGAAATGTTGCATCTAGTTAACTGGCTATAAATGAACTTGTGGCAAATGGGTAAAACACAACCAAAACTATGGATTAGAAATCGAAATCTTTTTAAGAATCATTTCGATGAATTTAATATGTTCGACTGACGACTGACCAATATTGTTTGTCTCTGAAGTGCCTCGTGTTTTATAGGTGGGCTATGTCCAAGTAAAAAGCAAGGGAGAAAATTTGTAGTAACACATCGAAACCAAACAAAATAAAACGACGAAAAATGGCAACAAATTCATAACAAAGTTTCCTAACTGGCGCACGCGACATAAAAACACACGACGGGGCAATTTTTTTTTCCTTCCTGTTAGTAAAAAATAAACTTTTTTTCATGTTTGGGGAAAGTGAAAAAAAAAACATACTAGTAGTTCTATTTCTACGGCTGTTATTGGTTGGTTGTTCTTGTGTGTACGTGTGTGTATGTACTTTTGGCGGTGGATATGTCGGGTGCGTAGTAGGTGAGCAAAATAGGTGTGTGTTGTGCACACGTGATGATGGCTGGGCTTCTAACGGCCACATTCCTATACAATGACGATCACTATCACTGCTAATGTAATGTAAATGTATGATGATTGTTTCCTACAATATAAATTTTTCTCACAAAAAAAAACGAACACTTGTGCTCACTCCATACGTTTACATTCATTCACTTGACCCCTCCCACCCCCTTTTTTTTTCTTCTTCATCCAAGAATGTCCGAGAGCACTGCAAAATAAAACATCGTTTGAACGTCACTCTTGGGTTTCGCTTTCACTCTCTCTCTCTCTCTTAACTCGATGAAGATTATGGACGAGGCAGCCAGGGTATCTGGTTAGAGGGCACGGAAACACAAGACAGATGGACAAGGCTCGCTCGCTCGCTCACTCACTCACAGTTGTTCCAGTTGACACATTTTGGCTTTCTATTTAACAACTGGAAATAAAAGCGACGACGAACAAAGGATTGGCCGAGGTTAGAGTCCACTCACTCACTGCACGCGAATACATATATACGGTGCAGCCTCTCACTAGGTGGCCCATCCGTCGTTCATAATACGAGGCCGTTTGCCCACTGGTCCGTCGTAATCGCTGCTGTGATGACTACCGTCGGGTGATGCAGAGGTAGGAGTGAGGTGACCAGATGATAAGTGGCCAGTTGCTGATGATGGACGTTGTAGGTGACTAGAAGAGTTGACGTCAACTCGAGGCGGAGAGATCGGTTCACTTTTTATTTTGATTGGCAAGGGCGACGATGAAGGTGGCGGTGTACTGCTACTGACCGAGAGCTGAGGCAGATTACTTGTGCTCGGACTATCAACAAGGAAAAGTGGAGGCGAACTGTAGCGTCGAGACCAAACACACAAAAAGGAGAGACGGCAACAAAAGAATTAGAACCCCGATTTTACGAGACGGCAGCCTGGTTCATTCGTTAGTAATTTCATCTTTTAAGTTACAAGAATCATAAAAAAAAAGAACCATGCCGTGCTCCCACGAGGGTATCTTTTTTTCGTTACTTGCCGTTTGTCCGCTTGCAATTGATCACAGACGCCGAGTGACCTTCGGCGGCTGTAATCGACAGACACACACACAAACAAACAAACAAACAAAGCCTTCGTCTTGTTCATCGTGAACGCAAGCAGCACAATTTGTGGTTAAGCAAGGCACAAGTGAGACAATAACCAAAACCCAGAAAAAACAACTACAAGAAATAGCAAACTACGAGCAAATCAACACCACCATGGAATTATAACAGAAAAAGCTTGAGAAATTACAACAGAAAAAGAAAGACTAAAACAATTTACATCTTTTTTTGGACTACATTGCAGCAATGGCTACTAAATGCAAAAAAAAAAAAAAAAAACACAATGAAACTAGAACTCTTTGTGCTCCGAAAACAATTTTTTTTTATAAACAACGTGTTTTGGAAAATTGAATGTTAAATCAAATCGGATGAAATTATATTCATGTTAAGAATATTTCAAATCATCAATTTTTATTTTCAGCCAAAAATCGTGAAATATTAAGAATTAATTTCCTCTTCCAAGCCTCACTTAGGAAATGCCCCAATCCGATTCATCGGAGGATGGACTTTTTTGGTTCCGATTAGATTAATCATATAAATTGAATCTATTCAAACCTTCATAAATAACCAATGAATCGAATTAGAAAAAAAACTGAGCGATTCTTTTTTCGATTTTTTTTTCCTCGAAAACATACTTTCTCTATTAAATTTACTGTTGACTTTGGCTTACAAAAGTGAAAAACATGTTCGGCACATTCTGTTAAAAAAAATCGATGCTCCTCAATGTCAGTATGACGTAAATGAAGTAACGTGACAAGTTCAGCTAGCTTTCTGGTAAACCTCCGTGACGTCACGCCATCCTTACCAAACGCGATCGTTTTTCGAAACTATTTAGAAATCGTAGAGTAACAGAATGTGCTGTACAACTTGTTATTAATACTACGAATCAATTTAACTAGTAATCAATACACAATAGAAGAAAAGAGTGATTTTATTTTTTTTTAAAAAACAATGATTTTATAAAAAAAAAAAATCGAATTGAATCTTATCGGATCGGGTAAAATTGCCGATTTTTCATCGTAATCATTCGACTCGATTCTTAAGAATCGATTCATCAAATTACTTCCGGCCATCTTTAGTTTCACTTTCAATCTTTCTTGAAGTTGTTATCAAAACAGAAAGTAATTAAGAGTTCTTTCACCGTCCCTTTGTTTTTTTAAGTAAAAACGTGGATTTGTGTGCGGGCAATACGAGCAAAAAAAAAAAAACCATGCAAAAACTAGTATAATACTGCAATCTCTCCCCACACACACCAAATTCAATTCAAACCCACCACCAGTGAATTAGCTACATGCTGTATATTGTTAAACGAACAACAATAAAAAAAATTGTAAACAAACAAGTATGCAAGAAAGAAGGCAAGCAAGCAAACAACAAAAAAGCAACAAAAAGACAATTAAAAATGAGTACTTACTTTGCGTGATTTAGTCCCGCAGCTTGAACTGCTGATGTTAGAGGTCCTTGAGATGCCCAACTGTGTAAGAGGCTCGGTGAATTGAAACTAGAAAGACTTGTCAGATCGGAGTTTAAACTGAAATCACCTGAAGATAAGACAAAGAAACGAAACGAAAACGTAAGAAAAAAGAGTCGAGTGCAAGCTAGAGGTAAAGAGTCAAACGTCGAAGAGTACGATCACTCACTCGGCCCGAAAGCGTTGGCCAAACTGGACGGATAGTTACTCATCCCCGGTATCGTCGGTGTGGCTAAAGAGACGACCGGCGTCGTAAGCGACGGATTCGATGACCGCACGGCCTGAGGGGCGTACCGTAGATACTGTTCAGAATGGGTTACGGTGGTTTTTTTAAGAAAACAAATACATAAAAAGCAAAATGGGGAAGGAGGAACCCAAGTGCACGAAATAATAAGAAAAATAAATAAAATGCTTCTTTTTTTTCTGCAACAGAATAAGAAAAACTAATTTGCGAATAAACAAAAACGTTAACTATAAAATGAATTTTAACGCATGCAAAATTCCCCACAAACAAAAATAAAAAGATAAATAGCGTATGCTTCGAAATCATTGCAAGTTAAAACCTCTCAGATTTATTTAAAGCGGGTTTAGGTTGGGAATTCGCCAAAAAAAAGCGAGCGAGAGCGAACAAGAGTGAGCGAGCATGCTCACTACATAATCGTCTTGCGAGTACCGGTTAGCGCGCGAGCAAACATTCGCCGTACATCAAAAGAAAAAACATGTTCTTGTGTTGCTTAGCGCAGACGTTGATTAGTGCGCGTAAGTTTGATCACGATGCAAGAACATAATCGCTCCGGTGTGGACGCACACCCGGAAGCAAACTTAGGCGAGCACAAGAAAATGTTCGCTCTTGCTCGCTCGTTGTTCTGGTGAATTCCAGCCTTAATTGCAAATGCTCCTCGAACTCTGATTATTCTGACTTATACAAGGAGCGAAATTGGGAAACTAGAAGGCTAGCTCACAATCACTAACGGTTATTTTCATATCGATATATTTCAAAATAAACTTTTTTAGTCAATTTGAAAATGACTCAACTTCATATATAAAAAAATTTATTTTCAAAGATGCAAACATGAAAATATTATTAAGCGATTAAGCAACTGTTCTAAGTTTCTAGTTAAGCTTTTGTGAAAAACGAGAATAATAAAAAAGAGTTCGAACATCTGCCGTTCAAATAAAACATCTCGAACACAAGAAATGTTCTTTTGCTGCCGCATACATACCGATAGTGTGCTGTTGTTTTGCGCATTAGGGATGACAACTCTTAGATTTGACCTGGCTGCATTCACGGCCGAGTTATTCTGTTTCGTCATAGGCTTTGGTACCATTCCTGGAGAAGTACTGTCCGACATTGTAGGAGAGGGCTGATGAGGATAACCATTCGAACCGTTCATGTCTAACATGCTGCCTGCAAACAAACAAAAAAGAAGAAAACCCAAAAACATACACGCATTAAGACGCTTCAAGTTATGACTCGCAAACAAACAAGTAAAAAATAAAAAGGTTTTCGTACCTGAAGAACTCGGCCTGGGACTTACGCTGGCGTGTGGCATCTGAGGCGACGTCTGCATCAGACTATCTTGCGTGCCGTATGGGCTATTTACTGGAACCGTTAAAGAACTGTAGTTGCCCTGACTTAGCCCAGCCTAAGATAGAGAAGAAAACATCTAGAATGTTACAAAACAAATAGTGTACAGAAACGCGTATATTGAAGTGTCAACCAGAAGCCAAATTTCCCTACAAAGTGGATATTTCCCTACAAGCGCCGGTCACTCAACAACTATTACTATTGCGCCAGTACTATCAACTATCTCTAATCGAACAAGATAAGTGTGATAGTGCTATCGCGATAGTGACTATCCTGTGATCTGCAAGATGATAGTTCTCGCGATAGTTGCTGCTCTCATGACAGCAAATATCGTGAAAACGAGGCTTAAAACGCCGTGCATTTTCAACTATTCAAACTGTCATTATTAGTTCATTTTCAAAAATATTATTATTCTCCCGAAAATACTACTGTCTAATTTAAAATAAGTTTTAAAATTCTAAAAAGTTGAAATCTTCAATCCCCGATACGATCTCACTGACTAAAAAAACCCCTGATTTAACTTTATACTTAAGATGTTTTTTCTTGCGATTAGAATATATATTGAACATTTGCATAACATGAATGACTTCGAAACATACTCATTGATTTTCATGCACTTCAAGAAGTGCGCCCGTTAAAAAAAACCTCATGAATGGAAGAGAAGAAGAAGAAATTACAATTTCTTATTGAAAATAACCGTTTCTTCTAAATTGTGACCAAAATCAATGCAAAAAGCCAAACACAAGGGACTGGCGAGACTCGCATTTTAACCCCCCTCCCCTTTCTCACAATTGCTAATAGTTTTTTTTTTGTTATTCAATTTAGCACCAATGAGGTTTCTTCATCCAATTTTTTCCTTATTCTATTTTTCCAACCCAAGAACAAAAGGTTCATTGATATTAAAAACGATTTACGATGGGGGAGAACGGCCAGGACCAGAATACAAATTAATGATAAAAATAAAACATCAAAAGGTGACTACTATTACTACTGCTGCGAACATCGGTGGTATGAAGTAGTTCGAAATGTCATCTTCTCGTAATAAATTACATTAACTCCCACACTTTTTTTTTATTCATTGTCATATATTGTCCACGTAGCGTATGTAGGTGCAAAAATGAGAGAAAGAAACCTTGACTTAGACCATAGAAACAAGAGAAATATAGGAGACAAAGTGAAAAGAGGAGTACGAGAGAGAGAGAGAGAGAGAGTTCGGTTCCATCATTGCTTGGCAACCGCACACACTCCAACTCACTTTCTCTCTCTCTCTTTACTTTCTCCTTCATTACAATAGCAACAGCTACTTGAGTTTCATCCAACCTGTTGTTGTTGCCTTGGTAAGTTCTTTACTTTCCAATATGGATGGATGTGTAGAGAGAAAAGAGAGTCGAGGTTACCTCGGAATCTTTTTCTCTCTCTCTCTCTCTCTCTTTCGACAAAATCTCAACTTGTAAGAGAAAATAACATACCAGAAAAAAAACTACACCAAAATCTAGCATATTATAAGCTCAAAACTGCTTTTTTTTTCTTTCTCTCTCTCTCCCATTTACTATTTTTATTATTCTGATGAATACGCATAGATAAATTTAAGCCCACCCTCACCTGATCACCAGGTGAACTTCAAATACTTATTCTGATAATAAGTTAGAAGTTCGATTGGAGCAATTGAACAGTCAAGAACCTTTCTAATAATTCACAGCATTTCATAAAAAATAAGAAAAAGTAGGAGAAAAATCCTTTTGTTAAAAACTCTCGCAATCTATCTATCTCTATAGGTGTTTCTATTTCTCGAATAGTTCAAAATGGAGCCATATTTGGATCACATAATATTACGAGAAGATTCGCCTTTTGTCTTCGCGATCAGATTCAAATGTGTGAAAGGAAGGCCACCTTCGATTTCCGTATGTGTCCAAAGACTTAAAAGAGAAAAAGACCACAAGAAGAAGAAAAATGTTACCTCGAATTCAATACGGAATTATTTTCTCTTTATCAGAAGCAAAATTAAAAAAAAACTTGAATGTGTTCTGGAAACTAGGAGGGTAGCTCAATCTCTTCATGTTGATAGCTTAACAAAATAAGATACAATTAAATAATTCTTGATTTGAAATGTAATAAAAACAAATATAATTAATTAAAAAATTACAAAGCCATTTGTTGGTTGTTTGCCACTATAGTGTGGCCTTTCAATTTTCACATGCTAGGAGTTAAAAAGACTACTGATGATCCATCCACTTGGCTGTGGTAGCATCTCCTAATTCCTATTGGTGTTGTGCAAACTATCCTTTGTGTGATTCGTAAAGTCCGGTTGTATGCTTCTATTCGCAGTTTAAGTTTTTCTTAGTTGAACTCTCCGTCTTCTATAGCTTTGTAATTAATTAAATATATTTGCTTTTATTACAAAATAAGCTTTTTATAGACAAAAATTACAAAATATCGTCTGCTTCACGTCATTTCAAACTCATAAAACAACTTATTTTGAAAGATATCAACACGAGAATACCCTTAAGTGATTGCGCTACCCTTCTAGTTTCTAGAACACAGTCAAGTTTCTCTTCATTTCGCACCTGAAAGACAGAATAATCAAGAGTTCGAGAGGCGTTTACACTTTAAAACCAATTTAAACCAACAAGAAACCGTTCGATCAAATTCCACTTAGTCGTAATCAGTATTTTAAGACGGACATTTAAGCCCCATAATTGCGCCAGAGCTGTTAATAACCCGGATATTATGATTTCGTTAACAAATATAGATTTATACCCGATTTCCATTAGACATCTGATTCCTTTGCATCATAAGGTCGAATTCTTCGTTGATTTTACTGTATTTCGCTTCCGTTCTGGGTGTCAACACGTACTGATCCGTGTCTGGTTCCGGACTATCGGGACTGATATTTCCATTTTTATGTTCCTTTTTACTTAATACCTACAATTAGAGAACAACAAAAAAATAATTGCGATTATTTTACAAACTCATTCGAAGTCTATTATTTAAAAGTTATTTATGACGTTGTAATAACTTCGATGTTTCCTACAATAAAACTGAAACAAGAAAAAAAAACCCGGAAAAATATAATCAATCATTTGCAGAGCTCTATAGGAAAGAGTTTCTCCAGATATCTACGGACCTCAGAGAACCTCTATATCTCTTAAAATGGCTTATTAGATATTTATTTTGCTTTTGTCTCCTCTGGTGGCGCCACTGCAGTTAAGTGAACGTTTTTTTTTTAAATTAGAATGGTAAAAGATTATGTTAAAAGTTTTTTCTTTGCTTAAAAAATAAACATTTTATAGTTCAGTTTGAAAATGACCCATTTTGAGAGATTTTCCAACTATTTTCGCCTTTTTCCATCAAACCGTCAAAAAAGTTTATTCTTAAAAAGATATCATCATGAAAAAACTGTTAGCATTATCACCAATTAGTCTAGTTTGAATTTTTTCGTAATGTTGCTCCTGAAAAACGTCTGCTTTGAAAAATAGAAATTTTCTCTAAACCGCGGGAGGGGGGAGGGGGCGGAGGGAGAGACATCCTATAGAACATAATAGCCAATGCAGTGGCGCCATCTCGAAGGACAAAAACAAAATAAATATTTAAAAAGATACCTTAAGTTCCGTAAAAAAACTTAACACTTGAGCTCCAACAAAGAGAAACCTTTTTTTATCCCATTTTTACACAGAATTGGGTTTTTTTTTATTATTTTGGAGCCTAATTTCAGTAGGTTTAACATTGAGTTCAAGTGCTAAGTTTCCTTCTTGAATTTGAACCTCAGATTTGAAAAAAAAAATACCTCAAAGTCAAAATGCATTATGAAAAACGACTTTTAAAGTTAGTGGGCAGCAAATGCATTTTTATATTAAAATAATCTTTTTTCCAAAAAAAAAAAAAAAAAATGGAATCCACTTTCACTCCGATGGCACAAATTGGCTTAGAACAAAAAAAAACCAAGTTTTGTTTTATTTGTGAAGAACGTCACTCAAACTTTTCCTTTTTTTTTTCTTCAATTATATCTACAAATCCATCTACTATAACACAAGAAGATCCATTTCTCAAAGAAGGTAGTTTGTTTGGTAAACAACAAAAAAAATCTACTTCAAACTAGAAGAACAACGAGTTTCTACATTAATAGCGTTATAGATATATAGAATAAGTAGAAACGAAACTAGCTCTCTCCACAAAACGCAACTAGAATCACTCAGATTTCTAGAAGACATGCAAAGCTGCAGCTTTCAATCCAGAGTTTTGAGCTAAATGACATTTAATAAGACTTGGCAAACGGACCATTTCTTCGTGGTCCAGTTCGACTGTAAAAGGTTATGGCAGGTGTACCACCTGTGACAATGTAATTGCTATGAAAAGACGTCCGACCCTTGCACACATTAGCCACACAAGACAACTTCGTTTTGCAGTCGAACTAGACCACTAAACGCTCTCTTAAGGCCGGGCGCAAATTAGGCAACAATTCAAGCTTGCCACCAGCAACAGTCTCTAGTAACTGTTGCTGGTGACACTAGACTAGTGCAACTCCTGCATTTACAGGCACCAAATTGGTATTTGGAAAGAGTAGTCTAAGTGGTTGTTGCCTCTGCTCAGTATGGTGAGCAGAAGAAACAAGCGACCACTTTCTTGTCACGTGATCATGATTTGGTTACTGGTTGCTCGCTCATTTGGTTTCCTAATTTGCACCCGGCCTAAGGCTCACCGTTCACCACAGCTATTACCAAACTAGTATAGCTAATTTGCTACCTGTTTAGCTAGTTTAAGCTTGATTTACCTTTACCTTTGATTAAACAGTCACCATGAAGTATACCAAGTTACCAACCCCTAGCAGAAAATCTGCAGCTATTTTTCCTCTAGAATTCTCAACAAATCTAGCTCCGTTTGTTTAAGAATGCTATATTTTCTACCGAATGTATAACATTTTATTCAACCACCCCCACCCTTCATTTTCCTTTACCGTTTCCTTGGTAACACCCACGCCAATTCTAAAACTATCATGGTCGTCAGGTATATTTGGAAGGGAAACTCAGCTAAAGAGAAAAAAGGAGATGATGATGATGATGATGACGACGACGAGAAAGAAAGGTAGTTATAGAGTGAAGTAGGTAGGGGTACCTACTACTATCTAATATGTGTGTGTGTGTGTGTGTGTGTGTGTTGTTATTGATTTTGTTCTAACCTTGGCGAACAGTTTGAACACCTGAACGATCAGAATGAATCTCTCTCTCTCTCTCTCTCTCTCTCTCTCTCTCTCTAGCTATCTCTCTTGTATTCGTATATGGGTTTAAAAAGATGCGTGGGTGGATGGATACAGAATGAAACTTTTAAAAAAAAAAATGAAAACTCCAAAGAAGAAAAGAAAACACAGAAATAATATATAAAACGCACACGAGAGAGAGAGAGAGAGAGAGAGAGAGAGAGAAAGAGAGAGAGAGAATACATAGACAGCAGCAGACACAGCATGAAATGAACTATTTATTGGCAGATGAGAAACTTAATTCATTTCTTAATCAGTTTCTCTATCCACGTGACGTCAATGTCAATTTTAATTATAAACAAAAAACACACAAAAAGAAGGTGAATTCTGTTAAATTAAATAAACTTTGTAAAATCTACCCAACAAAAAAAAAACATCCTGCAAAGTTTTTCCTTTCGAGAATGCAATTAAAAACTTTCATAAATAATAAACCTAAATAAAACAATTAAAAACAAACAGTGAAGAAGCTCGGATTTTTATTATACTGTATATGCTGATCCATCCATTTTTACTTACATATATGCCTCGTTTATAGTTAGCATTTCGCCACCCTAAAAAAGGTTATCATCGTAAAATGACGACTACAGGGTGTTCTCCTTAAGTAACGCATCATCTACCTTTGTATTGTTATTTGTATTTTTTCTTCTATGATTCCAGGCGTATGGGAACACTTTGCATAAACGTGTTGTTTACTTAGTGATGATGTGCCATTCTAATATTTCACATGAAATATTTCATTTGATTGAAATATTTCACATGATCTGAGTTCGAAATATTTTTTAAAGAAAAACTGAAATTTATTTTAAAAAACCTGTTTCCAAGTACTGAAATCATAAACGAAAAAAAATGGTGTTTGTCATTGGTTCATTTGAACATGTTTCATTTTACCATTTATGTCATTTTTGTGTCAATTTTTTCTTCAAAGTGTTAGGAATCTTTTGTTTCATTTTCTTCGATCATTTTTGAATAAATGGAATTTTTTTTTAATTTTCAAACACTATGTCTAATTATTCTACTAATCATTAATTAGTCACAGTATGTGACAAATAATCATATATACCATTAGTATATAAAGTTAACGTAAACTTGATGCAATTATCTTGTTTTATTTCATGGATTTCAACTAATTTTACAACTTTTCATAAATTTCATGAAATTGCCCATCACTATGTTTACTCCACACATCGGAATCGAGTGTTCAATGAAAAAAATTATGAAAAGAAAATCATTAAATTACATTTATTCTTCCATCTTGAATCTTCTTGGATTCCCAAAAAAAAAAAAAAAAACTTTATAATTTCGAGCTTGTTTTGTTCCTTAAAGTGTACAGTGAACAGTTTATTTGCAAACTCCCTCAACTGTTCCAATTCACCTCAATTCATTTTAAGTAAGCATAGTTAGTGGATAGCTTAATTGACATAGGGATAAATTATAACTTATGTCAAATAGCAAAGTTATTTCCCCTGGTAGCTGCTACTGTATATAATAGAATTTATAATTCGATAAAACTTGGCATTGTCAGGCGCGTTTTACAGACTGGCACAAATCAGTCCACAGCAAAAACATCGACATTGTGTTGGCAATGGTCTAGTTTGCTGTGGCTGGTGCGTAACAGCATTTTGGTTCATAAACCACGAGTACGTGTTAATATGCTGGCCAACAATAGTTGGATGTTTACTCTGAATGAAATTTCCAATTTCCCCGCAATGCTGGTCAGCAAATGTTGGCTGCGTAAAGGGGTCTTATCACACGAGGAACATTTCGATTAACATTTCTTTCAATTTTTGGACGTCACTAGTCTTTAAACCTAATGTTGACCTGTTTGATATGACTGGCAACCACTCTTTCCAACTAGTTGAAAGCGAGTTGCCCGAAATTCAAAAGGTTCAACTTTCTTTTCCACATTTCATTCAACTCAGTTCAAAACACACACCCCTCTATATGGAATACAGATAATTGGAGTCTTTATTGATCAATTAGCTTGTCAACTGATGGATCAACAATGTTGCCAACTGTGATAAAGAAACTTGCTGTTGAAAGTCTGGTTGCTTGAAGAATTCAATGAAATGTTGCCCAAAAGGACGCTTAAAATCTAGAATAGCAACAAATTGATGTTTATTCTGTATCATCCTTAAATTCTAATGTGTTTATTTGATTAATGAATGAATAACACTTCCGTTTTGGTCCCTTTTTTTGAAAAGAAAATTATTAAGTATTAAGTTTCTTCCATCAATGTAGAGCGATAATGATGCTACTAGTTTTAATGTCTGGGTGAGCGAATGAGTGTCTTCAAAGAGACCAGAAGAACCACGAATCCTGTTCTTGTATGATGATCATTGGGGCAAGACATTTTTTCATCTTTTGCGATGAAAAAACTTTTAGGACACGCGTTCTTCCCTCCCCCCTTTCCCTCATTCCTACTCCTTATACCCCATGCTTGGCACGTGGCCAGACATGCGCCGCCCCCCCCCCTTCTTCCAATTCAACATCTGGGTTCCATCATATTCACACACTCCATCAACTGGTGCATGCCTCTGGACTAACTTAACTGAAAGAGAAGGAGGAATGATTTCAACCCCCGTCCCATCACCCTCCTCATTCTCATCTACAATCTTCTTACTTTTCCAATTTTTTTTTCCTCCCATCCATCCCAAGTTTCCAACCTACATCTTCTATATAGTCAGTCAATCCCACTTTCCATCAGCTGCAACTACACCCTAAAAAAATGCACTAACATTAGTAAAACTCCTTCCAAGTAATTTTTTTTTGTAAAAAATCTGACACTGTCTAGATATGTCCCTAACCACCCCCTCCTCCTCCTCCAATCTTCTCCCTCAATCCCATCCCCCTTTCAATTTTAACAACGTTGTTGCTAATACGCCAACGCAGACATATACACACACACGAGGCACAGAGCGGATGTTATTTCATATTATATACCCACTGGTTGTAGAACAGTGGCTGGCTGGCTGGCACATCATCTTCATCATAAAAAAACATACAGAAACAGTAGCATCATCCGTCGGTATCATACACACTCAGCTCCCTCGTCACCCACCTCCCCCTTTTTTAACAGAAAAAAGGCCCTGATTCACTCAACCCCATCATCATCATGATCTTCCAAATCATCCCAATTGAAGAAAAAAGAAACTCGCTTCCTGCTCGTAATTAGTCATAAGGCTTTCAGAAATCTGACCCCCCTTTTTCTTTAACCCTATAACCTAACCTAACCTAAAATCCATCCAAAAACTCTCTAAAGCCTTTAACCTTTTTTTTTCTCCCCCAGTTAAACATGGGAAAGTGTGATCTAACCCCTTAAATAACATAACAAGGAACTTCGGGTAAAAGGTGATGACAGCCTCATCATTCATTGTGGTCAAACACACAAACCACCACCACCACCAAGAAGACCAGTGTGACCAACCCCCGCCCCTTTTTGCCTCATTCCCTCACAAATAACAACCATCCATCCATCCCGTCTGTCCAGGAATCCACTGTAAATTGTACCACCCCTCAAACCTAACCATTACCACCGCAAAACTGTAAATTATCCATATTCAAAATTAACCAGACGACTAAGAGGCATTAAAATTTCTTAAAAAAAATGATAAATTTATAAAGAAAACTCTCTCTCTCTCTTTCGAAGTTACTAAAACTTAAATAAGCAAGAAATCACCGCCGCTACGCCACCGATATAATTCCAAAAACCCCCCTCTTTTTCTCCTCACTTCAATCGACACCCAAACATCACGCATTATTAAAACGAAGGAAAAGAGTTCTTTCTATGTATTACATTTGTACACATTGCCCACAATCAGGTCAATACCTGGAATGATTCCAGGTAAAAATTACGTCTGGGCACGCTTCCTTTTTTATTATAAATCTAACTCCCTAAAAACAACAACAATAAACATGGGATCCTAATTTGTCTACATAATGAAAAAACATCGGTACAAATGTAGGGAAGAGAAGCGAGGGGAATTGGGGGGAGGAGAAAGGGAACATACAATAGAATCCACATACATGTACAGTGTGTTTTTATATAGTCTCAGAGGAGTCATCATTGTTGTTAATGATTAATAAGCACGCTCAAACATACAGAAAGAGCGAGAGAGAGAAAACAGCCTATTAAAAGCCAACTATTTTCCTATCTATATCTATCTAGAAACATATATATAAATGTAGGTCAAGGCAAATAAAACAGGGAATTCCCTAGACTACCACAATGTCACTCTCTCTCTCTTTCTATCTCTCTTCCTTTGCAATGACATTCAAGAAATCACTAATAATTCAGGAATAATAATATGTCTACCAATAATCCAATTGTACAATTGAAATTGTGAGTATGTTTGCAAGGGGGGGGGGGGGGGGGGGTTGCTGCTGCTGCTCATCTAAAGGGAAATCTCTACCAACAAAAAATAAACATACTTTTCTTCTCTCCCAATGACAACAAACACATCACTGATGGTGTTAAAAACCAACTTTTTTTTTGTTTTCGCTCTGAGATTGGTTTAATATGTGTTTATATTTTATTCTCCCCTTTTTTTTCCAATATTCTGAAAAATGTTGCTCAAGGCAAAACTATAAGCTTGAAAGTTTGAAACTTAGCTTTATTTTAAGTAGGGATGAGCCATTCGAATCCTCGAATTCCGCGAATCTTGTAAAATATTCCAGATTCGAAAACTCGAATCTTCGCGCTTTTTTTCGTCTTTCGAATCCTAACCTTAAAAAACTGTTAAAATTAGTTTTAACTCTATTGACGTCCAATAGAAGCGTTCACTAACAAAAAAAAACCGGCGATTGTTGCAAATTCGGTGGTACCTGAATCACCAATATCACCTTGTGGCCACCCTGAGTCTCCACACTGTTTATTATTATTAATTATTTAATAATATTTCATTTGTTTATATTTTCTTAATGAATAATAGAGGATTCTTATATGAGAGATTCGTGAGATTCAAGAACCTTTTAGGATTCGGATTCGAGCAAATTTAGGATTCCTCTCACCTCTAATGATAATCATATTTTGATGATTTTTCCTGTAATAAAAATGAGACCCCGGATCTCGCTACATTTCAATTCAATCAGAGTGTGTGTTATATTTATCATTTTACTACATCAAAGATTTTCATTTTCTGTGTTTGAAAAACAAATTGTTAACGGGTTGAGTGAGAGCAGCAAAATTTAAAAAGCCCCCTAAAAAAATGTTAAATTAAGCGAAGAAGAAGAGATTACTGAAGAAGAAGAAAGTTAAGAAAAAAAAGTGCAACACATGGCTGTCACATTGCATCCATACTTTGAAGATCGCATGAAAAAAAAAACGAAATTAAGACCATGTGTTTGTTGCTGCTGTTGATGTTACAAACAAAATCTTTCCATTAAAAACGAAAAGATTTCAATGACCTCACCAAAAAAAAAAAAACACCACCCGAGCGGTGAATCAAACATTAAACTTAAAAAAAAAAGTACACAAAAAAAAATAGAAAGACAGGCCCCCAAAAAAAGGGAACCCTGTAATATTGTAACAATTTTGTAACAAAAAAAAAATGGGTTAAAATAAAAAAAAGCGTAAGAGTTGTTGTGTACTAACCTCGACAATGTCGTTGTTTGTTCGACTTTCGTGAGGTTCGTTATATTCCGTGTATTTGAGTAATACTTTATCCATGTCTGTGCTGGCATACTGAAACAGTTTGTTGGTGCTGTTGAAGATGATCAGGGCTATTTCACAATCACAAAGAACACTTAGTTCGTAAGCCTTCTTCATCAGCCCAAACTTCCTTTTCGTGAACGTAACCTTCAAATTGACACAAATAACAAAAAAAAAAAAATCAAAAATCAACTTTCTTATAATTAGTACACAACCTGATAATTTAAATGCATTTAAATAATAAACGCGTTCTACAGAGCCCTCTGTGAAGGGCAAACAAAGAATATATCGTCGAATTCAATTTATTCAGTTAATAATCTCGAAATATTGATTTAGTATTTTTCAATTTAAAATATTAATAATAAAAGTCAATTTTTATTTGGTTCATGTCCTTAACTGGATTCCGTATAATTCACCTAAACACATTTAATTTGAATTCGTTTAACTCATGTGTGTTCAAGGTATTAGTCCTTTGCTTTCTTTCCCCTCTCTCTCTCTCTCTCCCTCTCTATCTATCCTCGCTTTCTCTCTACTCAACTTTTTAATTGTTTTAAAAGTTCATTTTCAAAGTTATTAACATGAAATGTATTTATCAGTTACAAGTTCTGAATTCTTTTCTTGCTTCTGACAAAAATTTTTACGTCAAATTCACAATATTAATTAGCTGCAGAAAAAACCTAGTTCTCGTTACCTTAATACGTTAGCGTAAACCTAGAGGCTAGAAAGTTCAACTGCATTTCCATATTAAACCTGTTCTACAGAGCTCACATATTATATTGAATTAATATTCAAATATATATATTCAATGTGTATCTCCCATTTAATAAGTTAGTGCAAGAAAATATGGATTTATTATTTCAATGCATTAAGATATATTAAGAGTAATGCAGTCCATTTTAAATGTTCTTAACCAGTCTCTGAATAATTCAACTAAACATAATTTGAATGCATTTAGCTCAAGTGCAGACTCTGTAGGCAGCAGCAGTAGTAGAAGAAGAAGAAAACTGGCTAATCTTCAATTTGAACCCTCCGAGCAGGGTTCCAACATATATAAAAAAAAAACATGTTCAATCGGGGTTCACGTTAAAAAGTGTAAAGCTACCATCTTGAATTTGGACCTTTGCCTTAGTTCTGAAAAGTGCAAAACATTCCAAAACCACCACCTAGACTCCTCCCACCTTCTAATGAAAGTGAAGCCAGTAACAATAACCATTCAATTTTCCTTTTATTACGTGACTTTTCGATCACCTCGCATCATTAAGCAATAACACAACTTGTTTATTGTTTCTACAAGGGCAACTAACTGTAGATTACACCACTTGACCAAACACACACACAAAGAGAGAGAGAGAAAGAGAGAGAGAGTACAGTCAAGAAGAACAAAAAAAGAATTCTCAAGTGGCTTTTTCTACTCCGATTCAAACTGTAGCAAGTAGCAAGCAGTAGTAGAAGAAGACAACTTGAAGTTGTTGTAACGTAAATATGACACCCTTGTGGTGGTGGTGCCACCAGAAAAGAACACTTGTTGAGATGAAAGACATACACACGTACAACTTCCGGCGAGAGAGAGAGAGAGAGAGAGAGTGTATAAAAAAAACCTCAACAAAGCGCATCTCTATACCAAAAACCCAACAACATAAGCGCATATAACACCATATGTCCAACATGACACTCGCCATAATCTGCGTTACTCTCAGCCCTCCTCTCATCCTCCCTCTCTCTGTCTCCGTTTACTTTCTCTCCCCTCTCCTTTCTTAATGCTAACATACGCTCGTTGAATCAATCACATTGCATTTTTGCAACCGATTTCAATTTGTGCTCGAACACAGCCAAGAGGCGCAATTTATTTTCTCAGCTGCAACCAACAAAAAAAAATGTTCTCTGAAAACACATTGCGACAGAAGATGAGGAGGAGACAGAAGTCATCACTTCCCCCCATCTCTTATACATCCTTCTATCTTGAATATTGTATAGAAACTATTAGAATACACACGTGAAGTAAATCATATGTGATATAAGTAGTCTTGCGGTGACCAGTTCAGAAAGAAATGTTGAACCACATCTTCAAGATGGAGGAAACATTTTCAGTTATTTCCTTCAAAAGGATTGGATCTAATTACTGAAATCACTAGTGACTACATGAAGTAAACCAAACAAAGAGTCAAGTTTACAAAACCTACAATTTGCCTACTTGACATCTTTCCTTCCTTCCTTTTGGCAACAAATGAGAATCTCTATTGAAACTACAATTTGACACTTAGACCCTTGACACACAGGCGACTTTTGAAAGACTTTTTGGAGACAAAAAGAAAGTCGAAGGTCGCGGGGATGTTGTCGCAATATATCTTCTATGGAAAGACTGTCAACCTTGGCACACAGGCGACTTTAAACTGTTTGCCAAGGTTGGTTTCTTACTACTTCAATTTTTGTCAGTATGGTTACGGTGGCTTTTTTCTCCTGGCCTTTTATTTCAGGTGCAAAATTAAGAGAAACTAGAAAGTGTTTTGGAAATTAGAAGTGGTAGTTCAAGCACTCAATGGGTATTTCATGTTACTGTCTTTCAAAATAAACTTTTTATAGAAAAAAATTTAAAACCAACATAAAAAGCTTATTTTGAAAGACATAACAACATGAAAACATCATTTAAGTGATTAAGCTAACCTTCTAGTTTCTAAAACACTTTCAAGTTTTTGTTAATTTTGCTTTGAAAAGACAAAAATACCAAGAGTTTGAGAGGCGTTTAATCTTTAAAACGACCTCTCAACTTGGTCATTTCAAATTGGCATACATTAAAAATGGTTAGTTCCATGTATTTTTCCATACATTTTTTTATTACAAACTTCCAAGCTAGAAAATCTTATAATTATGAGATGGAATTTATGCCTCCCCTCCCTCCCCCTCATATCTTTCAAGAATCCATTCTTTCTCGAACGCTAACAAGTAAATTGTTTAAAAAAAAATTAAAAAAAAATCCTTTTCAAGCAACGCATCGTCTTAATAATTAGCTCTACTCTCTCTTTCTCTCTTTATTTCTTTACACAATTGACAGTTCCCCCTTGTCATTTATCAAATGTTGCACTTGGCAACCAACTATACCAACCTACCACCACCACCACCTCTGAAGTTGGACAAGAGTTGGCACGAAAATCTTCTGTTTTTCTCATTCTTCACTTTTAAAAGCATCATTCTGGATAGATAAGAAAAATAGCTCCAAAAAAAAAAAACCAACCTTCCCTCCCCCCCCCTTTCTTTCTGCTTATTAAACTTTTTTAACATTTTTTTTCATACATAACAACAATCTTACCCCTCAAACTAAATTATTTCTTCTAAGAGACAGAATTTTCTGGTCCTTTCCTCCCTCCAAACATTGAAATGAATCTCAAAACAACAACTTTTTTTTTTCTTCCAAAAAAAAAAACCTTTCCATTTTGAACCACACTAACAACCATTTAATTTCCTTTTTTCAGTGCTTCACCCCCACACTTTTTTTCCCCCGTCGTTTTTTTAAGTAAAAAAAACGTTATTTTTTAGGTTTTTTTTTGTGCAAATGGAACCTTGACCGTCTGTGAGTCTGTCTAGTTTTTTTTCTTCTTCTTCTTCTTTAAATTCGAGAATCATAAAACTGTCAGCAAAGAAAATCAGAAAACTCCAAAGCAAAACCAACAGTTTCACCTTATTATTTCGTTCTGAAGAAAAAAAAAACGTCAAAAAAAAAACTGCCAGAATAAACATAAGATAACCAAGTAACGAGAGAAAGAGAAAACTTTTTACTTGTTAAAATTGGAGAAGCCAACAAAAAAAAAATCCCTAATATTATGAAAAAGTTTTAACATAAACTTACTGAATGACGCCAAAACCTAAAAAAAAGGAGGAGGAGGAGGAGGATTTGTAATGATTATTGTTAGTCATTGGTTATCTCACCTGTCTGTTCCGTTCGTCCGTGATTCGTGATATCTGAATTTTCTTTCGTCCCATCTTTGAAGCGGCAATGGCTGAACAGCCGTGTTGAAGTTCCGACTGCAGTCTTGTGCGCGCGCAGGGTCTTTTCCCGTCTCCACTCGTCTTGATCAACTGATCAGAACACCTAAGCCAATGGCGCTTTTTCCTCTTCTTATTCTTCTGCTTCTTATTATTAGGCTCTTGGGAATATTACTCTCTCCTACTTTTTTTTTTGTTTTCAATGTCACTGATTCTATCCACTCCTTATACACAATCCAATCAAAACAAATGTCCCGATTTCGTTGCTGTTTTGTAATTGCTTCGAGCGTGTTTTTGCTTCTTTTCGCTTATTCAAATGCACTTGTAGGAGTTTTTACTTAAGATATTACGTTCTAAAAACAAAAAGAAACAAAACAATTGTTATTAGAAAACAAGAATAGGATTAAATACATAAATTAGATATCACTAAACATTATTAACAAAAAAAATCAGTTCATTATTTTTGTTTCTTTTAAGTTGTATGTCACAATGATCGATATTTTTAAGGAACTACTTTGTATCGTCACAAAGTAGCGCCACGTAGATGACACGGCTTGTTTCACACCGACCACCACTGCGAACAAAATGGAATGCTGTCAAATACACTCTACTGATATGACCTTCATCACCACCATTTTGACAAACAGGCGTTGTGTTCACCACTTGTGGCTGGACTGGCACGCCCACTTTTCGCCACAGAGGTACATAAAAAAACACGGTGGCGGCGACTCGTGTAAAAACAAACACCTTATGTGGCGGCATAAAGTGGTCCATGTGAAGCGGGCCTTACATTGTTTGTTTGTGTTTCTTTCCATTTACTACTGTATTTTATCATTGAACAAACTCGTAATGAAATATCACAACACAACAAGAAAATTTTAAAAGTTCTTCTTTTCCTGAGAGTTTATCACTGATTTGTTGCAGACTTACGCAAAATATAATCTCGCAATTCGCAATAATCTGCATAACTTTGGAACTCGATAAGAAAGAAAGAAAAACCGTTTCTGTGATACAACTCTCCCCCTTATTCACCGAAAGTTAACTATTTATTCTCAGAATGTTACTTAGAATTATTTAAGTGGCGTTTCATATTAAATCTCCTTCCAACTTTAGTGGTCAACTGAAAAGTGGCCCCTTAAAGTATGTAAACCATTATAGTTCTTTCTTTTTCCATCCTCCTCCAATATTAACCTTTTTTTTTTCTATTGGAAGATGTCAAAAACCCGATCGCAAAAAATTTGATCGACTCGATTTATTAAACTTTAAAAATCGACCCGATCAACATTCATTTTACACCTCCTATTTTGACCTGCTTTAAACAGTCCATAAAGGGGTTAAAATAAACCTAAAAAGCAAATAAACTTGACTCGAGTATCCCAAGAGTTATCTGGTTATCAGCAACATTATTTGTAATGATGTTGATGATAATAATAATGATAATAATAATAATAATAATAATAATAATGAATTCGAGATCCAGAAGTTGAACGAGGAGGAAATAGAGAGAGGGAGGGAGGAATATGAAATAGTGTATGAGCTTCTATTGTAGTTGCCCCATTCTAACAGTCATCCAATGAATAAAGAAAAAAATTATAAAAAAATATTGTCACATTACTGTTATTATTATTATTACAATTACAATTACAATTATTATTATTATTATTATTATTATTATTATTATTATTATTATTATGCAAATAAATGAACTCGAGCGAAAGACAGTTTTATCGACCCCCCCCCCAAAACATTACCGAAACTAAACCTAAAAAACCTAAAACTAACAGAAAACTAAACGTGACCGAGTTTCTATTAATGAATGAATGAGGGCGCGGAAATCGCTTTAACCATAGGAAAAGTGAAAGAGAATAATGTACTCAAATAATGCCTGCCTGGGTTCTAAAAACTTCAAACAAAAAAAAAAATTCTAAGTTTGTTAAAGACTAGAAAAAAAGTTAAGAAAAATCACCTAAAACAATTTATCATTTGGGATATTATGATTCAGAAAATAAACTATATTTTATGAAAGTTTAAATTGTCAGAAAATGTTTACTTTGAAAGATTCCTCCCCACCAATTCGTGAAAATTTGTTTTACTCAGCATGGATGGACCCAAGATAATTTTTTTGAAAGCGCCGCCTAGTATTCATTTCTATAAGCTCTCTCCGATACCAGTTCTTCTTAAAAGTCTCGTGTTTAAAATATAAAAACTTGCAAGAAATGAAGAACCCACCCCCCTCTAATAATAATAAGTTCAAATGAACTTTCACTATAGAAGATGCTCATCTGAAAAGGTTTCCAACTAAAGAGTAGAAGAGACAACAAAAAAATCATATACTAAAAAAATTGGATAGCTTATTTCTTATAAAGTAGAATATCCGTCCCAACCACACCCCACTCCACCCATCGTGGATAAAGAATTCATCAATTGACTCAATGATCTGAGCCCAGTGAAATTAGGCTACACAAGAGAGCTCAATCAAATTACTCAAGAAAAAAAAAGCAAATTCCAGTTTTTTTTTACACATTACCCATTAGTGTAGAGCACATATTATATAATTTATAAATGTATAGAAAATAAGATTGGCAAAATATGCATTCTATTATTCTTCAGTCTCCATATTCTCAATATAATAATAATCATAAAATTATAACGAGAATGCATTGTAACTATAGTAACTGAATACACACACGTAGAAAGAGGAAGAGGAGGATCTCCACCACCGCCCCCTTTATTTTTATACCTCCCCCCCCACCCCCTTCCTCCTCTCTCTCCCCCCTGCCTTTCAGTCCAATATAGACAAGTACGATATTAATATACCGAAAAAATACCAATTTCTTCCCAATTTTTTTTAATGCGTGGGCGCGGATCAACAAATAATGTGGCTCTTTCTACCTCTAATACCCAACGCTATAATGTTTCAATGCTGTTATTGTGACAGTGAGCATCAACGCCCTCTACACACCCCACAAACCGTCTCGTTCCCCTTACAGAGGCGACTTATTAACCGCCAAATTGAAACAAACAACTTCGCCGTTACTCGGCGCTAAATCAGCGCCTCTCATCTCCCTGTAATCTCGACATTCACAAAATCTCATGCCATTTTTATGGCTAAATGCACCGATCAAGACACAACTTTATGAATGAACCCAATATTAACTTAAATATAAATCCCAATTCCAATCGTGAAGCAAATCCGTGTCAATCTAGGAAGGAGAGAGAAGCACGTGCGAGCGAGCGAGCGAGTGCGATTCATTGAGAATGAACTATAGACCCCCCAAAAATAGCTTATTAATCCTCCTCCATACAAGGTCAGCCTATCTGACTCCCCCCCCCCCCTCTCTGACAAATTTAACAAGACAATCCCTTATTTCATGAAAGGTCATGTTGTCAACTTGTCACTCAAATTTTAAATGCTAGAATATCCTAGGAAGATCTTTCTTATCTTTCTGTCTTTTCTGACAATAAGTGTCCATTTCAGAATAAGAAAAAAAAAAGTCACCTCAAATGGACACAAGACAACCACAAAGATAGAAAGAATAGAAATGGACAGATTGAGAGAAAGAGAGAATATTTCTTTCAAAAGAGATAAAAGCTACTTTCTAAATAAGATGTCTTTTTAAGATTTGATGGCGACCCACAATTCCAGAATGATGCTTCACTCAATGAGAGAAGAAGAAGAAAAAACATCCCACAGAGAAAGCAAAAAAAAAAGAACAAAATCCGTCCACCCATCCTTCTCTTTTATCATCACACACACACACACATCCCCCCATCCCATATCTCAAACCCCCGCCTACAAATCAACCCCCCCCCCCCAAAAAAAACAAAATTACTGCTTTCTAACCCACAATTTTTGTCCAACAACAGTAAACAGAGAAAAAGAGCAACACAAACATCAATGAGAGAAGAAGAAAAAAACACCAAAAAAATGTGAAAATTCGGTCAAAAAATCCTTTTCTAGTATTTTTGTTGTTGTTGTCTTCATCTAAAACTACTACAAGACACGCGATCCCCATTTATGCCTATTTTCTAACCTAATCTCCTATAAGAGCTAAAAAAAAATAAGATATATTCAGAAAATAGGAAGAGACTGGGGTGGAGAAAACAGGTAAAAAAAAAGCATAAGAGAATTGGAATTGTACATAAATATATACAAGTGTATCATTGGTGGCTATAAGCGAAAACGCGCGCGCGCGCACACAAATAAACATGCACGCACGCACGCAGACACACGTTGAACTCACCCGAGATTTTAAAACGATCGCAACCAGGAAAACTCATCATCATCCTCATTGAAACATCTGAAAATAGGAGCAGAGAGAAAGAAAGAAAGAGAGAGACTTCAACCCAAAATAGCATCAATCTGCCTGCCTCGAACCAAACTGTGACTGGCATCTAAATACGGCTTTTGAAAATCCCATTTCCCCCCCTCTTCCCATACAACATCCCTCCCTATCCATCCATTCTCCTCACATCCCTATATCTTCCCCCCCCCCCTCTATCAATCCTCCCCCCTGTATTGCACTAAAAACGAGAGAGGATTGGTGTCACACTGAGCAACTCCATGGCGCAATGACGACATCATCAACACGCCCCGCCTCTCCCTTCTCTCCGTTGTAAACTCCATGAATGACGTCAATCTACCAATCGAAATCCACTTGCTTACGCAATCATGTCAAACATTTTTTCCCTCTTTTTTTTTTCCTTCTCTTGTTTGAAACACCTTTCTCCTCCCTCCCTCCACCCCATCCATCCATAACTCCCCCCCCCCCTTTAAAAAGCTTCGATTTCTTTCTCGACGTCGTTTCCTCTTCTTCGAGAAAGTACTCTCTCTCTCTCCCTCTTTCACTCTCCAATCTCCACGTACTCTCTAACCACCACCCATTCCCCTTATTCTACCATTTATGTTGAGCTTTAAATAAAAATATATATATATGTACCTATATCGCCCTCTAGCTGCAAAGTAAAGAACCAATTCAATCAAAATAGATAAGGAAAAAAAAGGGGTTTTCG